>CM031238.1:692829999-693309999 GCA_018340775.1 Taxus wallichiana var. yunnanensis
GTAAAGTTCAAAGAGGATCAAAGGCCACCCCATAGGAGACCAAGGCACCTAGGACGCCCGAGTCATGGATACCCTAGTCATAAATATGGAAAATACAAAATGACAATACATACTTTGGGAAAGTGCGGTGTAAGATCATAAATATGAAAGTAAAAAATGTAAAAAGGCCAAAGACATGGGTTTATTGTTACCGTTTTCACTCAAGAACCATATGAATAGTAGTATGAGATAGAGACTAAATATTGACCTGAAAGTGTGTGATTTAGTGACTATATTTCCCCCACTTTATGTTGGTGAGTGAAAATATCGAGTAATGAAAGTAGATAGAGATGTGTACCGATAATCCATGTAAATTGATGTATAAACACACTTTGAGGGACTAGACAAAGCGTGAAGCGACAAAAATATGTAGCATGGAGACTAAAGATGCAAAAGGTGTAAAACATTGATGAGAGTGAACCTAGGGAGAAAGTGCATGTGTATATGTCAATGTGTATAGTGTACTTGCATGGTTAGTATATTGTGTGATGTACTCACCATGTGTGTGTTGTTGTTGACTACTTTCTTCCCATACATACGGACTTGTAAAAGAGAAGATGATCAAGTAGTCAAATACACATGTATATAGTAAAAATATTGTAAATGAAAGCAAAGAGGAACATGTGCACTTGATCCGTGATGAGATAAAAGGGTGTAGAAAGGATATCTTGTAACTTTTGGTGAAGTGTGAGTTTTTTGGGTTATCGCACGCCACTGTGGCTGAAGAAGTGTAGGGAGAAAGTTGTGTTATTATCCAACCTGTAACTTTTTCCCTGAGATTGGTGAAGAGATCTTTATCTTTGTCTATTTTTTCGGGTGATCCGCCGCTTTGGCCGAAGTAGTGTAGGGAGGAAATTACATTGTATCCTCTAACCTATAACTATTCCCAAGAATTATAAGGGTAATATTCCTATAAAATCTGCAGTGTATCGATTTCATAGAGTGGTATGAACCCACTCGCAAACTTTCAATTGAATAGATTAAACTATATCAATACCGTTTGTAAACCCAAAATGATGCCCCATATTTGGGGGTGAATATTGTTTTCGCCCTCAAAATTCCCCTCATTTTCCAATTCTAAATCGAAAATTTTGAGTTGGTTCCTTTGAGAAATGTTTAAACAAAGTAAGAAGTCTGAAAAGATAGAGAAATTCATGCTTTGAAGTTGTTTAAATTCTCCAGTTTGCATGGTTTGATAAATTTTTGTTTTCCTAGCGGACGTGTGAAAATTCTATTGTTACCTTCACCCTAATGAAATTTCCAATCTTTTCTATGGCCGTGGATCATCGAACCTTGTATTGTTTGCAATTCCTTTGTTTGTGAGAGAAATTTGAAATTCGGGCACAAATGGTGGAGTTTTTCTTCCTCTCTACATTTTTGCAATCGTGAATGATGGGCATATCTTCCCCATCAATTTTTGACCCCAGTATCCATGAGTAAGTGGACATATCTAATTGGATGTGACAGGATGGGTTCTTTTGTGAACTTATCATTTTTTTGTTATTTTTGAAAAAGTATCAATTTAGCCCCCATGACCCGAATGATCTTGATTGATGAAGCGGTTGTGAGAAGGTGGGCCCTTTTTTCATTTTGAGGCATTGTGGTGAAAATGAGTTAAGTTGTAAAAGTAAAGCGTAACCCCCGTGGCATCCGGGTGATGCCACGTGTTGATACTGTGTTGAAAATCCAAAAAATGGAGAGGCGGGTCGTTAGGACACTTTAGGATTTTTGGATTTGTTTCCATAAAAGGCATAAAGTGTTAAAGTGAACCGTGACCCCACTCATGCCCGGATAAAGCCAAATATTGATTTGGCATTGAAAATTCAAAGTGGGAAGGTAGGTCGGCAGAGTACTTCTAGATATTTTTGTTTTATTTGAAAAAGGCTTAAAGTTATAAAGTAAGCTGCTCCTCCGCCCTGAAAATTCAAAGTGCGAAGGTGGGGCCATCGAGGATTTTTGGAAATTTTGGTTTTATTTCCAAAAAGAGAGTAAAAGTTATAAAGCGATTCACATCTCATTTGGGGTCTTGAACTCGCGTTGAAAATTCAAAGTGGGGAGCGGGTCGGCAAAGAACTTTGAGGTTTTGAGATTTTTCTTAAAAAGAGTTAAAATCGTAAAAGTGAGCCGTGAATCCTTCGCAACTCAAGTAGCACCACATGTCGATCTGTATCAAAAGAAGATGGATGGGCCAAAATGTTAAAAATTTAGAATCTCTATAAAGTCACAAAATACAAAAGGTGTCCTCCACGCCCGCTCCAACAAATTTCTCCCACATGGATGGCTCAAATTCAAAGTTTCAAATGCATTTTTAATAGCCGGTATTTGAAGTTACAAAACAAGTGTAACGAATGCATTACAAAAATCTAGTTTTTCCGCCATTAACACTTCTTCATGAATTAATAATCTAAAAGGACACGGATGCATAAAGAATTTGAACCGATTGTAACCGTTTCTTATAAATTATTTAATGGCTTCTCCATGCCATTGTACAGTTGGAATTTTGATATTCTGGAAGTGTAATTTGAATTGAAAGAAATCAATACAAAATTTTTCCCCTTCTTCCTCTGCTTCTCTTTCTTTCCTTGTTCGAATTTGTGAATCATTCATCTTTGCATGCTAAGAAACTTTGTGTTCTTGTTAATTTGATTTCGGGAACTTTGTGTCTGTGAAATTATATCTGTTATAAATGTGAATGATTCCATTCTGCATCTCCTTTTCTCAATACGCATAAGGGTTTTCTCTGCTATCTATTTTCCCTGAAAGTATTGTTTTCTTCTTCCTCTCCCATCTCCTTAATTCCTCTATTCTTTTGTGTTGATAATCTTCCTGGTATAAAATGCATTTCAAGATATCAAAAATCCACATTATGATGAAAGTTGTACATTTGTACATAGGTTTTGCCACTTTTTTTCAATAAGGGAACCTCTCCCATTAAAGAGGAGGGACTTGTTGTCCCCTGAGTGTTGTTTCCATTAAAGTACCAATTTTAAAAACAACAATTTTGGTGACTCCACTGGGGATTCATTTCAACGGATTCCTCTACAAGAGAAACTTCAAGATCATTTTTGATCTGGTGACTCTAAGATACACTCGTGGTAGAAGAGCTCTTGGAATAGAAGATTCTGATTTTCAAATTCTGGAGCAACAAAACTTTCCTCTTCTTCCAACAAGAAGAAAACACAAGAACTCGGTCTCTACAAGCACTCCTCTGTTCAAGACATAAATTATGATAATAACACTCCTCAAGAACAACTCAGCCCTAATCTTCGTGCCCTAATTCTTGTTGGTGTTTCAGTTCCTCTACAAACAATATTTCCAAGGATGGTAACACCTTTTCCTTGGGGACAATGGGTTGGGCCTCTTTCTCTTCCTCAACCATTGCATGAGTTACCTAGGGGTAACAGAAAGAATTTTCCTAAATTCAAAGGCAATGGAAAAGTGCACCCAGATGAACATATTGCAACCTTCATTGTTTCATGTGGGGTTCTTGGGGTTGAATATGAAGATGTATATGTCAGTATTTTTGTGGAGACATTACAAGACAATGCTGCTGATTGGTTCTATCATATTCCTATTGTGTCCATTACAGATTGGACCACCATGACAACTCAATTTGAGCAACGTTTCAAACCCTATCGAAGATGTGCATGCTCTCTTGGCTCAACTTTCTCAGATCAAGAATGAGCCACATGAACCCATGAGAGATTTTTTGGCTAAATTTAACAAGCTGATTCAAAATATTCCACTGAGAACACTTTCCCTATAGATCAAATTCAAAAATGCTTCTTCCTCAATACTCATTTTCACTGAAGTAAGCTATGCACTAAGGAGACCTAACCTTGTAATCTGTGGATGTTGATCAACGTTTGGCTATTAGTGTTGAAGATGATTTAATCATGTCTGGTAAACTGAAAATAGACTCTTCCAAATCCAAAGCATCTTCTTCTTCCTCTTCCCTAGAGCTAATTCGAGATCGGTTAGTACAGAAGCTAGCAAATGATCTCATTTTCATCAAGAAGAAATTGGCTCAAAGCATGCTCCCTACCAAGATATTCCAAGGAATAATTTTCAGCCTAGGAAACATTTTCCTTCTTCTCGACTACATTGGAAATTGAAGGCCCACCCATCAAGGTTCCATTCAATACAACTTGTGAAGTTCAAGAGCACGATCATGAAGAGGTTAATGAATACTATGAAGAACTAGAAGAAGAGGCTGATGAAGAAAAAGAGGATCTTCTTTGGATCTCGAGTTAATTTCCTCACCACTGAAGGCATTGATGATGAAGATGACTATGAAGAAAGAGTGAAAGATATGAGTAGTGAGTCATATGTTGTTATGACTCGGAGAAAACAAACAAAAAGAAAAATTGATGCGCAACTTGCTAAGAAATCCAAGGAGCATCCTATAACTATTCTATTAATTACAAGAAGAGGATCTCCTATTCCCACTACCTCCACACAAAAGGTGAGTATTGCTAATCCTTCTCCCTCTACTTCTACTTCCAAAACCTCTTGTGCTTCAACTAATAAACCTGACAAGCCTAAAGTTTCTCATGTTCCTAGTAGTGATGCCCCATCCACCTCTAGGTCTTTTGATATCATTGACCACCTTAAGAAGACAAAGATTCAGATTTCAGAGGCAGAGTTTTACCAAACCCATCCAAAAGCCTTTGCTAAAATGGTAAAATTTGTTAATTCCAAATCCAAAGCCTCATCCCATATTTCTAAAGGCCTTTTTCCCACTCCTTCCTCACCTCAACCAAGTCTTGTGGCTGCAGTCACTTCACCTAATGAGAAAATCAAACCATTCTATGTGACTCTCCTCATAGCTGGCCACAAACTTAGTAATTGTGTCATTGACTCTGGTGCATCAGACAATGTGATGCCTGCCAAAGTGGCTCATGCTTTGGGCTTGAATTTAACATGCACATATGGTTCTTGCTATTCCATGGAGAGTAGGGAAGTGCCCTTGGTTGGAAGAATTAAAGATGCACAAGTAGATTTTGTTGCTTTTATAGAAAAGGGTCTTGGCCACTATTTTGGTAGTTGATATTCCTCCCTCATATGGTATGTTGCTGAGTAGGAATTTCTGTAAGGATGTAGGAGGTGAACTTTAGATGGATTGGTTGCATGCTTTGATCGATCAATGGAAAAATGAAGAAGTTTCTACCTGAGAAACAGACCAAGTATATTGTGCAAAATACTGATGATCCAAAATCACAAATACGCTATGAGGATATAGGGCATGGTAACTATATGATCATGTCATAAGATGAGGAAAAAATTCCTAAGAAAATGATTCATGATCCTAATGGTGTTTGGACTTTGGAGTTTGATGGAATTTGCTCTTTAGCTAGTTCTAGAGCTGGTGTGGTGTTGATCTCTTCGGAAGGGAAGATTCATCCTTTTTCATTCAAGCTTCATTTTGAAAATACAAATAATACATTTGAATATGAGGCCCTCATCCTTGGATTGAATGTGGAAAAATAAATGGGAGTGAAGAATCTTCTTGCTCATGGTGATGCAGAGTTGATTGTGAAACAATTCAGAGATCTTTTTCAAGTGAAACAGAAGGTTGAAGCATTATAGAAATCTTGTCTGGGATTCCATTGAGTTTCTTGATGCTTTCTCCATTGAAGTTGTGCTAAGAGAAAGGAACACTCGAGCTGATTCTCTAGCTGTCTTGGGGTCTTTATCGATTCCTCATCCAGACTTCTCTCAGGACAAATTTACCATTGAAATGATTCATAGGCCCAATATACGGACAATGCAAACAAGTGGCAGGTTTTCAATGATGATCAGCATTTGATCTCTTTCTTGGAGCTTAGGGATAATTTTGATCAGTTGTATTTTGAAGGAAGTGAAGCTCCTCCTAGAGTATGTTCCCTCTCATGAAGGGCATATCAAGGAAGAGATGGATCAAGATGGCTGAATCAAATTGAAAGGTAACAAGATCCCTAAAGGACTAGTGATTTTGGAAGATCTGTTTGATAAGCATGATAGGTACATTAAATCTAAAGCTTCCCAAAGAGCTCGATAATCTGCTGAATGTGAAAAGGTTAATATTGGGAGTCTTGAGGAACCCAAGATGGTGAACATTGGAAAGTGTTGCACTCAAGAGGAGAAGAAGAAAGCAGTAAATCTGTTAAAAAGGTATGTTGATGTTCTTACTTATTCATATGATGATCTCAAAGCTTTCCAACCAAAGGAGATGCAACACTTTATCCCTATGAAACTTGGGATCAAACCTTTCAAGAAGAAGCAAAGGCAATACAATCCTAAAATTTTTGACACTATTTTCCAAGAGATCCAAAAGTTATTGAAGGACAAGATCATTTTCCCCATACACCATTCAACATGGATTGCCAACATTGTGTCTATCAAAAGAAGAATGGTGAGATTCGAATATGTGTAGACTTCAGAATTTGAATCATGCCTCTTTGAAAGAAAACTATCCTCTCCCTATAATGGATCAATTTTTGCAAGCTGTCATAGGATTGGAGATGTTATCTATGTTAGATGGATTCTCAGGGTATAATCAAGTGGAGGTCAAGCACCCGAGATCAGCAAAACCACTTTCACTACCCTTCGGGCACCTTTGCCTACAAAAGAATTTTGTTTGGTCTTATCAATGTTGGTGCCACTTTTCAGAGGGAAATGGACTTGGATTTTGGCAGTCTAAAGGGAAAATGCATTGTTGTGTATCTTGATGATTTGACTGTGTTTTCCAAAACAAGATCAGATCACTTTCAAAGCACCTTGAAACAATCCTTCCAAAAATGCAGAGACCATGGAGTTTCTCTCAATCCTAAGAATTTTGTCTTTTGTGTCACTGAAGGTAAGTTGTTGGGACATATTGTTTCTAAGGAGGGAATCTAGATCGATCTAGAAAGAGTTCAAGCAATCCAGGTAAATTCCTCTTCCCATAAGTAAAAAGGTGTGCATTCTTTCTTTGGTAAATCAACTTCCCGGGGAGATTTATTCCTTATTTTGCAGAAGCGACTATGAGCATTTCTCAAATGATGAAAGTAAAGCAAACATTTAGTTGTTCCTCTGAAGGGAAGGAAGAATTTGAATGCATCAAGAAAGCTATTGCTAAGACTCCCATCTTAGCCTATCCATATTTTAGCAAGGATTTTACTATCTATTGTTATGCTATAGAGAGTACCTTGGTTGTCGTGCTAACTCGAAAAATTGAGGATCATGAGCTCCCAATTGCCTTCATGAGTTATGTTTGAAAGCTCATGAATTTAAGTACACTATGATGGAGAAACATGCTTTTGCAGTGGTCAAAGATGTCAAGAAGTTTCATTTTTATATCCTCAATTCTCATTCTGTTGTGCTTGTGCCTGATACAACTATCAAATCAATTCTTACATAGCATGAGTTTGGAACTAAGAGAGGCAATTGGGTAGCAAAGGTTCAAGAATATGACCTTGATATCAAGCCAACTAAGCTAATCCGAGGTAAAGGTTTGTGTGAGCTTATTCTTTAAAGGATATGATGTAGAATTGTCCAAAGAATGAGTTGATGTTCCGTTGTCCTCTTCCTCGGTTCAACATATGAATGCTATGCTGATATTTCATATTTACTCACTTATGGTGAATGTCCATCTCACTTGAGTGCCAAAGAGAAAAGATCCATCAAGCTAAGGTCTTCACAATATGTGTTGTGGGAGAATGCTTTGTTCAAGTGAGGCATAAATGGAATATTATTGAAGTGTGTGGAAAAAAAAGAAACATAAGAAGTTGTTCTCATATTTTCATGACCATGCTTGTGGAGGTAATTTCTCTTATGTTGCCACTACCCATAAAATCATTCGTGTTGGGTACTATTGGCCTACATTATTTAGAGATGCATCAAAATGGGTAGTGATTGATGAGCCTTTTCAACAATGAGTGGGGTTTGGATTTCATTAGAACTCTTAACCCACCTTCTAGTGTTGGGCATACTAATGTGCTAACTACTACATATTACTTCACAAATTGGGTGGACGCCATTCCAATCAAAAACACTACTTCGAGGTGGTGTGCAACTTTATCAAAGAGAACATCTTGGTAAGGTTTGGGGTACCAAACAAGATTTTGACCGATAATGCTTCCAATTTTTCTTCTTCCGAGATGATGGATTTCTACTACGGTTATGGGATTTCCTTGCCCATTCTTTGAGTACTATCCCCGAGGAAATGGACAAGTAGAATCAACAAATAGGAACTTGGTGATCATTTTTTGGAAGCTTGTTAATGATTCTCAAAGGAATTGGCATAAGAAACTCTTTGAAGCCATATGGGAAGATAGGATTGTACACCCAAAAGAAAAATTAGGATGTCTCCATTTCAAGTGGTGTATGGTTTTGAATCTCAGCTTCACATAATGGTGGAATTACTAGCCTTGCACTGAATGAAGGCTATTGAAGATTCAAGTTTCATTAGTTCCTTGGACAAGAGGATCATGTATCTTTAGAAGATGGATGAGGACAGGATGCAAGTTTTTGATAGAATATCAACTCATCAACTGAAGGTGAAGGATTTATTTGACAAGAAGGCTAAACCAAAAGTTTTTCAAGTGGGAGACATTGTTCTGCTATGGGACAAAAGACATGAACCTCAAGGAAGCCATGGTAAGTTCAATTCTCTTTGTCTTGGTCCTTTCAAAATCAGGCACTTTACTGGAGAAAATTCTTTCTATTTGGATTATATGGATGGATCTCCTCTCCCACTTCCTTATAGTGGGCAATATTTAAATTTGTTCAAGTCCTAGGTGATTAGGCGGTCCTTCTATATATTGTGTATAGTGTTTTGGTTTTGGCTTGTTTCCTTTCATGTTTCTTGTTGTGTGAGGTGTTTTGTTTTTGTCTTTCCTTTTGGTTTGTTTCTTTCCCATTGTGTGCGTGTTGTCATCTATATTGGTTTTTCCTTTGACTCTATTTTCCCAATGGATAAGGCACTAGTCTTCTTTCCCATAGTTTTTGTAATTCTTGATCTTGCCTTGTTTCTTTGTTCCAAGCCAAGTCATCCCTAGAAAGATCCAATTGTTGTCGCCCTCAAAATTCCCCTCATTTTCCAAGTCTAAATAGAAAATTTTGAGTTGGTTCCATTGAGAAATGTTTAAGCGAGTAAGAAGTCGAAAAGATAGAGAAATTCATGCTTTGAAGTTGTTTAAATTCTCCAGTCTGCGTGGTTTGATAAATTTTCCATTTTCCTATCTAGATGCGTGAAAATTCTATTGTTACCTTCACCCCGATGAAATTTCCAATATTTTCTATGTTCGTGGATCATCGAACCTTTTATGTTTACAATTCCTCTATTCGCGAGAGAAATTTTAAATTCAGGCGCAAATGGTGGAGTTTTTCTTCCTCTTTGCATTTTTCCCATGATCATGAATGATGGGCATATCTTCCCCGTAAATTTTTGGCCCTAGTATCCATTAGTACGTGGACATATCTAATTGGATGCGGTAGGACGGGTTCTTTTGTGAACTTATCATTTTTGTTATTTTTGTACAAGTATCAATTTGGCCCCATGGCCCGAAGGATCTTGATTGGTGGAAAGTGGTTGTGAGAAGGTAGGATCTTTTTGCATTTTGAGGCATTGTGGTGAAAATGACTTAAGTTGTAAAAGTGAAGTGCAACCCTGCTGGTGTCCAAGTGATGCCACATGTTGATGCATGAGTTGAAAAGTCAAAAAACGGAGAGGCGGGTCATCGGGACACTTTAGGATTTTGGCTTTGTTTCCATAAAATGAGTAAAGTGTTAAAGTGAACCATGACCACGCTCATGCCCGGATAAAGCCAAATGTTGAGCCTAAATTGAAAAGTCAAAGTGGGAAGGCGGAGCGCTTCTAGATCTTTTGGTTTTATTTGAAAAAGGCTTAAAGTTATAAAAAGTAAGCCGCTCCTCCATTGTTGAAAATTCAAAGTGCGAAGGCGGGCCGTCGGATATTTTGGAAATTTTGGTTTTATTTCCAAAAAGAGAGTATAAGTTATAAAACAATCCACAACTCCGCTTGGATCTTGATCCCGCATTGAAAAGTCAAAGCGAGGGAGCAAGTCGGTGGAGAACTTTGAGGTTTTGAGATTTTTCTTAAAAAGAGTTACAATCCTAAAAGTGAGCAGCGACTCCTTCACCACTCAGGTAGAACCACGTTTTGGGCCTGTATCAAAAGCAGATGGACGGGCCGAAATGTTAAAAAATGTAGAATCTCTATAAAGTCACAAACTACAAAAGGTGTCCTCCACGCCCCACTCTAGAAAATTTCTCCCATGTGGATGGCTCAAATTCAAAGTTTCAAATGTAGTTTTAACGTCCCGTATTTGAAATTACAAAACAAGTGTAACAACTGCATTACAAAAATCTGGTTTTTCCGCCATTAACGCTTCTTCACGAATCAAGAATCTAAAAGGACAAGGATGCATAAAGAATTTGAACTGATTATAGTTGTTTCTTGCAAATTATTTAATGGCTTCTCCATGCCATTGTATGGGTTGGAATTTTTATATTTTGGAAGTGTAATTTGAATTGAAAGAAATCAATACAGAAGTTTTTCCCTTTCTTCCTCTCTGCTTCTCTTTCTTTCCTTGTTCTAATTTACGAATCATCCATATTTTCATGCTAAGAAACTTTGTGTTCTTGTTAATATGATTTCAGGAATGTTGTGTCTTTGAAATTATATCGGTTATAAATACAAATGATTCCATTATTTTTCTCCTTTGCTCAATACGCATAAGGGTTTTCTACTATCGATTTTCCTTAAAGTATTATTATCTTCTTCCTCTCCCATCTCCTCAGTTCCTTTATTCTTTTGTGTTGATAATATTCCTAGTATAAAATGCATTTCAAGATATCATAAATCCACATTATGATGAAATTTGTACATTTGTACATAAGTTTTTCTGCTTGCTTTCAATAAGGGAACCTCTCCCATTAAAGAAGAGGGACTTGTTGTCCCCTAACTATTGTTTCCATTAAAGTACCAATTTGAAAACCAACACATACGACATCATAGATAGGATAATGTGGCCCCAAAATAGGACCAGCCGCATATACTGAAAATGTGCCCTGTAAGGGAAAGGGAATGTGATTGGTAAAAATCAAGGAACACACAAACAAGTGGCTAGAAAACAAGTGTTAGTACGAAAAAGCATGCATGTAGAGAACAAATAATGTGTAAGCTAAAACATAAGAAAACAATGTAAACACATAATAAAACAATCGAGAGACCTGTGAAAATCAGGTTACAAACATGGGATGCCACTCACGATGTTGTAAGACGCTCAAGGTGGTCATGGAAAAAAACAAACAAGTGTGTACACACAATAAAGGGCAAGGCCAAAAAATAATAATAGGAAATAACAAACAACAAAAAAGTATGGAAGAAAATATCCTTGTATAACAAATGTTGCACATGAAGCACCTATTAGCATGTTAGAAAAATAACAAGTATGTCAAAGCATGTATAACCTGATAATGAAAAGTTCTAAGTAAAAAATGAAATAATAACACCTGTAGTGTATGAATGTAAATGCCCCCAATAGGTAGTGTGTGAAACATAAGTATTGCATGTAGAAGCTATGTATCTATGATCACAACTAGAAAAGGATGTGAACACGCATGTGTGTATGGTAAAGATAATGACATACAAGATATCTATCTAACATGTGTAGTAAAGTGAACATGTAAAGACAAGTGCAAGCAAGAGTAAATGTAACCATAAAATGTAGTATGTTGTGGATGGATGGAATGGAATGTAAAATGGATGATAGGATCCGCGTGCCCCCTGAGTGAATGGATTTTTATGTAGTGAGGTTCATTTAGTATTCCCCCTCAACAATCAATAATGAACCAAAAATGAGAGTGCGTCATCGGGAAATGGTCAAACTATGTGTTGTGTGTAGTGCACTATGATGAGTATGGTGATGATATGCGACATAGAGATGAATTGTGCATGACCCTATAGCGTAAGCGTATATCATGACAAGATGAGTAGAAAGGAGTGGTGATTTATCCTAAAGCGTATACCACTAAATAATGTAAGTGAAAGTGATGATATAACCTATCACGAGATGATTGTAGAAGAAGTGGCCCTATAGCGTAAAGTGTATATCATTTAATCTAGGAAATTTCACATGAGGGAAGATTTAATGGTGTACATGTGATCGTAGTGTGGTCCATTTGTGTTGTATACCCTCAATAGTGCATTATGGACCGTGAGAAAAGAGTTTATCATAGGGTAGTGAGTGTAGTGCACAGAGGCGAATATCAAAAATGTGTAATGTATGATGTGTCTATGCCCTAAGATGTGTAAGATGTAATGTGAAGGATGTTTAATGTAAGATAATGTGTAGGATGTGCACCACATGTGATAGTTATGGTGTAGTGTATGAGTCATGGGTAGAATGCATATGATGTATGTAGGACAAGATGTAGAAAGAAAAGTGTAGGGTGTATGAACACTCATGCAATGCCTATATCCTATGACGTAGTTTGTAATATGTAGATGGTGTAGGATCATGTGATGATATGTTTTTCCTAATGTGTAGAGACTATTATGCGGTGTGTGGGGTTCATGTGTGTATAATACTCTCAATAGTCAAGTGTGAACCAAAGCACAAGAGTGTGTCATCGGGTAGTGGTGATGCATAGAGTGTAGCTAATAATTCCTATGCTAGGAAGTTTCAGAAATGTAAGTGTGGAACATATTTCGATGCTAATATGGTGGGGGGGAATGTGTAAATCATATGCCCCCAAGTGCATATAAGTGAGTGAACTAACCAATGAATGTGAAGGACGAAGGTCCCTCATCGATGATATTGGTGGTGAAAGTGTATGATCATGCTCTAGTAGTGGTGGAATAATAGATAGTCATTGTGCAGGTGAGTGAAGTATAGATGCATGCGATAGATGGGTGTATGATAAATGTGTAGGAACAAAAAAATGTGTAGGCGAGGGAGACCGATGAGAATCGAATCTTTGAGGTGATGGACACTGCATGGAATAAAATTACGTGGTGAGCTACATTGAGATGGAGTAACTATATGAGGAAAGGTCTTATGCCTATGTGTAGGACTAGTAGATTGGTGCATCCACATAGATGGTGTGCAAGTAGGTGAACTACGAGTATATTTCACTTTAATTAACATAGGTTGTGATGTGGTAGATGAAGTAGGGGATGCATGGGTGATGTTTGAGGAGATGAAGACCATGGATTGGATGAAGGTACATTGTCTATAGAAACAACTTGATTGTTATGAATGAACTTAAGTCACAAATGGTTCACACCAATGAATCCAATTGAGGCCTAGAAGCATGTCACAATCATCTAAAAATTTTCCAATAAGGAAAGGTACAAGTATAGTAAGAGGTCCTACCATAACATGAATTTTGACCATACCCTATGAATTGTTCATTAGATATGATATGTGTGAACATGGATAATTGATAGCATAAAGAAGTGGCGAGAGAACATGTGTTGATGGGCCATGATGGATCAACATTAGTATTATTGATGGTGGAAGATCCAATAGAGGTGTTAATATGTAAGTGATTATAAGTGAAAGTAGCATGATAATCACGATCAAAGAAAGAGATAACTGGTAGAGTGATGTCAATGTTAGCCACCAAGAAGTCAAGGTCCCCCGATTCAGGTGGAGGAACTACGCTATAAGTATGATTAGCCGATGAATCAACAATTTTATTTTTGTGTTGTGAAGGTGGGTTAGCAAATAATTTAATCTTACGATTTTCATTAAGTGCTGATGCGGTTACGATTGAAGCTCGTTAGTAGTAGATACTACGTTGATGGTAAATTTTGTGTTTGTTGGTTTAGTTGTAGATGGTTTAAATGCTGAATTATTTTGGAAAATCGTAGAGGACGATATGTGCTCTTGTTATTTAAGCTTTCCTATAGCCAAAATATTTGTTTCACGAATCTTAAGAGTATGAAAAAGCTGATCAAAAGACGGATAGTTCTTAAAGAGAACACTCTCCTGGAGAGGTGGCAGTATACTTTGGATGAATAAATTCTAAATATCGAAGTATGAAATAACATTTGACATCTTGGATAAGTTGTTTTTGTATCTTAAAATGTAATTTTATAAGTGTTCGTTACATCTTTCTTAAAGATGTGCGAGTTTGGCATATGAGATCTTAGAGCCGATATTGATAGAGAAGTGAGTGAGAAAATCATCGGATAGATGTGTGAAGGAGGCTACCAAATGGATAGGTAGGTCGTAAAACCAATGCATCACATAATCTTGCAAACTATGAGGAAAAATATTAGCTAAGAGGATATGATCATCCACAAAATCTAGACAAGCCACATGGAAAGCTTGGAGATGCTCTTGAGGGTCACCATGGCCATTGAAAATAGGTAGTTTAGGGTCACTGCTATAGGTGGGTATAGCTGGTACAAATGGACTATGCGGTAGCAAAGTAGAATCTAAATATGGAGATGTATGAGAGGTAACTGTTGTAATTGATGAATTTGTGCTTGAAGATCTTGATAAAGAGAATCTAAATCTTGAGTTCCAGCAGAAAGAGGTTTCCTTGTATGTGAAACAGGGGTTGGGTATAATTATTAGTAGGAGTAGGAATAGAAAAAGAACAATGGAGATGTGTGGAAGATTAGAATCAATTGGTTGGGTAGAAAATGTGTTGGGAATAGCAGAAGAAGCATTAAGTTCCTTAAGGTTTGTAGTTTCCTCATGATTAGCATATAGAAGCAAATCTAGATCTTGGGGATGTTCAACGATATGATCATTGATGGCCTTAAGATGGGATTCAGTAAATTATTTAGAGGATTGAGCCATAAAAATAAGAGAAAAATATCCTTAAGTGAAAGGTGGTGTCGAGCGTGGGGTTCACCAAAATGATTAAACTAAAATGGAATATCCTAGCCTAATATAATGTTATACAAAGCAGTAAATAACAATTAAATAAATCAAGAAAGTGACCCAAACAAATAAGTAGATAGAAATGTGAAACCCTAATGTGTAAGAGAGGGTTAAAAATTCCTTAGCTAATTCGACGAAGGTGTGGGACTGTGTCATAGTGTGAAACAAGTGAATAAGAGGGGACACGACCACACGAAGCCTAAGAAAACAAAGATGTGAGATCTTTGACTAGGCGAGATGCTGGAAAGGGATAGGGGATCCCATGGGCACCCTAGTCTACAGAAATAGCCTAAAACCCTCCTCCGAGGTGTTGCTAGGTGACTTCTACCTTTCACTTCCTATTGTGTAAATGTCGTTGCACTACATTGGATGTCTCTGTAAATTAGAGATGAAGGAAACACCTACAAAACCCAAATAAAAGAATCAAAAACCTAAAATATAAATATGCATATGAAGGGTTAGGACTGTCCTCGGTGGCCACTGATGGTGGACTTACTAAGCGATCGTTGCACTACATCTCAGACCCAATGTAGTTCTAGGTATGTGTGTGCAAATTGTGCCTTATATTTATCTTGTATCAGTCACACTTTGTGAAGTAGAGAATAAATAACTAGATGTAGACTGTAGAAACTTTGTGCATGGAAATAATAAACTCCCCTCCTATGAAGTGTGATGCAGATGAACCAGCCTTGTGTGCCTTGTGATGGAGCTAGATGGATGAAAATGTAGCTTTAGGTGCCTTTGATGGATGCAACTCTAGATGGTGATAGTAGATGCTTAGTGCTTGGTCCCTCATTATGGTCACATAACTTTATATTTATATGGTTATCTTGTTCTAATTTCATAATTAACCCCAAAAAGGTCGACCACCAAAAAGATAAACATTTCAAACAACTTGAAAGCTCCCAAAAGGTGAGAGTAAAGTGCGAGAAAGGATTAGGGTGCCCAAGTATTGGATGGTCACCCGGTAGAGAAATATGGAAAATGCAAAATGATAATATAAACTGGGTAAGTGCAAGTGTAAGATCAGAAATACGAAAACAAGAAATGTAAAAAAGGCCAAATACCTGGGTTAATTATTACTTTTTTCACTCAATAACCATATGAATAGTATGAGACTAGGACTAAATATTGGCTCAAACAAAGTGTGATTTAGTGACTACAAGCCATTTGGGCATCTTATCTTTTTTGGTAGTTAGCATTTTCAGGTTGATTATGAAATTCAAGCAAGGGAATCATATAAATATAAATTTATGTGACCATAATAAAGGACCAAGAATTAAGCATTAGCTATTACCACCTAAGGTTGCATCAAATGTTATTCTAAAGCATTCAAGAATACATTATAGCATCATTTCAAGGGAAAGGGACTGCATTATTTTGCATACACTTCATAGGAGGAAGTTCATTCTATTTCATGCACACATCTACTTACATATTCTACATCTAGTTATTGCTCGTTGTCAAGTGTGACACACACAAGTGCCACTTAGGGCATGATTCCACATACAAACACACACATATAACTACATTGGGTTTGAAATGTAGTGCATCACTCGATTGTAAGATCACTCATTTGACTACGAGGATAGTCGACCCCTCATATACATTATTTTCTTTTGGGATTTGATACACTTTTAAGGGTTTACTGGTGAATTATTTATTGCGGGTTATCGGTGACATCAATGATCATCATGTGACATACTCGTGACAAAGAATGAAGGACATCGAGCATCTCATAAACCTATGAAGGATGCTTTATGAGGTTTTGGGAAGACATATGCACCCAAAGCGGTGTGCGGTGCCCACAGGTGATCTACCCCATCCTGGGCATCCCAGTCAGGAAAATCAAGTTGTCACACAATATTCCAGAGCTTGTGTGACACTTCTCCCTCTTTTTCATCATTTCATCACTTAGGAAAAACCCTTGATTAATTTTGAAATATATAAGTCAATTTATCTCCTCTTTACACTTAGGGTTTTGAATTTTAATTTTTTATTTGTTTGGATCAAATTTTTCTTAGTGCATACATATTTATTTACATTCATTATATGCTTAGATTAGGAAAATATTTTATTCATAAATAAACATTTTTTCTTAATCGGCCAGTAGTATATGAGAGAATAGTTAAGGTAAATTATGTGAATGATGCATTCATGAGTGAATGTATATGATATTTTGTAAATCCTCCATGATGGTGTAAGTGCTGAAATAGTGGGAGTGTTGGGTGAAATATTTATTTTCAATAAAGATAAGTGATTTTTCAGTGGGTTTTTTACTGAAAGGTTTTCCCACTTATATCTTGTGTATTGTGTTCATTTACTTTCATGTTTATTTATGCAATATAATATCTAGTTCATTATGTGATATGAATTATCATAATTTATTCTTCAAACTTAAACTATAATCTTTGGTAATTTAGTTTGGTAGATAATTAAATTCATTCTACTATTTATCCCTATAGTTTTCCTAACATGTTTGACTAATACATGATTAACCGAGGTTGAATGAGGGTTGATGTGGGGCTGCACCCTAAAAATACGGGACAAAGGGACAGAGGGGACAAGAAGGGCTCCCAAATGCACTTTGCATTAGATCATGCCAAGTGTCATATTGTGGTTTCATGAGAGCGGGAAAAATTTCAGCAACAAATATACGTAATTAGGTGAATAATAGGAATTCTGGAATATGCATTTGGCTATTTTGATGAACATGTCACTTCCCACATTTCACCTAGAAATCCAAAAACATAATTTTCCCATGCGAATAACCTACATATCTTTAATCCCAACATATATTTTGTAATGGATTTCAGCGTAATCAATGGCCAAGATTTCAAAACATTCTTAGATCACCAATATTTATGTGGAGCCTTTGGTGTCATTCACAGAATTTTTAAGTATTCTTTTAAAAAAATATTAGATGTACCACACACACACATGCACACACATACATACATAGATCTAGAATGTAATCACTTATATATTTTTATCTTTTCCAATTTGTGAATTTGTGAAGAAATAGAAAATAATTCAACATATTTCTTACAAAAGTCAAATAAATAAAAGTATTGCAAGCTATTGCATTGTAGTTTACATCCTAAAACCATGTAGTATAGATAAGTATATTAAGTAATAATCCAATTTAAAAATTGTTTTCTATCATGTCACATTTTTATCAGCTTTTTGTAAGTTAGATTGTTAGAATGCTATAATGTGACACTCTAATGCCTTAGTTTATTTTTATCTCATCACGAGTTAACTTTAAAAAATCATTTTAGGAAAATGGAAACTAAAAAGGAAACCTTAGGAAAGAAGCAAGCGCAACACCTTTTAGTCTTGACATATGAAAAATAACATCTTATTTTTATAAACCATCTACGGAATCCAATCCTTCTCTAGTAATAATAACACTATCAAGGGATAATGATTGCATTTAAAATGAAACTCAAAATTATTTCATTGATGATGAAAATGAAACGCTTCCTCTTAAAGACATCACTGATGAATAAAGTTGAATCTATATCTTTGGATGATTTACATTTACACTTTAGTGATAGTATGTCGTCACCTACCTAATTGAATTTTAGAGGTGAAACTTCTAAAAATCAATAAAATTTAAATTTTATAATGGAAAATACTCAAGGGACGCCTATTTTTGAAAGAAAGAGAAATGTAAGAATATGGAACTTGGGAAAGAGTTTCAAGTTAGAGTGGATTTCTAATTTTTCATTTATTGAACATGTTGCTGAAATGAAAATTATGATGAACCTTCCAAGGAATGAAAATGTACAATATGTAGCTGGAAATTAGGAAAGGACAAGATAATCTAACCTAAATTGGATAATATTGAGAAGCACGTAGGAAAGATATATAAAAGAAGACTATAGATGGGGTTGTCAAGAATAATGCCATATGGAAAACTATGGATGATTGTTTACATATTAGGTATGAAAAATAATTTTAGGATCACAACAGAAATGAAATAATAGTTTTAGATAATTCAAAATAGTCTATTAGGTAAAACATTTCATCTAGCTACTATTTTTCAAATTAAGAAAAGAGGTCATCTTGTAGTCACAAAATCATGCACTTTAGACAATATTTATCCCAGTCTCATACTACTATTTAGAAGGTTCTTGAGTGAAGAAAGTACTAACCCCGTCTTTTGGCCATCTTATATTGTTTTTATTTCTTCATTACCACACATTTTTATCCACATGCTCAGCCTATTTTGGCATTTTCCCATCATTTTAGCATTAAGCGGGGCACTGGGCTAGTGGTGGGGCACCGTGGGTGCCACTGGTGTCATTAGCGGTGCCCGCTCCTTTTGGGATCTTTTGAGTCATTTTTCATCCTTATCTTTTTGGTAGATTGCAATGTCGGGGTTAATTACGAAATCAGATCAAGAGAACCCTATAAATATAAATTTATGAGACCATAATGAGGGACCTAGCATCATCTACTACTATCACTCATCTATACTTGCATCCACTATTTCATTTGCATCACGTAGCTCCATCATCAAGGCACAAGCTAAGAAGTATGCATCACACTTCATTGGGGGAGGGATTCTATTCTATTCCATGCACACATGATATTACATTTATATACATAGTTATTGCTCACTACTTCACAAAGTGTGACTGGTACAAGAGAAACCTAGGGCATGTTCACACACACTTGCACATAGAACTACATTGGGTTTGAGATGTAGTGCATCACTTAGTTAGTAAGTCCACCATTGTGGCAGCTAAGGTCAATCTGATCCCTTCATATGCATTATTATTTTTAGGGTTTGATGTTTGTTTTGGGGTCTTGCAGGTTTTTCTTCCATTGTGATTTATTGGTGACATCCAACATGGGACAATGAAGTTGATGCGATAGATACCAAATATTCAAGATTTCCTTTTGGCCCTGTGAAGATCATAGTCGAGATATTTTATGCATGCAGGGGCACCTAGATTACAAACCAGAGCATGCATAGGCACCCTAGTCCTCCTCTAGGTGCTCCATTCCATCTAGATCCTCTAGTTCCACCCTTTTTAGCACCTTTGTACAGTCATTCATGCTTATGATTTTTCTAGTCTCCTCTATGACTGACAGTCTTCGCTACTTCGTCTAATTAGTTGAGTTATTTCCTCTTTCTTCTTGCACATTAGGGTTTTAAATTTTATTAGTTTTATTACTTAATTCATTTACATATTGTCTTTGTGCATTTATTTTCTATGTTTATATTTCCTCCTAGATTAGATTAACTATCCCCATACTACCTCTTATTATTTAATTTTAGTTAATCATTTTGGTGAATCCGATTCGATCATATACGCTTCTAGGATACTCTCTATTACTTTTCTAGGATTTAATTTCCTTTACCATGGCTCACTCTCATGAGGAATTCATTGAATCTCACCTTAAGGCCATCAATGATCACCTTGTTGTGCACCCTTAGGATCTAAACTTAATTTTGCATGTGGCTTGTGAAGAAACTACTAATTTAGCATAACTCAATACTTTTATGGCTATAACAACTATTTTGCCACTCAACCACATGCTTCCACTCTTCCACCTATCTCTATTGTTCCATTTTTTCCCTACTCCTACCAATCATTTTATGCCACCCTTAGTTTCTCATGAAAGGAAAGTCTCATTTGTTGGCAATCAAGACTTAACTTCTCTTTATCATGATCTTCAAGCTCAAATTCGTAAGTTGCAACAAGCTAATTTGCATGCCTCTCCATCTTTAGATTCTACCTTGTTATTGCATACTCCATTTACACCTGCCATCTCTACTTACTTGCTTCCTTCTAGTTTTGTTACCCCTAAGCTTCCCATTTTCAATGGGCATTGTGACCCTCAGGAGAATCTTAGAGCCTGTCATGTAGCTTGTCTATATTTTCCACGATCATATTCTCTTAGCTAAAATATTTCCTTATAGTCTCCATGTTTATGTGATGCGTTGGTTCTATGAATTACCTATTCACTCAGTCACTTCATTTACACATCTATCTGATGCATTTCTTACACATTTCTCCACCAATATCGGCACTAATATTTCTTACGCTCAT
Source organism: Taxus wallichiana var. yunnanensis (assembly GCA_018340775.1). Classification (NCBI taxonomy): domain Eukaryota; kingdom Viridiplantae; phylum Streptophyta; class Pinopsida; order Cupressales; family Taxaceae; genus Taxus; species Taxus wallichiana. The sequence continues at coordinate 692,850,995 of CM031238.1, forward strand.
CTCGTGCAACTTAAATAGGGATCTAGTGAGCACTTAGCTAACTATGTTTTAAGGTATAAGAAAAATATCTCTAAAATGACAAATGTTCTTGTGGGCTTTGAGCTTCAGGATCTATTTATCTAGATTATTGTACCACCTCTCCAAGAAATCATTCTCTGGAGACCTATCCTTCATTTGATCAACTTTTTCATACTCTTAAGCTTCATGAGTCTAAACTTCTATCCATAGGAAAACTTAAGTATCAGGAACAAGCTTCACCCTCCACTCATTTTCAAAGTAAGGTACCATTCAAACCATCTACATCTAAGCCAACTAACACTAAAATCATCATTAATGTTGTTACTCCCTCTAAATAAGTTCAATCACAACCACCTAGATGCACGTTTAGCAACCTTCCAATGGCTCCACATCTTATATTAAAGAAACTTCTCGACAACAACCTTATTACTCTTCCTCCACCACTCGAGTTAGACCCATCACGACCCAAAGGTAGGAACTACAATGAAAATTTCCATTGTGATTATCATCCATTGTGTGGGAAATTCTACAAATAGATGCCTAAAACTCCAAACAATTATCCAAGAACTAATTGATAACAATAAACTCGAATTCCCAAAGTCTACTAGCTTTGTCCTAGCAAAAACAAGGGTAAACTCAAAATATTTAATAATAACTCCCAATAATGTGACAAAAATACTCCATAATCTTCTAATCATGTGTATCATGTGGTATCACCTCTCGAATAGGAGCTCTAGATTTCTTAGTGTTAACACGAAGCTTTGCCACTACGGTCATTTATTTTTCCAATGCCAATTATCATGCTACATTTACATCTAATCATTTAAACATCCATGCATCTATCAGCTCGACCTCCATCAACAAGACTAAAGTTGACCCCTCATGGCCTATTAGTGCATGTTCTATGGACCTCCTTAAGGTTATCAGTTATCCTCCATTGCAAATCAAATACCATTTCGTAAACCCTTTGGCATTATCAAACTCCACATCACATTTGGCCCTCTTATTATGTTTTTCCCTTTCCTTGTTGGAAACACAATTGAGGGATGTGACTTGATTCTAGGCCTTAATTGGATTCATCACTCTCAATCTATCATATCTATGAATCACTTGTGACTCAAATTCATTCACAAAACATAAGTCATTTCTATTAACGGTGTTCCTCCATCTCCTCCACTATCGTCATCTCCTCATACAGATTGTTCATGTGTCATCTCACCCTTCTCACATGTCTCATTCTATGTTACTCAAAGCACAGTCTACTCCTAGTTCACCTACTCAAGTACCGTCTATGCATGATTGAATCATTTCATTAGTTCTACACATCGGCATAGGCCTATCCCTAAAGAGAGTCATGCGCATCTCGGCTTTGATTTTGCCTCGATTTATTCCACATGGTTTTTCATCACCTTCGTGCTCTGCCTCATATAGATCTCCATCACCAACGCATTTTACTACACCTCCATCTTCATCATTTATTCATCCATCCCATGCACATAGGCTTCATTTACCGGCCTAACGTTTGTCTACTATACCACCACTATTAGATCATGGTCCTACGCTTTCATCCTCACAAACATTGGGTGGAGGACCTTTGTCTTTCACTATCATTGGTTAGTTTATTCATTTATATATACTTGGGGGCATAGCACCTAATTTCCCCCCACCTTATGTCGTCACCATATCCATCATATTTGCATCTATCAATCACATGTCCCTAGCATCGTTACCCGATGATGCACTCTTGTGCTTCGGTTCACACTTGACTATTGAGGGATTACCATTACACTTGAACCCCACACACTGCACTATAGGCATTATACATTGCATTTCATCACACATTGCACATTATACACCAATACATACTACACTTAGTCTACATTATACTATTATTCTACATGCATTTTACATCATACCTAAGTCATTCTACATATCATATATCCTAGTCATTCTACACATTACATACATTATTAGGCTATCTACGTACATAGTCCAATCATACATTACACATACCTACTTCATACACATTATACATACTATGCTAGTTTATAGTACATAAGAGTCTAGCTTTACATTTCATCCCTACATTACTACACATGTTACGTTGCACATTATACATTACATTTTATACATCCTACACATCTAGCTTTGCATTTTCAACACCGTGCATTTACACATTTTATTCATCACATGGTCGTTTATTCTCATTATACACGCTACATTGTCTTCTACATGCTGCACTCACCACCCTATGATGCACTTTAGTTCCTCGGTCCATACTCGACTACCAAGGGTTTACAAATCAAATGGACCTTACACACCCACCATGTGACATTCTTAGGCTAGTGACATATGCTTTAGGCTAAATCGTCACTCACTCTTTCTATCTAGTAGTGGTATATGCTTTAGGCTAGATCACCACCTCCATTATATCATCTTGTAGTGGTATACACCTTAGGTTACATCACCACTCCTTACCATTCATTATATAGTGATATACGTTTAGGGCTAAATCATCATTTGTCCATTCATCTTATAGTGATATACAATTAGGCTAAATCATCACTCATCCATTCATTTATTCATGATATGATTTGGCTATATGGTTCATGTATATACTTTATATATGTCACACTTCACTACTACACATACACATTCACCACATCGCACTAGACACAACAAAAATTGCTCGACCATTTCCAAATGATGTACTCTCATTTACAGTTCATTCTTGATTGATGAGGGGGAAAAAAAATGAACCTCATTTCATACACGTCCATTCACTTAGGGGCATGTGGCTCCTATCATTCCATCTTGCATTCCATTCCATCCACCCACATCATATTGCATTGTCGCGGAGGATTTACTCTTGTTTACTAGTGTTTTACATGATCACTTTACTACACATGTTAGACTTATTTATTATATGTCATTATCTATACCATCCACACATGTGCATTCACACCTTTGTTTAGTGTGATTGTAGATACATGAAATCCTACACGTGGATTGGATTCTCACCTTCTACCCTTCCTACATTGGTCGTTGGGGCATCCACATTCATCTCTTCAGGTGTTATTGTTTCATTTTGTACTTAGCATCTTACATTACTTGATTATACATGCTTTTGACATATTTGTTATTTCTCTAACATGCTAATGGGTGTTCCATGTGCAACACTTGTTTTGCAGGATTATATGTTTCTATGACTACTTGTTTTTTTTTTACACTTATCTGCCATTATTTTCCATTATATGCAGGATTTTCCCTATGTTTGTGTGCACACTTGCTTATTGTTTGTGGCCATGATGACCTTGCATGTCTTGTGACATCATGAGTGATGTCCCATGTTTTGTAACCCTATTTGTGTGGTTTACTTTCTTTCTTACGTGTTATGCATTGTCTATGTAGCTTACACATGTTTTTATATGCATGCATTGTTTGTTTACACTTTTCTTTGGCTAGCCTTCTTGTTTGTGTGTTCATTGGTTTCTACTAAGCCCTTTCTAGGGTATACATTTCAAATGCGGTTGGTCCTCTTTTGGGGCTGAATTCTCCTATCAATGATTCGCATGCACCCCCAAAGCCAAGGGCATCATTTGGGGGGTTTTAAATACTAACACATAGATTCTACACTGACACGATTCAATTTTATATAGCGAGTGGGTTTAGACCAGTCTACGAACACTATACACAATGGATTTTATAGGAAATTGTGTCCTTATCATTTATGGGAAGTAGTTACAAGCTTGGGGGTTATGGTGGGTGTGATTCTCTACACTACTTTGCTAGTGGCATCGGATTGCCTAAAAACTAGGATAGTATAGAGATCTCTTCACACACATTTCAAGTAGAAGCGAGTTAGAGCTTGGAGGACACAAAGCATTTCCTCCCTACACTTCTTCAGCCAGGGTGGCATGAGATCACCCAAAAAACTCACAGTACTGAGATATCCTTCTACACTCTTCCTCTCAACATGGATCAAGTGCACATGTTCCATTTACACTTTTCTTTTCACGTACTTTACATTTGTGTATTTTACACCTTCATATACATGTGTATTTTATATATAATTTTTACACTTATATACATACATATTTTACTACTTGATCATTTTCTCCTTATAGGTTCGGTCATATGAGAAACAAGCAGTCAAATTAGGGGCAACAACAACAACAATGTCAACAACAACATTCCGCGATAACACATGATTTACTAACCATGCAAGTACACTATACACCACAAAAACTACACACGTGTTCCACCCTAGGTTCACTCTCATCACTTTTTATTTGCACATTTTTCATCTTTAGTTTCCACTCCTCCATCTTTCTTTTTTTCATTCCATGCTTTTGTCTAGTCCTTCAGTGCATTTCTACTACACTCTTCATGGACATCAGGTACGCATTTCTAATTACTTTATGTTACTGAGCTTTCATCTCACCAACATAAAGTGGGGGAAAAATTTAGTCACAAAATCATGCACTTTAGACAATATTTATCTGGTCTCATACTATTATTTAGAAGGTTCTTGAGTGAAGAAAGTACTAATTAACCCCCATCTTTTGGCCATCTTATTTTACTTTTATTTCGTCATTTCCACACATTTTTATCCACATGCCCAGCCTATTTCGACAATTTTCCATCATTTTAACATCGACTAGGGCACCAGGGCTAGTCTTGGGCGCCCATGGGTATCCTGGTCCCACCAGGGGTGCCCTGCTCCTTTTTTTACTTTTTCGCCACTTTTTTGGCTCTTTTTAGTCATTTTTCATCCTTATATTTTTGGTAGTCATCCATGTCAAGGTTAATACAAAATTAGATCAAGAGAACCCTATAAATATAAAGTTATGAGACCATAATGAGGGACCTAACATCATCTACTACTATCACTCATCTAGATTTGCATCCATCTATTGCATTTACATCCACATAGCTCCATCATCAAGGCACAAGCTAGGAAGTTTGCATCACACTTCATAGGGGAGGGATTCTATTATATTCCATGCACACATGCTATTACATTTTCTACACATAGTTATTGTTTGCTACTTCACAAAGTGCGACTCGCACAAGAGCAACCTAGGGCATGTCCACACGCACTTGCACCTAGAACTACATCGGTTACGAGATGCATTATAGTGATCAGTTTGTAAGTACACCATTGTGGAAGATGAGACCAGTCTAACCCCTTCATATGCATTATTCTTTTTTATGGTTTGATTCTTGTTTTGGGGTCTTGTAGGTATTTCTTCCATTGTGATTTATTGGCAACATTTGAAACGAGGCAATGAAGTTTATGTGATGAGACAATGAATATTCCAAATTTCTTTTCGGCCCTATGAAGATCAGATTTAGAGATTTTGTGCAAACTAGGGTACCTAGATTGTAGACTAGAGCATCCCTGATTCCCCATTCCTCCTCAGTTCCACCCTTTTTATACTCTTGCATAGTCCTTCCTGCTTTGGATTTTTCCAGTCTCCTCTACGACATAATCCCGCTACTTTATCAAATTGGTGAGTTCTTTCCTCTTTCTTATTGCACATTAGGGTTTCTATTTTTATTAGTTTTATTACTTACTTTAATTACATACTTGTCTTAGTGCATTTATTTTCTATGTTTATATGTCCTCCTAGATGATATTAGCTATCTCCATACAACCTCTTATTAGTTAATTTTAGTTAATCACATCTTATAACATATTTTCTTAAACATAAAAGGATGTTATATTTTATTGGTGTACCACACTTTCCTCATTCTCATGGTTATAAAATTAGTGGTTGGGAATGGGAAATTTTTTTATCTATGGTTGAGAAAGAAGACTTGAAATAGAAACTTAAGTCTACACGATACGTGTCTTTTTCTATTGATGAGGTTACAGTAGTAGATAATATTTCTTGGGTTTGTATGCATGTTTATACTATTGAGATTCATGTGAGATAGCCTCACTTAAATTATATTCATAAGATGAGAGTGAACTCTAGTGTTGAAAACTTTTATGACTAGTAATAAGAAGTTTTAAGGAAATCGGTGGCATGAATGATTCTACAATTGCAATAAATTTGATTTGTGTTGAGGAAGATGGGAAATCTGTAATGCAAGGTCATTATAACAGTATGTATGTAAGACTCTAAACATATCATTACCCATTTATGATTTGTATTCATTGTATGGCTCATAGAATGAATATAGCATACGAAATAGTCAACAAATTGAAACCTATAGCAAAAGTTGAAGAACTTATTCAAGAGGTGCATGATTATTTTTGTTGCATTCCTAGAAGGTTCATTGAAGTCTAAATCTTTGTAGAAGGATTGAAAATGGGCATAAAATATTATAGAGATTTCGAAACTTGGTGAATTACATTATATCAACCATTTCATAGGTTGTGCGATGAGTATCAATCCTTATTGGGAGTAATGTGGTAAAACCACATGGAAGTGGAAAATTCTCAGGATTTGATACATTGTTTGGTGATATAGAGACATTTTTGATGTTATGTGGTATTCTTCCCTTGTTTGATGAAATGCATCATTTAATTAAAAAGTCATCATGATTTTTCTAGTTTGAGGAAACATGTTTTATGGAAATAGAATATTTATTTCTCAATGAGACTAATTTTTTGGGTCCAAAGTTTGATAGTTGGAATAATTTGATAAAGACTGGAAATAAAAGTATCTCTATGAGGTACATTTTTTTATAAGTATGTGTTTCTATACATGGATATGAGATACCAATGCACTTCTTTCAAATAGTAATTAGTAAGGTTGAGAAGGTAAATGTCACAGGGATACTCTTTGATAACATTGTATCATCAACAAGCATAAGCTTAAGAGAAAGTCTAGTTTCCTACTAGAAGAATTAAGTGAATGTTTTAGTAGGTATGTTTTACTTCAAGAAATTATTTTAGTAAATCTCACTTATTGGAATAGTTTCCAACGTGAAATATCTTTGCAAGAAGACTACCACAAGAGATTGAATACATCGATTCCAAAAAAATAAGTCTTTTGATATCAATAGAATGAATATTCCAAATATTTTAAGAAATGAAAGTTTTATTGGTCAATCCCATGAATTCACCTCTATAATGATTGTGTAATGCAAATTTTTGGATAATGCTTTAGAGTGTGGAGAAATAACCCAACTATGGAAAAACATTTGGGTTAAGTATTATTTTGCATAAAACCATGTCCAATTTTTTTCTCATTAGATGAGATATGTCAAATAGTTATTTTGGTTTCAATTGAATATGAGAGAGTTTTCAGTTCCTTGACCTTTATAAAGTCAAAATTATGAAAAAGCTTGAAAAAAATTGAAAATTGTTTGAGAATTTACATATCACAGTGCTGAGTGAATAACTTTACCTATGAGGCTTTGAAAGTATGTGATTTGATTAATGAAAAGAGAGGGGCTGATAAAAATTCCATAAGTAACTAATATGACACTATTGGAGATGGGAATGGATTTATGACACTAGTTGATTGTCAACAAAGTTAGAGAACTAGTCAAGAAAATGATAGAGATGTGATTTAATTTATTTTGAATTAATTAAATCTAAGTATTACAGAGTAATTGATATGAAAATAAATGATATAAAAATTCAAAAATATAGTAGTGACACAAGCACACTAAGATGTACATTATAAAACCCTAAGCAAGGAGGAGAGATAAAGGAACTTGATAAAAATGTAATTTGAAACCGATCTATGTAAGGAGAAGTGATGAACATGATAAAGCAAAGTGTCATAACGGACCTCTATAAATTATACATCTCAAGAACAAGGTTAGGGTAGGGCGCTCATAGCAGGACATGGGTGTCTGGGAATTGATGACTAGATCTGGGCACCCATGACTACGTAAAAGATTTGGATCTAATTTTTGTTATGTCACAAGAGTGTTGAAAATATTCCCTATTGATATCATGATTTTCACACTATGATCACTAAAGGTACCTATAACCCGTAAAAGAGAAGTTTAAATATACAAGCCCACAAACCACACCAAACCTAAAAAGGAAAATACATAATAGGGATTCAGACTGACCCCGACGGTCACCCCGAGAGTGAACTTACAACCGAGTGTTGTACTACATCTCATACTCCATGTAGTTATTGTGTGTGTGCATGTGTGTAAAAATGGTGCTCTAGGATGCCCTTGTGTAAGTTACACTTGATAGCAGGTTGTGGTTAGAATGTAGAAATGTATAACATGTGTGAATTAAATTTAATAGACTTCCCCTTCCTATATTGTGTATGAAGAAGTATGCAGCCCTTATCCCTTGAATGAATGCTAGATGGATGCCTTTAGATTTATTTATTGCCTTTGGAATACAATCTTGGGTGATGATAGCAATGTTTAGTGCTTGGTCCTTCATTTTGAAAACATAACTATGTATTTATATGATTCCCTTGTTTGAATTTTGTAATTGACAACTAGAAGGTTGAACCATAAGTGAAAAATATGCCCAAAAGATAAAAGAGACCCAAAAAAAGTGAGTAAGGTAAGAAAGGTCAGTTTTTCCCGGAGGGTACAAGAGCATCTTGACAATGTTGTCTTGGTCAAGGCGATGGTGTTTGAAGCCATGAAATATAAACAAATAAATTTATGACTGGGATGTAGGGTGTGTACTATAAAATAAAATACGAGACAAAGAAAAGAGGCCAAAAATAGTTGTCAACCTTTAGTTTTCTTTCTTAGGAATCATGTAAATTCTAGTATGCTTTTAGGACCTAGAAATGTACCGTAATTCGTGATTTTGTGTTTACATTTTCTCCCACTTTATGTTGTTGAGTGAATAATTGACAATATAATATAGATAAGAGATGTGTACCTTATGATCCTATGGAGAGTGGACAAGTGAAGCATGGAATGATTGTAAAAATGAAAATTAGGAAAGGAAAGTGACCCTACCTAGGTGAAGCGTATGTGTTGTTTGCACCTACTATTGTTCTTGTATTTGTTGTTGTAGGATGCTTCTTGTTGCATATTAAGGACATACCCACAAACGAATAAAAAAAAGAGTATTCAAATTCCTATATATGATAAACCCGAGTAAAGTATGCAAAAGTATGTAAAAGTGTGTAAATTTAGTAATAAAGGAAAGTGTGCACCCGATGTAAAAGAGTGTAAAGGATAAAAATGTCCTAAAATTCTATGAAGAGCAATTTTTTTGGGTGATCTCACACCAACTGTGAGTTTGTTGGGTGATCTCATGCCAAAGAGAAAGGGTTGGGGAGAGAGGTCTAGTATTACTCTCCTTCCATGACTCTACCTAATAAGCACCACCTCAGATGGTACATCTTGATTTGTTCCTTTGTTCCTTTTGTCCTAATTATTCCAAATTAGTTCGATTGTACCAATTGAAGGATATTAAATTCATTTTGTGACTAGAGATCTACATTCACAACTAGAAACCAAGTGAACACACATGTGTATATGATAAAGAGAATGACATAATAAGAATCTGTCTAGCATGGAAGATAAAGTGTAACATGTAAATAGAGTAAGATAGCAAGAGTAGATGTAGCCAAGATATGCAAATGCAATGTATGAGTGTGATGAAATTGTATGTACTGAGTAAGGTGATGATAGTAGTAGCATTCCCCCAATGGATTTGTATGAGATGAGGTTTATTTTTAAAATATCCCTAAAAAATCAAGAATGAACCATAGAATAAGAGTGTTTCATTAGGAAATGGTTTGAGAATATGTTCTAGAAAGATAGATCTGAAGCATAAATCCTGAAAAGTGAATGTAGTGAAGTTCATATCATATCATATTTAGAACCTTAGCACTTGAGTATGAATTGTGGAACTAGATTACGTCAAAGGGTAATGATGATACATTGTATGTATTAGAGGGTTTAAAAGTGCATAAGAAGATGATACATGAAAGCAAAGCGTAAAGTATTGTAATAGGAATCTAATTGTAATAAACGGGGAATCATGTAATGCACCCCAAATGTGTGAGTGATGGAAACATGTGTGGTGATGTGAGAAGGACCAATGTCCCTACCATCAATGGAAGGATTAGCTTGTCTAACAAAAAAATTGGACGCTTAATTGGAGGATCTTTGGAGAGGGATCTTGAATGGTGGTGGCTTATTGGTGATTGATAATTTTATAGAAGACTTGACATGAGGAGGGGATGGACTGATTTTTAGAGGAATTTTCTTATTTGGGGTTGGTAACATTGTAGAATGCTTGAGAGGATGGGGTGATGGATTGATTTTTAGAGGATGTTTCTTAGTTGGAATGGGATGGGAGGCATATCTTGACTAACCAAAGGAGGAACATTAATAACTATGGCGTGATTCTCACTAGACATGGAGGGATTGTATTTGGGAGCCCATTGGGATTTAGAAATTGAATATGAGAATGAAGCATAATTTTGTGTAGAAAAAGAGATAAAACTGTGATGCTCAAAGTTCTTATTCCTCATTTCAAAGCATAAAAGTAATTTTAGGTATGTCCATTAATTTTATGATAATTTCAAATTTGGAGACCAATGTATTTTCAAGCTGATAAGGAGGATAGAAATGAGTAGGTGGAAATTTGATCAATTGGTGATTAAGGAGCTCGAGAAGAATATAATGTTTCTTAGCATTGAAATCAAACTTGAGAGGCGTGGGGAGTGGTAGGACTTAGGGTTCACTTATATGATCATTTGTAGGAGACATATAAGTAGATTGATATGTAGAAGGAGAACTAGCATGGGCTTGATAAACATCCTTGAGATGTTTGATTTTAGTTTTAAGAGACGTAATCGTTGTTTCCATAGCTCGAATTTTGTCTTACAATAAAAAAATTTAAAGATTGGATTGAATATAAGTTGGGTTGATTAGATGGAGGATTATGGTGATAGAGTCATCAAATAGATGATCAAAACTGAAACTTACTTGAGTGGGTGGCATCTTGCAAAGGAGATACATAGTGTTTAAGAATTTTTGGAGAAAAAAATTGCAAGGTAGATGCATCTAAAGTAGGTCATGCAAATAGATTTGAAGAATTTTACGATCTATGAAATTAGATTAGATAGAATAAGAAAATGAGGGTCAAAGTGTATGACCACGAGTGGCATTCACCAAATGATTTAATTTATTTTGAATTAATTAAATATAAATATTGAAAAGTAGCTAATATGAAATTAAATGATATATAAATGCTGAAATATAGTAGGGACACAAGTAAACTAAGATGTACGTATAAAACCCTAAGAAAGGAGGAGAGATAGAGGAACTTATCGATATCCGAATAATATGGAACTAATATGGGTAGGGATAATTGATGAACATGATGCAAACATCATTGTAACTGACCTATGTAAATTTTGGAGCTCAAAAACAATGTTGGGAAGGGGCGCCACGGTAGAATAGGGCGCATGGGAGATGATGACTAGATGCGGGTGCTTGTGATTGCGCAAAATCTCTAGATCTAGTTTCTATTGTGTCGTAATGGTGTCACAAATATTACCTTTTGATCTCGTAGTGTTCACACTATGATTGCCGAAGGTAAATCTAACCTACAAAAGAGAAGTTCACCTGCACAAGCCCATAAACCGCATCAAACCTAAAAAGGAAAATGTAGAATGGGAGTTGGATTGACCCTGATGGTCACTCGAGAGTGAAATTACATAAAGCGTTGCACTACATCTCAAAATCCATGTAGTTCTTGTGTGTGTATAAATGGTTCCCTAGGATGCCCTTGTGCAAGTTGCACTTGATAGTGGGATGTGGCTAGAATGTAGATATGTATAGCATGTGTGAATGGAATATAATAGAATTCCCCATTCTATGTTGTGTATGAAAAAGTATGTATCCCTTGTCCCTTGAATGGATACTAGATGAATGCCTTTATATTTCTTTAGTTCCTTTGAAATGAAAGCTTAGGTAATGATAGTAATTCTTAGTTCTTGGTCCTTCATTTTAAAAACATAACTATGTATTTATATGATTTCTTTGTTTGAATTTTGTAATTGACAAATGGAAGGTCGACCCATAAGTGAAAATAATTCCCAAAATATAAAAGAGACACAAAATAAGTGAGTAAGGTAAGAAAGGGTCAAAGGATCCTAAAGGGGACAGGAGCTCTGTGCCTTGCTGTCCTAGATGGGTGTTGGTGTCAGAAGCCATGAAAGATAAACAAGTAAAGTTCTGACGGTTGTAGGGTGTGTAAAACCAAATAGAAAACAAAAGACAAAGAAAAGATTCCAAAAATAGTTTTCAACTACCAGTTTTCTTTCTTATGAATCATGTAAATGCTAGTATGCTTTTATGACCTAGAAATGTACCCAAGTTTGTGATTTTGTATCTACAAGACGATCTACCATTTATACATTAAAAGATTCCATTTTTGGATTTTTGATATATATGTTCATATAATATATTTGAATAATCAGTACATTATATTGATAATATCTTTTTTATTATTTGTAATTTTTAAAAAACATAGGATTGATTTGTAATCTTCTAAATGAAAACTTGAAATACATTGATTTTTAGTCTTCACAATAGAAATACATTGTTTTAAAAACACTTATGTTTCTCATACACCTATAAAGCATTAACATAAAATGTTTTTCTTTTGAACCATTATGTATTGAAATGAAAAATAACACTATTCCTCATTCAACTTGCTTGAGACATGCCTTGTATGAAACAAATTGAAAAGTGCAAAAAATGGAACAATTTTCAAAATTAAATTACTCTTAATTACATCATCCTCTACAACATGTTCCTCTTCATCTATTGGAATTGTAATTTTTGTATATCAACGTAGTGACATGTAACTTTATTAGTAATTCATAAGCGAGAATGGATATTTCCTTTATTTTTATATGCAAACATATTGAAAAGGTTATTAATCGTATGATGAAGCCAAAAAAGTTTGTCTCATCTACCTTCTCAAGAATTTAGTTCTTCTCTTGCATCATTTTTTCCTTCATATTCTTCTAGAATGCATCCTTTTTAATGAATTGGTGTGTTTTGTCAAAATTCATTGGAAAAACAACCTTTATGAAATCTTTTACATTTCGATGCAGCTCATGTAACATTGTTTGACACTTATTTAATAATTCATGTGATTTTCCTAGCATCACACACTTTTTAATGGTATATTATTCCTTTATTGAGGAATCAATGCGGTTTTGAATTCCTCTAGATGCGAGTTTTATGTTGGTGTATTTGTAGATATATTACAAAAATTTCCTTATTGTATCCTCTCTTAGATCCATCACTTTTTTGCTATCATTTACATATTTATGAAGCTTTTTAGAGATTTCATGTCGATCATCAATGAATTCAAACAATCTAATCAAATGATTATATGCCAATGCAAACCATTTGTTCCTCTAGTTTTTTTAGCTTTAGGCACATTATACATGTACTTTATAGTATATGTGTATGCAGGTTATATGTAGGAAATAATCTCAGAATGTGAGAATCTGAATTTAAAGTAGTATGTAGCATTTTCTTCTTTTTTATTTTATCTCTTTTTGATTCATGGGAATACTCAATTTGGTAATCAAAACCGGAGAATTTTGGAGGAATCCACTTCTTGAGTGGAGGAGAAATTGAGGTTTTAGCGGAATTTCCATGTGGATTAACAATTTGTTGAGGGGTGGAACTACCTTATGTAATTAATTTCCTTGAAGCAATGATACCCTATGCAAGAGTAATTTTATTTGTCCATGTATTTTCTTCTTCTTAGGTCCTTGTTAACTAGTGAGAACTATATATATTGGCCTATTTTGAATAATTTGTTGTTGTGGAACTTCGACCACTACTACTACCATCACTACAACCGTAAATAGTGATAATTGATTTAATTCTAACTCTTCCTATTGAATTCTCAACTTATGGTTGTAACGTATACTAAGGATTTGACTCTAGACAAAAATGCATTGGATTACCATACTATTTTTTTGGAAAATAAGCTATATTGTTTAAAATAATTTATGAACACAAGAGGATTAATATTATCATGTAATCTCATTTGAAATTATACATACATACCTATATCCTGACAGGATATATATACTTATGCATAGTTGCATGCTCGGCATCGTAACCATACTCATCGTCATCCATTCACGGATTATTTAATGCTTATAAATTATTTTTGGATGTACTTGTTTTAAATGATTTTACCTTACCTATTTTCTATGTGTGATGATTCCGTAATAATGACACACTATTATGTTGTTGTACTTGCATTGATTTTTGTTTGGAAGTATAATTATTAGATGATATGAATAACTTTCTTGTGTATGTTATACCGGTCATTAAATGTTATTCATTGTTATATTGGTAATGTTCTTAATCATCTAGGTAAATGTAACTCATTTAAATAACCTTATTGGCGAGTGTTAATGACGTGAAATGTAAGTTGGATTAATCTAATGTCGAGTTATTGTTATAAGGCAATACCTCGTAAGTGCATGATTTTCTTGGATCATCATTACATATTATAATTGCAAATGTTAGGGATGCTTTAGGAATTATAAAAGGTTATATTGTTTGTGTGATTCTTACAAAGGGTCATTGACCATGAAATATTAGATAAGGTTAATGATTTTTTTAAATGGTCTAAGACCATGGAAATTTGGCATTAAATGTTTGGTGAGTAATGTTGGTCCTCGACCATACTCATTTACATTATGATTGTTTGACTATGGAACCTTGGCTAGTTTTAAATTTAATTATTAAGGTTGATGATGGACCACACCATGGAAGGTTGATAAGTGTTAAGCTTAGGTTGGTAATTATTATCTTGGACCATTCTTTCAAACACCAAGTAAACAATGGTTATTATTATTTAGTTTTAAATGACCTTTGCCTACTCGAGTTGGAGGGAAAAGGGAGGTGGAAAGTTTTTATAATTTGATACATGGCACTTGCAAAAAAATCAATGCATTAAACACGGTTTTTATAAATAGTGAAGATTCATTGAGAAGCTACCACATGCAATACTCAATTCATTTTTTTATATCTCTCCCTTCGGTTGTTCGAAGATTTATTTTTGGAAAAAGCTGTGCATGGAGGTTTTGGAAGATATATATAGTTGATATTTTAAAGGTTTTCTTTGCTAAAAATAGATTCGGTTATTCTCAACATCAATGGAATTTAGTTTTTTTATAACGGTGATAAAAATTAAGGCTCTAAAAGTTTTGAAATATACATATTATTGGATTGATTTTTTTAGTGATTTCGTAAGAAATATAGAGGAAATTTTGAAGAGATTTTACAAACACATGCATGGATTTCTCTCAATTGTTTCTTTTTGTCACATTTTAAAATGATAGAAAAGTTTGGGTTATCCTTTTTATGGTAGATTTGGACTATTTTTCCTTAAAACGGTTGATATAAATCTTTAAATAGAATACAAGTATAAATGGGTTTTTTTCTAGAATCTTGAAAGGGAATCCATCCTCGATTATTCTATTATAGGTTGTGTTAGAATGTGTTTTATTATGGTTGCATGCTATTTGATTTGGTCTGCAGTAGATGATGGTGTTAGGAAATAAGAGATAAAATATGTAGAATAATCCCTTACAGAATCGCAACAGTAGAAACTAATATGCAGAAAATATTACAAATCTCAAATAAAAGTGCAGAATAAATAACACAACACAAAGAGACAAGATTTAACGTGGTTCACCCAATTTGGGCTACATCCACTAAGAATCACTTGCTCAGATTTTATTACAAGCCTCCACTCTCTCAATACAATACCCAGATCTGTTTGGAGCTATGCTCAACAAACTCTACAGAATTCACACCTGAATTCAAAACACATCTGCAATACATTTGCTTGTCTATCTATCATATGCATAAGACCATATAAATAGACAATTTCTTAAGCAGTTTTACAAAACTGTGGGTATCAAACAATGGGAAAAAACAAAACCATCCCATAAACCTATGGGTAGCCGAAGAGGTAGTTTTACAAAACAATGGGTACCAAAAAAACCATGGGCCCAAAAACAGCCCATAACAGTTACCCATTACCCATGGGTTAATAAACCACCCATGAAAATTTTCTTCAAGGGATTCGTCCCTGAACCCCTTGACCCGCTCACCGGTGAGTGGGACCACCATAAAAATACCCGAGTGTAACACATAGAAGGTGTACCACACTCTAACATGAAAATAGGCTCCACAAACATAACAATTTCCCACTTGGAGATTGATTTCCCTTTGAGCAATATTCTCAACCCTTCACTGTCATCTACGAAGGCCAACCAAATATGAACATAGCTTTAGTTTATCCCTTGTGACCACCTTTGTCATCATGTCTACAGGATTCTGAC
Organism: Taxus wallichiana var. yunnanensis; assembly: GCA_018340775.1. Lineage (NCBI taxonomy): Eukaryota > Viridiplantae > Streptophyta > Pinopsida > Cupressales > Taxaceae > Taxus > Taxus wallichiana. Next base: position 692,867,320 of record CM031238.1, read on the forward strand.
TGGTATGAATCTTCTCCAACTTCAACTTATCTTCCTCCAAAGCTGTCCACGATGAAGTGATATCTCAACGGTATATGCTTCATCCTGGAGTGGAAAGTAGAGTTTTTAGCTAGGTGTATAGCACTCTGACTATCACTATGCAGCTTACATTCCTCCTACTTATGCCCCAACTCCTCAAGAAATTTTTGTAACCAAATCATCTCTTTGCTTACCTCTGTGGTAGCAACATACTCAACCTCCATAGTTAACAAAGCCACCAACTTCTGTAGTCATGAAATCCAGCTCACTGTTTTCCCACCTACAATGTAAATATAACCTATTGTGCTCCTCCTACTGTCTACATCTCCAACCATGTTTGAATCTACATAACCACATAAAGTGGTGTCTAATCCACTGTAGCACAAAATTGTCCCCATGGTCCCTCTAAAATAATGAAGGATCCACTTTCTTTGCTTGCCAATGCTCTTTACCTGGATCACTCATAAATCTACTCACAGCTCCCACTGCATGGGCAATATCAGGCCTAGTGCACACCATAGCATACATCAAACTACCAACTGCTAATGAGTAAGGTACCTTGGACATCTGGTTTCTTTCTTGCTCTGTCTTGGGACACTGCTCCTTTGATAACTTAAAATGGCCTGCCAAAGGAGTCCCAACCGGTTTAGCATCCTGCATGTTAAACCTATCCAATACCTTCTTAATGTACTCTTCCTGAGATAAATTCAACTTCTATTCCTTCCTATCCCGAGTTATCCTCATACCAAGGATTTGTTTGGCTGCCCCCAAATCCTTCATATCAAAGGATTCACTTAGTTGTTTCTTGAGTACTTTTATTTCCTGCATGTTTTTACCTACAACCAACATGTCATCAACATACAAACACAAGATAATATAACTTCCATCCTCAAATTTCTTTGTATACACGCAATGGTTAGAATGACATCTAATATAACCTTGCTCCATCATGAAGCTATCAAACTTCTTATACCATTGACGTGGAGCTTGTTTTAAGCCATACAAGATCTTCTTCAGTTTACACACCATCTCCTCTTTACCTTTGACCTCATAGCCCTTTGGTTGCTGCATATATAGTTCCTCCTCCAAATCACCATGAGAAATTTAGTCTTTACATCTAAGCTGTTCTAAGTGTAATTCTTCTATTACCACTATTCCAAGAACAATTCTAATAGAATTCATTTTTACTACGGAGAAAATATCTCATCAAAATCTATACCTTGTTTTTCATGCAAACCCCTTGACCACCAACCGGGCCTTATATATTTTCTTTCCTCCTTCTTTGTCTTTAACTCTATACACCCACTTGTTCTGCAATGCTCTTTTGCCTTCCGGTAGCTTCACCAAATCCCAAGTCTGATTCTCTATGAGAGACTTATGCTCCTCATCCATGGCTTGCTCCCACTTCTTACTAGCATCTACCTGCATTGCTTCATCAAATCTCTCTGGCTCTCCACTATCAGTGAGTAATAAATAATAAAGAGAAGGAGAAAAATGTTCAGGTTCTTTTCTTACCCTAGAATACCTCCTCACTGTAGGAGTTTGGGGTTCCTGTTGAGTAGGTTCCTGAACTGATTCATGGGTCACTTTCCCATCCGGAAGATCCTCTACCACTACATATTCTTTCTTGGATTCTTCCTGTTTTCCTACAACTTGTTGCTTATACATGACTTTCTCATTAAAGACCACATCCCTAGACCGAATGATTTTCTTTTCCTTAATACTCCAACATTTAAATCCAAAGTCATCACCACCATAACCAATGAAAGTACATTTTTCTGATTTAGCCTCTAGCTTGGTCCTATCATCCTTGTCTATATGAACAAACACCTCACATCCAAAGACTCTAAGAAATGAATAATCAACTTTATTACCATACCATGCCTCCTCAGGTATGCCTCCATCCAAGGCACTGGAGGGTCCTCTGTTTATCAAGTACACTGTGCTCACTGCTTCTACCCAAAAAGAAAGAGGCAGTCCTACATGTAACCTCATGCTCCTAGCACGTTCCATTATTGTTTTGTTCATCCTTTCTAATACCCCATTCTATTGTGGAGTTCTTGGAACCATCTTTTGCCTATGGATTCCATTCTTAGAACAATAATCATTAAATTCATTACTGCAATACTCCCCTCCATTATCTGACCTGAGAAATTTTAGCTTAAGACCTATTTCATTCTCTACCAAGGCTTTCCATTTAACAAAGGTGTCAAATACATCAGATTTGTTTCTAATATGATAAACCCAAATCTTCCTTGTTACATCATCAATAAAAGTAACATAATAACTTGAACCCCCAAGAGATGATACCTGAGCTGGCCCCCACACATCAGAATGTACCAGCTCTAACTTACTCTCTTTCTTCATAGGTCTAACCTTGAGAAACCTTACTCGCTTCTGTTTCCCATATATGCAGTTCTCACAGAAATCCAAACCTGTTTCTATATATCCAGGTAAATTCTTCTTTATGATGTTCATGCCCTTATGGCTCATATGACCGAGCCTATAGTGCCATAATGTTGTATATGCATCTGAAGCCACAAGATTACAATCATTAGTACTATCAGTGGTTAAATACAAGGTTCCAACCTTCTTACCTCTTGCCACCATAAGAGCACCCTTGGTAACCTTCCAAGAGTTAGCTGTAAATATCACAGTACAACAATCACTTCCTAATTGCCCGCCTTTGATATCTAATTTATCCTTAATGTAGGCACATGTCCGACATCCTTCAATAGCCATGTATTCCCATTCGCATCTTAACTTGAAGCAGAACCTTTTCCAACTATACTATAAGGCTCGTCATCACCAAGAAAAACATGCCCAAAATCCCCTTGAACATAATCAACAAAATAATGCCTATGTGGAGTAGCATGAAAAGAAGCCCCTGAATCTAAAACCTAAGATTCAGTAATATTATGCAAAGAAAGAATCAAAACATCCTAACATACATTACCCGATGCCACATTTGCCTCCTTGTTTTCTTCCTATTGTTTCTTCTTGTCCCGAAGCTCCCAACAATCCTTCTTTGCATGGCAGACTTTCCACAGTTCCAACATACAATCTTGCTCTTGGATTTTGACCTTGCTCGATCTTTCAATTTTCCACGGTTTCCTCTATTCTTTTGTCTCCCTCTAGTTTCCATTATCAAAGCATTCCCTAAAGTAGAAGATTCCCCAGAGCTTTTTCTTCACATTTCCTCGCTTAGAATCACCCCTACAACATCCTCAAACTTAAACTTTGAGTTTTCTGGAACTGAGTTGCTTACGCCATTACCAGGCTATTCCAAATTTCAGGTAAAGAGCATAGAATTAATAAAGCCCTAACTTTTTCATCAAATTCTATTATAACCAAAGCTAGCATATTCACAACCATATTGAAATCATTTAAATGATCTGCTACTGAACTATTCTCAGACATCTTCATATTAAACAAATTTTTCATTAAAAATATCTTATTAGAGAGGCGAGAGGGTTTTTCATACAACTTCCTAATGCATCCATTAGTTCTTTTGTAGTCTTTTCCTTTGAAACATTAAATAATACCGAAGATGCAAGACATAGCGAGATCATTCCAAGTGCCTTCCAATCCAACAAATCCCATTCCGCATCTGTCATACTCGAGGGTTTGTTCACCTTCTCGAGACAACGGAGTATAAAGATCCCTTCGATAAAGGTAATCTTCCATCTGCATCTTCCAAAGACTGAAATTATACCGTTGAATTTATCAACCCTAGATCTTCCATCATCTGCCATAGCTCCCACTCAAGCTAAAAAATTTCCCTACGATTCAACACTTCAGCAAACCAAACCAAGCTCTGATACCAATTGTTAGGAAATAAGAGATAAAATATGCAGAATAATCCCTTACAGAATCGCAATAGTAGAAACTAATATGTAGAAAATATTACAGATCTCAAATAAAAGTGTCAGAATAAATAACACAACACAGAGAGACAAGATTTAATGTTGTTCACCCAATTTGGGCTACGTCCACCAAGAATCACTTGCTCAGATTTTATTACAAGCCTCCACTCTCTCAATACAATACCCAGATTTGTTTGGAGCTATGCTCAACAAACTATACAGAATTCACACCCGAATTCAAAACACATCTGCAATACATTTTCTTGTCTATCTATCATATGCATAAGACCATATAAATAGACAATTTCTTAAGCATTTTTACAAAACCGTGGGTATCAAACAATGGGCAAAAAAAAACCGTCCCATAAACCTATGGGTAGCCAAAGAGGCGGTTTTACAAAACAATGGGTACCGAAAAACCATGGGCCCAAAAACAGCCCATGTGATTTACCCATTACCCATGGGTCAATAAACCACCCATGAAAATTTACTTGGGGACTTCACCCCGAACCCCCCGACCCATTCACCGGCGAGCAGGACCGCCGTAAAAATACCCGAGTGTAACACATAGAAGGTGTACCACACTCTAACATGAAAATAGGCTCCACAAACATAACAAATGGCTTTTGAACTCTTTGGGTAATGTGATTTTTTTGACATTAGATGTATTGGTGTCGAGTGTTGAACACTTAAATAGATATAAAAATACTTAATTCCATCCTCAGGTTGATTTTAATTTCGAGTTCTATTTGAGTTGAGAATGATTAATTGTTCTTCATGAAATAAATTTATAACTACATTTCATGAGTTTTCTCCTTCCTAGAACCAATTTCAAATGACTGTTTATTTCCATCGGGTTATTATAAATGCATAATGCAAGGTGTTTTAACTCAATGATGAACTCATAAAAGTGAAGAGATCCTGGAATTTTTTTCGAGAAAATGGTTTTATTAGTATACAAAATAATACTATATACCAAAAATTGGTTTCCATTATTATGTGTTTGATTGAAAAGAATGTTAAAAATCTTGTCAATCGATTTTAGTCTATTGACATGGCTTGACCCTTGCTTGAACTTTGTACTTTTCAAAAAAATTAAGTGACTAATTTTCTTCCTCATTACAAGATTTCATTAGGTGGATGTTTTCATGAATTTTTTTAAGGGAAAAATTCACACTTGAAAGCATGACAACCATACCCTACAGTGAAATGTTTTGCTCAAAGGTCATTTTGAGTCCTCCTTCATATCACCCTAATCCATGTGCCATTCCTATCCCACCTCTCTGAGAATTCCAATATATTGTTTCAGCTTTTCCATAGGTGATTTAGGGAAATAAAGTACACCCAGGTACTTCCAAGACAAGATTCATCAAGGCAGGCTCTTTGGCAAGCTTTAAGACAAACTTTTCTCTAGTCTTCTTGAGGCTAGTACACACCCCGAAGAATAAAAAGGAATAAAACTCATCATGGAAGTGTATCAAAGAGATAAGAATTTTTTTCAATTGTTTTGGAATACTATGGAAAGTTTCAGAAGTTTTGGAGTAGTTTCAACAAAAGTGGGTCTTGAAGGCTTGAGCAGTGCACAATGCTAAAACAGCTCCTGAGCTTTGGGAAGCGATTTTGGGAGCTCTGTAAGGAGTTATGAGCCAAAAAAAATATTTGGAAAGATAATTTATATCTCTAGAGGATGGTGGTATCAATTATTTCACAACACTCAGGAGGTTCTATTGAAAACCTATTTTTATCATGTAAAACCATCAATCCTAAAGAAGAATCCTATTTTTCAGAGGATTTTAGGAATAATCAAGGCATGATACCATCACCATTGTGCTCATAATTTCATTTTAATAAAAATTATATAAATAAATTTCAAAAACCTCCTCTAAGAACTCAATTTATGGCTTCAACAAGTTGCTCCCCAAGGTATGACTTAAGGAGTTAGTCAAATTTTTCCTTGAAATTTGAGCCAATGGGAAGGTGGTGCACTTTTGTGCACCAACCATCCCAAGTATTTGGGATGGATGGTGCAATAAAATTCATCCCTCTCCCATTTAATCCCTTGGACTTCAATGTGACCAATTTTAAGCTCCTTCTACATGTTTAAGCCCTCGTGTATTAAATTCATGCCCCCGACTCCGTCCAACCATATTACGCCACATGGACCAATGGGGAAGGGGTGAACTTTTGTGTACCAACTGTCCAAAAAATTTGGGATGGATGGTGTAATAAAATTCACCCCCTCTCATTCTGGCCCTCAGTCACCCATGTGACCACAACAGTTTGTCAAGGTGTTTGTTTTCAGCCCCCCTCTCATCCTCAATTGCGAATCATATCACGCAAAGTGGACCAATAGGAAGAGGGAACACGTTTTTACACCAACCATTTCAAAATTATGGGATGGTTTAGACAAGAAATTTTTATCCTTCCCAACCTTTTAAAATTCGTAAAATTTTCATTCTTATTGTTGCTTCCAGTTGCCTTGTTATTACACCGCACGCACGCACAAGAAAACTTCAACTTTTGGAAATTATTCCTCTCCTCCATTTCTGCTACTACCACACCTTTCATATCACCTTATAAATTCATTTCCCATAATTCCTCACTTCTGCAACATTAAAAACAAATATTTCTAAGAAAACTACCATGACTATGTGTTGTCAGAAACCCTAGAGGCAAAAATGTAGATTTGCTCGTATCTCGAAACCGTTGATTGAATCTTCATGAAATTTTGGGAAAATCCTCCTCATATAGGCATCTTGAAACTTCATAAAACATAAACCTTTTATAAATCCCTGATTTTTAATGGAATCCATTTAAAAATCCCTTCCTTAGAGCATTCATTTTCTATTTTCCATCAATTTGGGAAGCGGGTAAAGTGAAAAATGCATCACGAGCATCTAAATAAAAAACCCAGAAAGAATCCATAAATTTGTCATCAATACTACATGGATATTTTAATTTTATAAAAATAGTAAGTGTCATTGGTTTGCACTTTCCTTTTGTAGTAAGTTTCCCAAGCAATCGAGAAACCTTCGAAAGAAAAAAAAAAGACGGAAAATATCTTAAACTAAAATTAGGGTATAAGGTCCAAAATAGAAAACAAATCAAAACATCAAAAAGATATAAAGAAACCTTATAAAAACATAAAGTGCTCCAAATTGTACCCAAAACACCTCTGAAACACATTTTGAATGTGAAGAGAAACTCTCATGATGTAACAACCACTTTATTATGTTTTTTAACTAGGATTTTTTTATTTCCCAATTTAAACATATGCCTCCAATGACTTAAATGTACAACTAACATTTAAATCCAGCATAATATAATTACAATTCTTCAGATAACAAATCAATAAAGCATGTGCAAGATTATGGGTCAACTAGATCCTACTCGATCCCCCATAGAAAACTCTTTCAAGTCAATATACAAAGTATACCAATAGTGCCCTTCTCGAAATTTATTTTCAAGTGTCTACACCGGGGTTCAGTCCATTGAATCCCATATGGTATCACACACTTAATTAGAAATAGGTTTAAAAGGCAATGTACTACCATACACTACTTTTGTTATGCTCGGTTTCATGATGGCACATTTATCAATAGAAACATATCTCATCACCATATCACTTGATCCAGTTATCATAATTGAATTACTTGTTCCAAAGGTTCATTTATAATCGTATAGATTTTATAATGATAACAACCAATATATAATGTGTGAAGGCATTATGTACATTAACCTCTTCATTCAATATATTTTCCTTTTCTCATTGAATAATATCAATTCTTTCCAAACTAGGTAGCACTCAAGTAATAACAACACCCATAAATGTCCCATACCAGTTATGTGAGTTGCGATTACAAGAATCCTAAACTAGTTTTAACTTTCCCATAGTCACCTTCATAAGTCAACAATCAAGGTGAATCTCTAAAGGACTCATCTTGTCAAGCATCACTAGATGTGTTGCCTTATTATCTGTAATGCAATTTTTTCCTTTAGCCATATTGTTAAGTTTATTCCTATGTAAACTCAACGTAATTATTTGAAGGGTAAGTTTGTTTCCAAATAACAACACTAATTATATCCTTTATGATTAATCAAATAGGATGAGTTGTATTATCCCATTATTCAAGTAAACACAAATCAGTTTACTATTTAAATTAACTCCTCATTACACATCCATGCATTATTGTTTTATTATTTTTTAAATGCGTTAGTTATGCCCAATCATCTTTAAAGATATTGAGTTCATAAGACACTGAATATCACAAAGTTTCCTACTAAGGAGAACTTCATTTGGCATCCTTAACTCCTATTAATTTATAATATACTCCTCGTTGAGAAAGGAAATTAAGGTAGAGGTACATCTATTATGATATGATATTATATTGTAAGGCTTAAACCTCATCACTTGGATAATACCAATTAAATTAAGCAATATGAATGAACCTTTCAACACAAGCATAATTTTTAGAATATCCTTAACATATATATTCATATCAATATTTGACAACTTTGATTACAAATCACAAGAGACTTACTATAGAAGAACATAAAATGGCTCTTGACATTTGACTTTATAATTATTTTCTCTTGATCCAAATACAAGTACAAGTATATCTTTCATTCATGTAGAATAAGTACGTCCTTTAACATTTCCATAAAACATTTCTTCAATATTTTCATACATAAAATTTGGTACAAATAATAAAGGAAGTCGTTCATTCTTTTATTTTACCATTATGAATATCATTGAACCTATAATCGAATATGTTAATGTAAAAATGTACATTGTCAGTCCAACATGACTGGCATGAAAAGTCTTCTTTCCCACTTAATGACTTACTTCATTTAATATTTAAATAAAAGGAATTCATAATATTAATCACATAACATTAAATTAGTACACAATTCAGATCATAATGTTTCAAGAACTAATCACTTTGCATTGCTAATGGAATTTTCCACTACTTAAAATTGAGTACCATAATGAAAAAATATTTTACTTGCATTAAAACTTGCAACATCAAGAGATAAATTACTTGCATTCACCAAACTGCTCACTACATTCATTTGTAAAGGTTTAAAGGTAAAACTACAAGTTTCAAAGCTCATAAAGAACTAGCATCCAATTTCATTCATACTTAGCATACAACTTATAATGTTTAATGTTATATCGATATTAAATAATATAACATATCTTTATATATATATATATATATATATATATATATATATATATATATATATAGATTAATACTAAAATTTTTGACTTATTTAAGGGTAATATTGTGTTCACCTTAATCAATATCTTAAAAAAATTTGAGTAGAATTTAAGGTATAATATACCATTTGAACAAAAAGAAGTCTAGAGAACTATGATATCGATTAATATCACAAGATGAACATCATACTACCCACCCATCAACTTGGCATAATACTACATTGTTCACCTTATTATCCAAATGGAGGTCTAGTTGAATCCAACTAAAAGATTTGCCCCATTTTTCCATTACAGTGAAATTTTCCTCATTAATGAAATGAAATCCAAAGCTTATGTGAATCGGGGATTCCTAGTATAGCCAAAATCATCAAAACCTGAAATACTGGGTGATACGAATATTAATACCATAGAAATCTAAGAAGATTTCAGGGGAATCCAACCAAGTAAAATAAGGAAGCAAAACACTAACAAGTACAAGTGAATAATTATCCAAGAACCATCCTTCTTCAGTACCATCACAATAGGTGAACCACAAGGTGAGGTCCTCGGACGTATCACACCCTAGTCTAGCACTTCTTGGAGTTGTTTCTTTACTTATGTACTCTCCAGTAAGGATTTCCTATACAACCTGATGTTTGGTAGAGGGGACTCTAGTAATAGATTAATCTCATGCTCTACTTCCAATTTTGGTGGTAACCCACTAGGAGCCTAAAAAACTTCTTGAAAAGACTAAATAATACTATCCAAATCATGTTTTACCTGGTTAGAAATATCTGAAACTTCTACCCCATCTTGTTTATCCTTTAACAAAAGTAAACAAAACTAATTATGATTTCCCTAAATAATTCATTTTACTTGATTAGCACTCACCATAGTAGCATGTGTCTTACACCTGGTGTGCCCAGATGTTATAGATGATCCCATCCTTGACCCATTTGTATCGATTCTCCTTCTCATGAATATAACATCCCTGATATACAAGTAAGGACTCTAGAAAACAACATCAAATGCATCAAGTGGAATAACATCAGCCTCCAATACATCAATATACTAGGAATTGATCCCAAACTTGACCTTACATCTTTTTGTTACCTGAATTTTGACACCCTTCTTCACCCAACCCAAGGGATATGGGTGTGGATGCTCGTAAGTATCAAGACCAAGCTTCTTTACAACTACTTCAGAAATCATGTTAGACTGAGAACCAGTATTAACTAAAGCTTTTATCTTAGTTCTCTTGATCTGGATTTTGATCTGGAATAGTCTACTCATCTCCTCTTCCTAGTTTTCCATGTTGGTGGTTGTGCATCCAAGCCTCTCATCTACATCAGAGTCATCTTCAATTTCCACTTCCCCTTCTGTCTTCACAATTTTCATGGACTTATTTGAATCCTTGGTTCAGTTCTTCGGATGTAACTCTAGATGTAACTTCCCAGTGTAGCGTCGTATGACCATTGATATCACAATTCTTGCAAAAATTCTTGGGATATTTACAATTATTTAAAGTCTTGGTTGGTTGTTTACCTTTCGCTTTCCACTTAACTTTGTTACTTATTTTCCCATGTTCTTTCTTTTATTGATTTGTCGATTGATTTTCCTTTGGATTTGCTTCTCCTTGCTTCTTCTCATCATCTATATAATATGCATGCACACACACCTTGTTAAGATCTTTCACTTTGTGGATATGACCTTTCTTCGAAGGTGAGTGTGAAGTCCTCCCAAGTACTTGGTCAAAATTTCCTCATCCTCCAAGTCCATAGTTAGCAACATCGCCGCCTCCGAAACTTCGTAGTATGGTCCTGCACACTTTGACCACTGCCCTGTCTAAAATAATGCCATTTGATCATCTAGTCAGTTTTATGGCCAATATGATAAAAATTATCTCTAAGTAATTCCTTACAGCCCTCCAAAGTACTGATAATCATAATTTTCTTCTTTTCGCAAGTAACTAAGTGGGTTTCCCACCAAACCAGTGCATGAAACTCCATTTTGAGATGTGAAAAGGTTATCTTTTGTGCCTCAGTAACATTATGGACGCTAAAATATAACCATTCTCCCTTTAAATTTTAAGGACAAGTAGATGCATATTTTATTGATAAATGGTTAAGAGAGAAGAGACGTAAGGGAGAAGAGACTTCAACCGCAAGAGAGACGGTTTAAAATTTAAAGGGAGAATCTCTCTTGCAGTTGAAGTCTCTTCTTTACATTCTTCCTATTCATCTTCCTCTTCATGGCTCTTCCCTATGCCAAAATTATCAGCCAATGCTCGAACCACATGAGTCCATGGAGTCTTGTTTCACTGAAATCATCTTCGTAGATATGAGATATATTATTGATTCCTATACATCATATCCATCATAGTTTCCAAAGCATCTCGATTCTATGGACCAAGTTCTCTTCCTCCATTTGTCCCCAAATTCTATGTTTCCACTTCTTCATAGAAATTTCTGGATCACAAGGTAAAACCTCTTTTCCTTTAGATCTTGTCACTATCATACAAATCCAAGAATGAATACCACAATCCTAGATACTTGTTAGCTCTAATACCAAAATGATATGTAAACTCTCTACTTTGGAATTGTCTACAAAATCACAATTATACATTGTTGTTCTACTTTCTATTTGAAAATGATAGTTTGGAGCTAGTGAATAGATTTCTTGTGCTTTAGAACCAATTATTGCAGAGAAAGAAAACAATTAAAATCTCATGAACACCAACAATTTTATCCTGGAAACCTCCAGAGGAGGAAAACCAGTCGAGAAGGGAAAAATACTCTTTCTTCCCACTTTTATTGGCCAATTTAAAATAAGAAGTTACATAATTATAATAAGTATGAAATTGTAATTACCCGCCCCTGCTCCCGCCCACGCCCGCGCCCGCCTCCATGGTTTCTACGCGGGCTTCCCACAGGTCTGCGAGCCCTGGGTTAGCTAATCTGCACCGGTCTGCACTTAGGGAAGGAGGAGGCACGATGGTTGGTAAGGATTCGCCCTTTCATGTTGAGAACCCTATCATTGGCGGCGGCTTTGGGAAACCAGAGGTTTCTGAGGGCGGTGGATGCAAAAATGAAGAGGAAAATAAAGCACCAATCTCATGGATTGGCATGGCTTTCAATGATAACCAAGACTCCCCTTTTCAGCAAAACTCGACATGGAATTTCTCTGTTTGGTCACAAAACAGGGGTGCTCTCTCATGGGGCAGGTAAAGATGGTTCAGACAAAGAATCATCATCTCCTTTAAAACTCAACACTAGCAACTGCAGGTTGCAAGGGACTATGTGTGGCTCTGGTGATGGAGGGAGAGGAACAGGGGTCAGCCAGAACCAGGACAAACAAAACAGCGACAATAGGTCCAGATCATATGCTTCAGCGGTCTCCAAACAGAAGGAGAATACAGAAATGAGCTCTTGAAACCCTCCCAAGAGATCCCGACGCTGAAAATCAAGGAGGATCTACTTCTAAAGGTTCTTAAGGAGGAGGAAAATCTCTCCCACCTGGGTCTCATATGTAGATTTCACAAATTTTGGCCTAAGCTTTCTCAGCTTCATGACTGGATAACCCAGAGATGGAGAGAAAAAATACAAGGTAAGATTGAGCTTTACCCTTGTGCTAAAGCTTACTTCATTGCTGTCTTTGAAACCCCTGAGGATAGGGATTTAATTTTTAGCCAACATTGGGTTTGGGGGGAACACGGGCTTATGTCCAAACCATGGTATCCGTCTTTCGACCCGTTAAAGGAGTCTTTTGATACCTACCCAATTTGGGTTCGTTTACCAGGACTCCCACTGCAGCTTTGGAACAGATCTTGTCTCACTGCTATAGGTGATACTCTAGGCTCAAGTGTGGCAGTTGATGATAAGACCTCCATTCAAGCACATACTACTTATGCTCGAATCCTGGTTAATCTCGATACCTCCAAACTCTTAACAGCAGAAATCAATCTACAGATTGGTGACAGGCTCTGGGTGCAGAGGATTGACTATGAGAGACTTGCCTTCAGATGTAGGCGTTGCTTCCAAACTGGTCATATTACAGATGATTGTGAACACTCCAAACGTAAGAACAAAAACACTGGTGGAAGGATTCTCTACCTGAACATCTTACAATTGACTCAGATCCGGCTAAGGAATCTAGTGCTCCTTTGCAAGTTAACTCACCCATCATGGTTGATTCACAGACCAATACAGAGAAGCCTCCAGACTATTCTTTACAGGTTGCTGACTCAGTGATTAAGGATATTTCGACCCCCCTTCCTATGGGTCACATCCCCATCAATCCGACTGTAGTGGATGTGGGAAATCAGGAATGGACTGTGGTGGATAGGAAAAAGAAGGGAAATGCCAAATCTAAATCCCCCACCATATCAGACAAGGTTTGATTCTTGTCTTTTGGGTGCTTTCATTGATACATTTAGGCATATGGTCTAATACGCAGTTGATAGGCAGCTGTGTTGCTGTTTTGTTGTTGTTTTTTAGCTGTTTTTGTAGCAGCTGGTTTGCTTTTGTTGGTTCTCTCCTCGACAGATTATTTTCTGTTGTTGGGCTTTTTCTGGGATAAAATCTTGTTGTTGAGCACTTTTGTATAAGGGTATAGTCCCTTTCAAAAAACTATTTGCCCATAATAAAAAAAAATAAGTATGAAAGTGAAGTAGATAATATCTCACACTTCCTCCCAATTACTTGTTTTCTCTGCCTTCAAGATCCTTTCTTCTACCAACTCAATTCCAACACTAAGAAATCTTGCTCACTTACTCTCATGCTTTCGATAATCCATTCCTTTTCTCCTCCCAAGTATTTATAGCCTCTCCCATGTCCTCCCATGCACTGGAGAATGGGAAAGGTTGTGGCAGGGAAGGGAAAAGTCAGATGCTTCAAATCTGCGTCCATTTGAGCTTCCATTTTATTTTTCTATCAAAAGTGATAGGACCACCACCCTATGCAAACTGGCGGTTACAAGATGGCCATCCTAGATAGACAAAGTGATTACAGGACTCGCCACCCAAGTTGGGTAGTAGTTCTATAACCGCCACTTTGCACAGAGCGGCGGTTCTGTTAAAAAGTAAAAATAACCTCCTTTTCTCCATTTTCTCCTTTTGGTGTTGGCTAATATGATGAAGTAGAGTCATCTTGGATCCCTATGGATCAAATAGGTAGGTTAACCAAGGTTGAAGGATGTGGGCCTAAAATTCATGGCAGAGGCGAAGGTGAGAGAGAAGGTGTGGAAGATACAGGTACGAGTCCTAAAATGTTGGGTCTTCCTTTTAGGCACTGGAATAGATTTTGTGATGGTTGGGGATGAAGTTGACAAGTATAGCTTCATAGGGGGATGTGCTAGACTTGGCACCGGTAAGATCCCTAAGGTGGTGTTGGGTTTTGTGCAAACAAAGGCCGAGTGAAAGGGTGTTGATGAAGAAGGGGCTAGAACCATGGGCTCAAGTGTAATAGTCTTAGTTGCTTTGAATACCTTGGGGTAAATGGTTGAGGTATCCAGGGATAACATCGCATTTGGGTGGAAACTGGGAGTCTAAGGTGCCCCCAGAGGGTAGAGTAATCAACATACTCCATGTGATCAACAGACAAGAGAATGGTTTTAGTTTAGATGAAGAGGATGACACACTAGTGCTAATCCCCGTGATGAGTTTTGAGGTTTGTGAGATAGGGAAGGTTTTGACCGAGACTCGGTAGGTAAGAGTGAGGTAAGAAGAGTAATGAGTGTTGTGAGGTATTTTGGAGAGGTATTACGAATAGAGCGGTACATAAGATGCACTCCTCCATGGGTAGAGGAGGAGGAAAAATGGGCGAAGTGGAAAATGTTAGCTCCTCTATGGGTTGAGGAGAAGGAAAGATTGGTAAAGTAGACAAGGTTAGGTCCTCTACGGGTTGAGGAGAAGGCAAGGTGGATGAAGTAGACAAGGTTAGCTCTTCTAAAGGTTGGGTAGAAGGAAATGTGGTTGATGTAGGTTCTTTCGTTATAGAGAATATGGTAATGAGGGTTCATTTATGGCTAAAATAATAGGTGAGGTGGGTTCCTCTATGGGTAAAGGAACTGGTAAGGTGGGATCCTCTGTGATTAGGGAGTCTGTGCGAGAATTTCCTCAATAGATGCTAGAGGAGGATGCTTGATAGAAGGATTAGACGTTGTAGTGAAGATTACATGAACCACATGGACATTGGTTTCTTCTTTAGATGTCTCACCAACATGATTTGATGAGGGGGCATGATTAGGAAATGGTTTTCTAAATATATCCAAGTTTGTGTTAGCCGGTGTGTTAGGGTTGTCAAGGACAAGATCACCATTATCTAACATTCCTTGGACAATGTTTTTGAATTTTTACAATTTCCATCACTATGGCCTCTCACGCGGTGGTAATTACAAAAATCATTCTCCTTATACCAATCCGGTGTGGGGTAAGAAGGATCAAAACCAATATGTGGTTTGATAGGAGGAAGAGTGATGGCTCTAACCTTTAACAACTTGTCCAATATGGAAGAATATGGCTCTCCGATGGGAGTGTAACTCCTTTGTTCATATTTATATTGAAAATTTTGAACAGGTGAGAGATTGGAAAGAGGTTTGGGTTGATTAGATGGATGAGAAGGGCCAACCTTCGAACCACTACATTGGCATATCCTTTGGACTTGGAATAGTTGTTAGGTGGTTTGGAAGAAGATTCATTGGATTTGAAGGAACGTTCTTGTTATGTAGTTTAAGTTTCTCTTCTTCAAGGGCACGGATTTCAAGCTTCCTAGCCATAGTGAAAGCTTTGTCAAATGTATGAAATGTTTGAACTTGAAGAGTTGGGGAAATGTGTCTGACACACACCCTGGTAAAAAACTCTATAAGTTCAGACTACGGTAGATAGAAGGAGAGCTTATTGATTAGGCCCCGCCAACGTGTGATGAAATCAACAATAGACTCGTCATCATATTGGAGAATAGAATATAAGTCTATCATAGAGACCTTCTTAGAGATATTTATTGAGAAGTGATCAAGGAATTTCTAGGCCAATTGGTGAACAAGAAGACCGAGTGCCTAGGAAAACACTATACCAATCTAGGGCGGGTTCGACAAAGTGACATGGGAAACATTCGAAGGAGTAAGGAATCATCATGTCCTATCAAATAACAAGCATGTTTGAATGAACGCAAGTGTTGTTGGGGTCCTCCTTACTATTAAAATAATTAAATTTGGGAAACTCCCATTGCACAAGATAAGGATGAATAGGTATGGAGGGGTGAATGGGTTCATTACAAATCTCATCATAGGTTAGGATGTTACGAGATCCGGAAATGGAGGCCTTGAGTGTCTACATTTTTTCCATCATCATTTTGATGAGATCTGTGGTGGGATTTGATTGAGGGATGCCCCCTGAGGTATAAGGGGCTTGATAAGATGAGTGGGTTGTAAAAGGCATACCAGTGTGTTGGGGTGTCGATTACATGAATTGAGGAATAGTTATGTAAGAAGTAGTAGAAGAGGAGGGAAAATACCTTGAGTATGAAGTGGAGGTGATAGGCTATGTATAAGGTAAGGTGTAGGTGGGAGGAGCTTGTGAAAAGATCCTCGTGGTAACAGGTGGAAGAGTTTGGGGTATAAAAATGACCAAATTCTGAAAGGGGGTATAAGATGTGAACACAACTCGGTGGTTGCATGGACATAGGTACATAAAGTACTGATGATTAAGGGACTCCTATATGAGAGGTCATGGATAAAGGTATGGCAGCTGTTGAAGGGATGACGGATTTCAAAGGTGAAGAGATCACTTGTGAAATAGGTGGTTACGAGATGGATTTGTTCGATCTTTGGAGTAGTTTGGGTAGCTACATTAGCATTTGCAGATATGATAGAGGTAGTAAGAATAGGGGCATGGAAGTAGCCATTCCATAAAGAGGCTAACCTAATGAGTCACGGGTGGAAGAATTAGTAAGGTAGTGTTGTAAGGCCTTGGTTTTATGATCAAGGAATTTTGTGAATTCCTCATCACCCTCTAGTACGATTGCAGTGCATTAGGATCCATTGGTGAAGAAATAGAAGGTAGCGAGGGGGTAGTAGGTAATAGTATACAACTCACGTGAAAATCAAGAGCTCGCACCTGTTACTGAGTCCAAACCATATAGGAGGATGAAAATTAGGTATTCTGGGATTTGTTAAAGTGATAGAAACTCATAAATAGATTTTGAAAGAATGACTATATCTATATAGAGTTGGAGTTGGAACTCCTTGCACTATACATAGTTGGGGGGGAGGGACTCCCAACATGGGATGATCCCCTGTCCATAAAGATATAGAGGGGGAGGAGGGAGAGGAGGCTAATTGAGCCGACATTGATCTTCATCCACGAGATACCATGGGTGGATTGGATACCATGAGTGTCTTATATCCTAAGGACTAAAGGGACTTGGGACATAAGACTATTGTAATCCTTGTTGTCTCATCTTAAGTCCTATAGGAAAAAATAAATAACTATAAACAAACCAAAGTTAACAACTTTTTTGTCCTAAGGACCAAATGTTTTGACAGGATTCAAAAACACAGAGATCGATACGGTTCTAAATTTGGATGAAAGGACCGATATCGGTTGTTGAATCAATGTGTGGGATGGTAAGTGATGACCAGTTCTTGTGAAAATGAAGAAATTTGAAATTTCTGAGTTAGATCTAGTCAAAATAAGCCAAGAAAGAGGTTGTGTGTAGAAAATATAATCTAACACACTCAGAGAACCAAGATTAACTGGTTTTGATGACTGAATGTGAAAAATAAATAAAATTGATGAAGTACAAACTCACACCTCAAACAATAGAAGACAAGAAAGAAATTCAAAAATCCACAAGAAAAAACTAAGAAACACGTTATCCTAGGAATCATATTTTAGTGTTGTAATGGCTTAAGCCTTAGGAATGACTGTGAATATATAGAAAGGAATGGATGCAAGGTACCTAAAATTCATTTAAGAGGTTGCACACCATAGAAGACCAGTGATCGTGAGCACTCCTTTTTTCTAGGAAGGACTACCTGAAAAGAACACAAGACCACAAGATAGAATTAAAAATATTGGTTGGTGGATTTCCTAGTGAAAGCTAGATCCGCAAAGTATGTTACTTCCTAGAAGGCTATCAATCCATGTTTTAAAACAAGTTAAATGCTAATAAAAACATGAAATAAAGAGTCATATTATAGTTGTATAATTTAGGTATCTCACACAAGCACAGATAATTCAAATCTAGTATAAATAATGAATACAAGACTAAATCTAAAGAGGGTGGTTGGTTGTTAAGGTATGTAGATGTAATAGAGGGTGTTATGGAGGTCTAGGTGAGGTTCTGGGAAGTTTTGGAGGGGTTTGGGTAGGTGAATCAGCTCGCTGGTTTGAGGGAGAATGCGGACACATGGGATCGATGTCGGTTAGGAACCAATGCTAGTCACTTTTTTATAGACGATGTCGGTTGGATAACCAATGCCAATCACTAGTTTATAACCAATGTTTATTTGCTAACCGATCACAATAGGGGAAATTGGGTGTTAAGGTAGAAACTAGGCTAGTTTAGGCTCTATGTGCTTGTACAGAGTTGGGAAGGATTAGGCTAGGTGTTGGGATTTAGGTGAAGGCTCAACAAGGGTGAGAGAGGTGATTGGAAAGGCAGAGAGGTTCAGGTTGGTAGGGTATCAGGTAGATGGGTGACGGATGGTATTTAGGTGAGAAAGAAGTCATACAACAAAAGACAATAAGATATCTAAAACCAAAGTTAAGAACTAAAAACTTGGTTAAGATACTTATCTGAAGATATGTAGATTGGTAGATGGCGGTGGTTGGTGGGAACTCGTAGAAGAAATGTGTATGGGTCTAGTGTCATGGCAACAAAGCCCGTGTTCTTCCTTATCAATGATCCAAGGCTATGGAGAAAGAGGTTGGTTGCTTTGGTGAAGAACTAGAATGCTCTGGTGTTGTGTTTGATCATCAAATGCTCAATCGAATGCAAGGATGTGAATGAATAATCCAAAATCCCACCAAAATAAGAACCCTAGGAAAGAGTTGGAAATCCTTATTTAAAGGAATTGATGGCAGTTCCTTGACCAACGTCACCGAGGAATAACCGACATCGGTTAGGGAGAAATAGTCCAATTTTCTTAAAATAGTTTGTTTCTTCCCTTTTTGGCATGGGTCAAGATTTTATTGTGGGCTAGGAGTCTTGGTTCACGTTTAAACATGTGGGGAATTGATGGAAGAAGTGGTTAGCAATAAATATTAGGTTAAGAAAGAGTCTTAGTTAGTTAAGTAAAGTGATGACCTAGTCTCAGTTAGTTAAATTCCCTTAGAATGGGTCCAAGGTGAGGTGGAGAGGTGAGGTGGAGGGGTGAGGTGGTAATTAACCTAATATTGATAATTAAATTAATTAAAATGTGTGAAAGGGGTCATGGTAAGGGGGTATGTTAATTGAAAGGGGATTAGAGGGTTGCGACCCAATTTTGGGTGTCTACACCTCCCATTACTTCCGCATAGATGGTCATTTTCTTGATGCCGCACAAATTCGGGATCTAAAATCCCATTTTCATCACCAAAAGACATAGGGACATCACCGCTAGGGTTAGGGTTGCAAACAAGGTCGCATTTGGGAGCCATTAAAGGATGAAATCTACCTATTATTAAGGTAGTAATGTCTAAAGAAAGTATGGGCTCTATGTCCCTCCCATCCATTCAATCGAACCCTATATATAACATTAGGATGGCTATGAGAAGGATAATGAGTATTTAATGACAAATGCTATTAAGTAGTCATTATCTTTCCCATAGGGGTCCTAAGATGATACCGATAGTGTACTCTCAAATTAAGAGGCAATTCCTAGATCCTATGTCTTTGAAATAAGAGAATTTAATCTTTAAAATAACAAAATATTATCCATATAACTCGTGTACATATGATTGTGCGGTGATGGGACAAGTTTTTTGTTTGATGTGCAGTCATGAAACTAAGCATGCAATGCATTGCTAGAAAAATTTGGCCTAAGTAGTGTACCTAGGTGATTACACTCTCATTTCATTGAGTTCCTAACTAATTATGTCGATGTCGATTAAATTGGTTGACTAATTTTCAGGTACACTAGGAACTATTGGTGTATATGACTTATTTTATCATCATTCAATGACTTGTCCACCATATATGGTTATTCATATCACTTAGTGAGAATAAATCAATAGGGTTAGTTAGGGTTGTGTACACGTTTTATGCACAGGAGTTACACAACACTCCTATATGTACCTCTCTTTTTTATCTATGAGTATGTCGAGACACGTAATTGTCTTTTTGTACTTGATTATAATGTTGTGATTCGATCTCTATCTTATTACGTGGAGCGTTCATGACACCATTGAAGTGCAAAATTTCTCGATGTGCATGAGGTTCTATATTGATCCTCATAGAACAATCCAATATGGTAATAGAGTGATTATTGGGTAAACATGCACTTGATTAATTTGGTTGTTATTACTTCATTTTCATGTTTTTGTGCTTCTTATGCAAAAAAAAATTATTTTGGAATCTTGTTAACACGTTTAACCATCTTCTTTTTGGAGTTTTGGCTAGTTTTTTGGTTCTGCATGTGAAAGTTACAAGTGTTTTCCATCCATATCTAGTTATCTACAGCCAAGTTTAGAGGAAATAATAAATATAGAGGTTGGTACATTTCTAGTTTTTAATCAATAGTTTTTTTTTTTAAATATGGTATTTAAGCATAATTTTTCCTTCCTCTTGCCTAGTTTGCATTTTTTGCACCCTTCCCTAGCCTCCCTTCTCTACAGTTGCATTAGTTTACCGTCGAGTTGGCTTTAGTGGGTGAGTTGGTTGATCCTAGCTCGAGTCGAGTTGACTCAACCTTCTATTGTTCGCATACTCATGTTTTTACCTTGCTCTATTTTCTCTACCTTTGATGACTTTATACATGGGTTTGGATTAGTTGCGTGTGGTTTTTTATTTCTTTAGCCTACTATTTACTTTGTCTTTCACTATGGTTTGCAACATTGTGGTTATTGGTTCCTTTCCCTGTTTCCATGTTTCCTGACCAACCTCCGACCTTTTTGCATTGATTGGTTTTACACTGTTATTTTTAATGGCATGTTTCTTTACCCATGGTATCAAGTGGATTGACGGTTCTTGCTTGACTTGCAAGACTAGTGTTTTTTTGTGACATGCTCGATTTTGTTTCCTTGGATTAGAGTTGCTCGCTTCTCTATTTTTTTGCATTGAGGGTGGGTATTTTCTATTGTGTGTTTCCCATGAGTCCGGTATTTTTACTCTAAGTAGTGTTACCCATTGTGAGTCGGTTGTTTGCAATTTTTGGTCATTCTAGGTCATTTGTCTCATGTTTTGGTCATCTCATGTCATCCAAGAATGTCATATGCCCTACTTTGATCTCTCCCTTGATCTCGACTTGACAGTTATTTTTATTTTTCCCATCCGTCCGCCCATCCTCTCCTCCTTTATTATTAGACTATTTCTCTCTTGCATATGACTCGTACTTCATTGCATATCTTTCTCGAACTCACATTTTCTTATGCAAACATTATTCCACCCCGAGCCACCGTTCATTTCTTCACCTACCCTTACATGCATTTAGTTGTCATGTGTGATGTGTGTGGCTCCTGAGGCTACCGTTTAACATGATTGCCCATGTGGAACTTTCCCCAATTTCCCTACCATGTGGATCAACTAACCCGCCACTTGACTATGTCTCACACTTCCTCCCTTCGTTGACCCTTTCAAATTTTCTCCCACTTTTAAATTTCTTCAAGACTTCCAAAATTGATGTGGTTTGGTTTTTATTAAAAGTGGTTTTTAGGTCGGGTTTAATATTAATGAGGGTGTTTTTTAATATATGGTATGGGGTGTTTGATTTAAAGGTAGTTGTTTTTATATTCAAGTTGAGCGGTGGTGTATTTTTGAGGTGTAGGATTATAAGCTGTTTTTATGTGGGGTGGTGAACTATCAAAGGAGGGTAATTGGTTTTGTAGGCGGTTAACTAATTTAGGGACTTAATTTAATAAATTAGGTGTCCTAAATAATTTACTTCACTCTTTATTTAATTAATCTTTAACATTTTTAATCTCTTCATTAATCTCAATTAGTAGTAATATTGTTGTTTTCTTAACATTAGAATAGATTTATTTTCCTCATAAGATCTAAATTAGGTTAATTATGCATTTTAAAAGCCTAATATCTAGCATTACTACTAATATGATTTTTGAGTGTGTAACATCCCTCTTAGAATTTTTCCCGCCTTCTAAGAGCCCTTGCGCATCTGGAATTCCTTGGGACTCTTTTTGAGCCCCTATTCAATTTGTAATTACTTTTCTTTGTTTGTGGGTTAGTGAGCACATCCACCACAACCTTGTGGAAAGAGAGCTTCCTTTCCTTCTTCCTTTCTTTTGTATTTTTCACTTGTTTCATTGCGCACAACTAATCATATTGTGGTCTCAATGCTTGTGTGATATTTTTCTAATTACAAGTTGAGTGACCAATTATCTCACATCGTACGAACACTTGGGTGTAATCAATGCACTACTTATAAAGTGATGCATTCATGGGGATGTTCATTTTTGTGTGGTTCCTTCCTTTCCACTATTTTATTTTCTCACTTTTATCTCCTATGGATCTGAATTTTTTTCCTTTGCTTACCCTATTTAACTATCACGAATGGAAAGATGTTATATCTCTCACTTTGAGAAAACAAAAATTGTATCGAGATAACTATGGGATTACAAATTAAACCTAAAGAAGATGTAGAGAAAGAAAAGTGGTTTGAAAAATGTGATGAAGCCTTTGGACTTTTGTGTCTTTTTGTATCAATGGAACTGCACTTTCATATTAAGACTTCCAAATCACCCAAGGAAGTTTGGGATGCCTTAGAAAAAAATTTTGGGAAACAAGATGAAATGAAAGGGCATGAACTGGAAAATGATTTGATTAGTCTCATCCCTAGTAGTTTTGACACTCTCCAAGACTTTTTCACCAAACTCAAATCTCTAAGATTACAACTGAAAAATTGTGGAATTGACAAGGACTCATAGCTCATACTTTTTGTCCTTACAAAACTTGGTCCAAACTATTCAGTTTTCATCTTTACCTTCTATGATACAAAAAGAGAACTTGGTACAAGTTGGAATATTCCCTCCTTTGATGATTTTGTTGTTGATTTGACTAGATAATATGATAATATAATTCAAATGGGTACTCTTAGATCCACAAAATCCCATACTCTCATTGTTGGTCATGAAAAACCTAGGGTTTCAAAAGAGAATAAGGATCATGAGAATAAAAATGACCAATCCACCACAAAATCAAAATTTTCCACTTCCTCTTCTAGTTCTAAATCTCCTAAAGAATAGATCAAATGTGGGTATTGCAGTGGTAGGCATGAAGAAGAAAAATGTTTGAAGAAGAATATTGACCTCCTCATGAGTCTTCTAGAGAAGAAAATTGTAGGAGTTCCCGATTATCTCAAGCCATCTTCATCATCAACTCACAAAATTTATAAATAAAAATACAATGGAAAGGAGAAAGTGAAAGAAAAATAAAAAGAATCAACTAAGGAGAAAAAACAAGAAATTTGGTTGTTGTTGTGTCACCTACTCCTACATGGGTGAATTATTTGGGTGCATCTCATAATATGACCTCATATAACATTGAGTTTACTTATTTAGAGCCATGTGACATGTCTTCTATTCATCTTGGTGACGACAATTCTACACCATTTTTCAAGAGAGGGTATGTTGAAGTGAATGGTGAAACTTTCAACAATGTGCTTAATGTTCCTAATAAAGTGAACATTATTGTTATAAATTGTGTTTAAATATGTATTGTAACATATTCCATTAAAATTATTGAAATTATTACTCAAAATTTCATGGAATTTTGATGAATGTATGTATGTACATGTATGGAAGATATGTAGAAGTGCTCATGAGAATAGACAAGACTCAAGACAAAAGAAATTGTGAAGAACAAGGTAAAGGCGTGTATGTGTAAACTATTAGTTCTCTTTTGAAAGCTTTGTGATATTATCTCATAGATAATGCATGATCAAGATGGTTCTAAGAAGGGTGATTTGTTTTGAAGCTTTAAATAAGGAACTAATTCCAAAAACTAGTGTTCTCGAGTCTTAGAGCTGAATTGAACTAAGGAGATGTAACTCAAACAAAAATGATATGAACTTTGTCAAATATAGGGTAACAATGGTTTGAAAAATGTCAAAGGATTTACATCTACATGTGTTAAATGTAAGGAGAAAATTAGGTAAGAAATAAAATTGGTGTTTTGGGATCATTTCCTTTATAACATGTTCTAAGGGTTTTGGTGACTAAGATGGAAAATAATGTTGAGAATCATTTAGTAGAACTTATAACAAGAATTTATTAGGATTTTCAAGGGAAATTCTACAAAAATATGAAATTTCAATACCTTTACTAAAGACTTAAAGCCAAACACATTCAACATAGCCTTGACTACAGGGTGACAGTTTGTGAATTTGAAAAATAAGGAGGCATGTGTGTATCAAACTAGTATTTTCATGATGGGACAAAGTGACACACCGATAGATTGAAAGGTAAATATAAGTATCAGAGAATATTGGCAAGTCAATGAAAGCAAATATCCTTGAACAAGTTATATTTCTTATGTAAAATGGTAAAATTTACAGTCATGTATATAATAGTGGAGCAGTCTTAAGGTGGTGTTCTAGCAAGGGTCCTAACTATCAAGTGTTAAGAATGACACGTGATGGGATTGTAGTGATAAATTTCATGGTAAATAGATCTTTAAGGAATCAATAGGAAACTTTAGGGTCTTAGTTTGAAATGGAAAAATAAGGAAACCTAGTCCAATATGTGCATGTACATCCATTTCAAGAGAATTGTGACAAAGAGAGATTTAAGTTTTCTTTAAAGGGAGAATGTAATGTGAATAGAGTGTTTGGAAAAGCTTAAAATTGAGTTAAATACTAGAAGAGAGAAATGTGATTCCTTTAAAATCCAAGAAATCAGAGAAAAACTTGATTGTAGTATACAAACCTGTGAAGATAGAAAAAACAATTACAAAGACAATAAAAGGGATTAAAGCTAAGAACCAAGGTTATTCATTGATAATACATTGGATAAGATAGGTGGAGGTGAAAAAATTTACATGAGTAAGTTTATAGAGCCATGTAAATGATAAAAAAACATGATTGTACCTAATTATACCGATACGTAATGCAGTGTGGAGAACAAAGAAGAATGAGGGTGAACTAAAGGGTCATCTTGAGCAAAGAAATTAGTTACATGAAAGATTGAGTTGAGATATAGATGGAAAGTATTGAGACAGGTAAAGGGAGGAGAGAAACAATATATAATGATATAAGATCATCTCAGAACAAAGCATAGGAGAAGTGAGGGTTTCAAGAAAAGTAGTGAGGGTTTAGAAGTTACCAAAACTTGCAAAAATGCACAATTATAAGCTTGAGAATTATAGAAGCATGGAAACAACTTGAGCATGATGGATTGAAGTTGAGAAAAGGATCTAGAAGGTGAAAATATATTAGAGAATTCAAAAGCAATATTTTCCTTGAAACCCTAGACTAGGCCAAAAACAAGCAAAAAGGATGGTTTTGTGATTGGAGTAGCTAGGAAAGGAGTTCGGAAAAGAAAATTTGTGAAAAGAAAGAGAAAGATAAAGGGTATCTAGAAATGTAATCCTTTTTTATTGGTTGTTTACATGTTCTTCTAAACTTGGAGGTTTAGAATTTAGGAAGGCTAAATTGGCTAGGAAGATAAAATTACAAAAATAAGCATAAATTTTTACTAGAATTGAGTTAGGTCCTGAAATTTGAAAGGCACCTTAATGAAGATAATGGATACTTTAAAAGTTTACCAGTTAGGTATGAAAACTTTTTATTTGCAAAATTTGTCAGAATTTGTCCTTTTTAGGGCTACAAGGACTAGTGAGGGTATAAAAGGAAAATGATGAAAGATGGCTTCTTGAAATTGATTTGATGGTTTGAAAAAGTGTATTTAATGTTGTTAAAAAAATTTAAGTGGTTTTTGGTATTGATATAGTGATATATTTCATTTTATCATTTTGAGCTAGTGTAAGCAAGGTGTGTGCTATAAGAAAAAGTGAATAACATAGGAGTTGTTGAGACTTCTAAGAAAAAAATTTGGATGAATGAAGCATGTATGTAGGTGACTACATCATTTGGTATCAGAGTAGGAGAATTGAAATTTTTGAACATTCTATTTGAAGGTAAAAGTTTCTTTTTATAAGAAAGCATTGTAAATAGTTGCTTTGATGAATGTGGTTGAATTTGTTGAGTTGTTGAAACTAATGGTTGTCTTCTTGTGAGTTGAATGTGAGAGAAATGACATGTTTCTCCTTTGAAAGTGAAGTGAAAGAAAAGATAGTGAAAAAGTGAGAAAATTCAAAAGACTAGGTAAGCAAATACACCTAGGTGAGACTTGGCAAGGTGAAAAAGACTTGTTAGAGGTAAGATGGAGGTTGAGATAGTGAGAGAGTTATTTCAGTTGATGAAGAGTAGTAAGAAAAAGAAAGAAGATAAAATGAGAGAAGAAGAGAGGAAAATAAAGTTATGGGAAGAAAAAGATATTAGAGAGATAAGAAGAAGTTTGGAGCAGCTTGAGGAGTTAGAAAGAAAAGTGAGAGAAATGCAAAGTAAAGTCATGAATAAAATAGTGAATAAAGTGAAGAATATAGTGTTGAGAAGGATAGTTAAGTGGCCATTGAGGTCACTCATGAAGAAGAAAAATAAGATATCGAAGAAGACAAAATGAAAATGATGGAGGTGAAGACAAATCAGCAAGAGAAAGAGGAAAATAGAAATGAGGTCAAATAATCCTTTAACATTGAATGAGAATTTAGAGGAGAACAAGTAAATGATGATTTTCAGTTTGTCTACATGAATAAAAAATAGTTAGAGGATGAATTGTGGGCACTTGAATGTGATTTACATAATGAAGAAGTGAAATTTAGTGAAGAAAAAGTTTAAGATATGGAAGAGAATATTGAAAAAGATGAAGAAAGTGAAGAAAAAGCAGGTGAAGAGACTCAAAAGTCTCTTGTTTTTAAAACTAAGGTTTTTTTTATTTGTGAATGTGCATGTACAATAGAGAAAGAGATCAAAATTATTGAAAAAGAATCTCATTTAAGAGCTCAAATGAAGAAAAGAGAACATGAAGACCTCATTTTTAGGATAAAGAGAAGATGAAGAGAATGAAGATGAAGATGGAAGATCAAATGAAGAATGAATCTGAAAATAATGAAGAATATACAACAATAAATAGAAGACCAATACAAGTTGAAGACGATTGAAAGAAAAGAAAGAAAGTCTTTTGTACATATTTTGTTTCTCCCGCCATGGGGAGTATGATGCAGAGCATCAAGTGTATATCTCAAATTTGGTTTTATTAGTCTTCTAGATTGTCTTAGGAGGTTTTTTTATTGTTTTATTTCATATGGACCCCTCTTGTTGTAATAAGAGCTCATTTGGGGTTTCCCTCCAAAATGAGTCATTTGAATATTCAAATAATGTAATCTAGGCCTAAGTTAGTATGTTAGCCTTCTAGGTGTTATTATAGGCTTGAAATAAGTGTAATAAGGTGTTCATATTGTAAATTCTCCTACTCTACCCTTACCATGGTGGAATAAGTGAGAAAAACCTAAATACCTCCAAAATGATATGAAAAATCCTATGCATTCGAATAGGAGGAGATTTTTGCAATTATGAAAAGGTGGTGAGGAGAGAAAATTAGTGTAACAAAGCCTTCATGCTCAAGGAAGCTTGTAAAAATCCATGAAGTATATAATAAAGCTTCATTATTGTTTTAAATTGTGTTTAACTATGTATTGTGAAATATTCTATTAAAATGATTGAAAGGATTACTTGTACTCACATGGAATGTTGATGAATGTATGTATTTATAGGTATAGAAGGTCCGTAGAAGTGCTCATGAAAATAGACAAGGCTCGAGACAAAAGAAACTATGAAGAACAAGGTAAAGGCCTATATGTGTAAATTGTTAGTTCTAGTTTGAAATATTTTTGATATTATCTCACAAATAATGCATGATCAATATAGTTCTAAGAAGGGTTATTTGTTTAGAAGATTGAAATAAGGAACTAATTCCAAAAACTAGTGTTCTTGGTTTTGTCTCAAGTATTGGAGTTGAATTGAATTAAGATGTAACTCCAACAAAAATGATATGAAATTTGTCAAATATTGGGTAACAAGGGTTTGAAAAAGGTTAAAGGATTTTCATCTACAGGTGTTAAATGTAAGGAGAATATTAGGTAAGAAAGCAAATTATTATTTTGGGATCATATCCTTTATAACTGTTCTAAGGTTTTGGTGACTAAGATGGAAAATAACGTTGAGAAACATTTAGTAGAACTTATAACCAGATTTTATCATGATTTTGAATGGAAATGCTACAAAAATATGAAATTTCAATACCCTTACTAAATACTTAACGCCAAACACATTGAACATAGCCCTAACTATGGGGTGATAGTTTGTGAATTTGAAAAAGGAGGTATGTGTGTATCGATTGATGGTATTTTCTTGAAGGGACAGTGAAACAGTGATATATTGAAAGGTCAATATAAGGATCGAGATAATCTTGGAAAGTCAATGAAATAAAATATCCTTTAACAAGTTATATTTCTTGTGTAAAATGGTAAAATTCCAAGTACAATCCTATATATAACGGTGGAGAAAGTCTTAAGGTGGTGTTCTAGCAAGGTTCCTAGCTATCAAGGTGTTAAGAATGAAGCGTGATGGGATTATAGTGATAAATTTCAAGGTAAATATATCTTGAAGGAATCAATAGGAAACTTTAGGGTCTTAGTTTGAAATTGAAAAAGAAGGAAACCTAGTCCAATATGTGTATGCTGACCATTTCAAGAGAAAGCTGTGACAAAGAGAGATTTAAGTTGTCTTTAAATGGGTGATGGAAATGGAAACAATGAATAGAGTGTTTGGTAAAGCTTAAAATTGAGGTAAATCCTAGAAGATATAAATGTGATGCCTTTAAAATCCAAGAAATCGGTGGAAAAACTTGATTGTAGTATGCGAGATCCTGCGAAGATAGAAAAGAGCAATTAGGAAGACAATAAAATGGATTAAAGCTAAGAACCAATGTTATTCATTGAGAATACCTCTGAAAAGATAGGTGGAGGTGAAGAAAGGAGGATGAAGAAGTTTATAGAGACATGGAAATGAGAGAAAAACATGATTGTACTGATTATACCGACACAAAAAAAGTGTGGAGAACAAAGAAGAATGAGGGTGAACTAGAGGGCCTGTCTTGAGAAAAGAAGATTGAGTTGAGATAGATATGGAAATTTTTGAGACAGGTAAATGGAGGAGAGAAACAATCTATAATGAGCCAAGATCATTTAAGAACAGAGCATAGGAGAAGTGAGGGTTTTAAGACAAGTAGTGAGGGTTTAGAAGTTACCAAAACTTGAAAAATTGCACAATTAGAAGCTTGAGAACTCTAGAAGCATGGAAAAAACTTGAGCATGATCAATTGAAGTGAGGAAAAGGATATAGAAGGTGAAAATATATCAGAGAAGTCAAAAACTAATATTTGCCCTTGAAACCCTAGACTACGCCAAGAAACAAGCTAAAAAGGAGGGTTTTGTGATTGGAGTAGCTCGTAAAGGAGTTGGAAAAAGAAAATTGTTGAAAACAAAGAGAAATATAAAGTGTATCTAGGAATGCCATTATTTTTATTGGTTATTTTCAGGTTGCTCTAAACTTGGAGGTTTACAGTGTAGGAGGGCTAATTGGCTAGGAAGACAAAATTACAAAAATTAACATAACTTTTTACCTGGAATTGAGTTAGGTCCTGAAATTTGAAATGCACCTTAATGAAGATAATGGATGCCTAAAACGTTTACCATCAGGTATGAAAAATTTTATTTGAATTTTTGTTTTGAGAATTTTTCATTTTCAAGGCTACAAGGACTAGTGGGGTTATAAAAGGAAAATTATGAAAGATGGCTTCTTGAAATTTATTTTGATGGTTTGAGAAATTTTATTTAATGTTTTTAAACATGTTTGAAGTGGTTTGAGGTCTTAATACAATGATATATTACATTTAATCATTTTGAGCTAGTGTAAGCAAGGTGTGGGCTATAAGAAAAAGTGAATAACAAAGTTGTTGTTGAGACTTCTAAGAAATTTTTTTAGATGAATGAAGCATGTATGCAGGGTGACTGCATCAAATTTTAGTTAACGAGACTCATTTGATGCATCTTTCTTAGGTTATTTACGGGTGTGTTTTATCTCTTGTAGTTGGATGTTTTTCCTTAGGGTTTTTTCCTCCATTACTTGAGATCCTTATTGTACATGGGCACCTCATCAGGCCTAGTTGTCGGGACCCATTCTTCTCCTCCTCTTTTGTAGAAATATTGTTATTTGTACATGTGTATCTTATCAAGATTAGTATTCGGGCCCCTTTTACATATTTTTCTTAGTTTTCTAAGGGAATTCTCTTTTCGTTCGACTTTCCATGACCTCTACCTTAGCTTTTATGAAGGTGAGGTGTTCATGTATATGACTTTTTTCATCATCATTTGACAAATTTTCCACCATATATGTTTAGTCATCTCACTTAGTGAGAATAGGTCAATAGGGTTAGTTAGGGTTGTGTACATGTGTCATGCACATGAGTTACACAACACTCCTATATATACCTCTCTTTTTTGATCTATGAGCATGTCAAAAACACCTATGTATTTCTTTACTTGATTCTCATTTTGTGATTCAATCTCGTACTTAATATGTGGAGCATCCACAATACATTGAATTTCAACCTTACTCAATGTGCATGGGGTTCTATATTGATCCTCGTAGAACAATCTGATAGGAATTGCACTTAGTTCTCGGACCTATTTAAAAAGGTTAAAAATTTGTATAAAAGTTATACACACGCAATCGAGTGATGTCAAAGGGGACAAATAGATCTAATTGACATTTACAGCCACACATGGTTATTTTTTTATCAGATGGATTGTAAACTTTATTTTATGTTGGATTATAGAAAATTTTAGAATTAAATCATCAAAGGCAATGAATGGGATTAAGGGGTTTGTTTTAAAAGAAAAAAAATCCCTTAATTTGGAGTAATTATAATGAGGGTGTTACAAGTTGCAATGATATCTTTCTAACAACTTATGACATTTATTTTGGATATTTTGTAATATCTCACTCCAAATTGGTGGAAGAGGAATAGAATTCCCATGCAAACCTACCCGTTGGGGAGGTGTATGAAAAGGAATGCTAGGCACCACATTTTGAGATATTAATTGTAACATCATATCATGTTATCTATGGTGGTAGCCTAGGATAAGGCCATCTATTCTAGGAGTTTGATTATCACTATAGTAAGGTCCATATAAAAAGAGTGACCTTTAGAGGTAGATGGTTTTTATTATTATTATGCTCATTGGTGTGAATTTTAGGGGACTCACCCTTATCATTTATGTAGGGAGAATCCTAAATATCATGATTGAGTTTTTTCTTGATTAGAATGAGGCCTAGTTATTTCCATGGCATTGTGAGATATGTATCCCTCAGAAACCTCCATATTTTTCAGGAGTAAAACATTCATTTCTATTAATATTCTTAATGATGGATCTAGGATCAATTTTCCCAACCTCAACCATGTTACACTCAAATTTGAGTAACCTTATTCTAACTAATCGGAGGGACAAGGTTGGGACAACAAAGTTTCATAAGTGGGATATATGTGAAGATTAGTGTTTGTAGGATGGGAATTAGAGAATTTGGGACTATGAAGAGGATATGAAGGAAAAAGGAATATCCCCTACAAAAGTTCAAAGTATGACTATAACTATGTCATAAATATTCTCAAAGATGAATTTTTTTTTCTAGAAGCTAAGAACAGGATTCTAGAAAATTGTAATTTAGTCACCATTGGTCCCTGTAGAGAATTTATACAAGGGCCGATAACGTTGGGAATGAAATCGAAATAATATAGACACAATCGTCCCTACATAGATTTTACAAAGGGATGATATTTTTAGGAAGGAAAATTAACTAAGATACACACAATAATCCTTGTATATATGTTACGTATGGGCCGATGGTGTGGGGGAAATTGATTTTTATGGTTTTTCTACATTTTTAAGGGCTGAAATGAGATAAAACTGAAAATGGATGCATTTAGCGAGTTATTATTGATCAAATGGTTATGTGTTCAATTCACATCATTTTTACCAAGGATGTATAATGTGCAAAAATGTGTTTAGACAACATGCACTCATATCATCCATTCAACTAGGGTATCGAGGCAATGAGTAAGAGACACACAAAGACCGAACACAACAGATGGAATTTAAAGGGGGTACATGGACAACTAAGATTGCATACCAAAATGGAAGTAACCCTTACACTATGTCAACCTAGGGTTTCCAAGTCCCAAGATCGAGAAAGAGGAAGGAACCCTATTGAGGTATTGGTACTATAGGGGTTCCTTGGAACAAAATAATCATACAAGATCAATGCTAACTAAAGTAAAGCATACACCATAAGATAAAGAGATGAATACAAATATTTTATCCTAACATGTGCATAAATGTTAGGCTAGCTTAAAGTGATAAGAAAAGGGATAGGATACTACTACTCTGTAAAATGACAAGTCGTTAGAGAAATTACATCTTTGGGGATGGTCATTGATGCATCTATTTCCCAAAGGACTATACACCAAGAGAAAATAGATTTTGGGTAGAGAAGGGGAAAAATATTGTCCTAACTCACTATAGGTGACACAAGAGTGTAAGAAAAATATTTCAACAAGAAGGAGATCTAATACAAGAGTCAAGGTGCAATAAATCCAAAAGATGGTCGATTAGATGCAAGTTAACGCAAAAGAGTAGACTAAATGGAGAGTTCCTTTATATCTCTGAGTTATGTGGTGTTTGATATGATTTATTGATTATGTGATGAAATTCCAAAATGGTGTGTATATATAAGATGCAATCGGCCACGTATGAAGGTGTCTACTAGGGAAAAAAATCAAAGCAAAACAAGTAAGGTGTTGGAAGGGTGCAAAGAAAAGAAATAAGATAAGAGAAAAATAAGTACATAAAGAGGACTGAATTTCATTCTCTCTCCATGTCTCATACCTTACCCAATGGTTACATGAACCCTCTCCCGTAACAAGACACTTAAGGTACCCATTCCTAGAAATAGATGCATTAATGACCTCTAACCTGGAAGAGATATTGTTAGTAACATATATGAAAATATAAAACATAAAAAATTAGGTGTATACAAGATTTTGGTATGTGTCTTGGAGAATAATTTGTGGCATTATTTTGGTTTAAAGACCAGAGATTTATAAACAATTGTTAACACCAAAACATGTATAAAACCCTTCTAAAACCCTAGTTTCAAGTCGATATGGAATATTTTTCTCAAACCGAAACACAAGTGAATTGTTTACTTGTTTCATGGTTGTATAATTTATTATACATTCTCATATTTCTCCAAATGGTTTGGTACTATCGGATGATTTTTGGACCCCTTTGAAAAAGATGATATTATGAAGAATTTGTTGTAGCTCTCATGTTTTGTATTGAACTAGTTGAACAAATGGATGTTTCATGATTTCATGGACCTATTCTACATTCCTATGATGATTTCTAGACAAGTTTTAATCATTTATTGGTTATACTAAGTCAAATTTGCATGACTGGTTTTTGGGACGAGTTCCAGTATGCTTGAAGAAAAGATATTCTTGAGAATTTTTATTTGATTTAAAGAGTCTAATAAATTGGGTGATGTTAATGAGGTCATGTAGTATATATTCTAATGTTTCATTCATCTTGGTGAATTTTTTCAAGGTGGTACAAGCTTGATTCTTGAAAATTGGTTCTTGAGGACCTAATAGGACAATCATGTTCTCAAGGTGGTTTCATGGTGTGAAATGAAGTTATAGATATTTCTAAGAATGTATGAGGTATGAATAATTCCTTACAAATGTTATTTCATGGTTTATGATATTTTTATATGATCATGTCAGTTCAAAATTTATTTCTTGCATATAGACCTAATATAGTAGGTCTTCTTGAGTCCTAAAGAAGCAAATGACCTAATGGAGATGTTGCAGACCTAATGGAGTTGATGTTTTAATTTTTCATGTTTATCATATGCCTTTTACTCTATGATGTCTAACCTAAGTGTATATGGCCAACCTATAAGGTTTTTATGCTTGATACATGTATATATACAAGACAGTTTAGGCCTATTTGAGCTAGTGGTGGGTATATAGAGAAAAGTGCGAACTAAAAGTTGAGTTTAAGGGATGAATAAGTTATTGTAGACCATTTTATGAGTGCAATTAACTCATGAAGAACATATTAAAGGTGATGAATATCAGCTTGAGCATGTATATGAACTAGTGAAGAAGATGAGTGAGTGAGAAAGGGATGAAGTTTTGAGTGTCTTTAAGAGGAGATGAGCATGTGTATGAAGAGAAAATATTATTTAAGGATCAAAGTGTTTGGTAGAATCTTAATTGCATTTTGAGACATCAAAGATAGAGAGAAGACCAAGAAGAATAAGGTAATAAGATAGATAATATAAAATGAGTCCATAATTTGTTGAGATAACAACAATAAGTAGGTGGAGAACATTCTTAGGTGGCTGAGTTGGTATTTAGTCTTGATTTTATATTTGCTTCACTAAAACCCTAGGGGTTAGGTACCTCCTTACTAGTTAGTGCTTGATAAATTTAGGTTTGTGCCGATAAATTAGGCATTTGATGTCTCCTCAAAAATTGGTTCTTACTAAAGTCTAGTTGGTGCTAGATAAATTAGGGGTTACTCCTTGTGGAGTTGGTGCTTCACTAAATCTTGAATTTTGTTATATATAAGAAAATTTTAATGTGTTTTCTTCCCCTTGAGGTTTTCCCACACAAATAAGGTCTTCTCTTCCTTCATATTCATGTGGATGGTTGTTATGTTGTTTTATGGTTTACTAAGATAGTTGACATTTTATCATATAATAATTAATTAATGTTAAATGGTTAAACACAATTGAAGTAAAAAAATTGAAGACACCGATTCACCCACAACCTAGTAATTTTTCTTCCAACAATCGGTATCGAGTAGGTCATTTGGAGAAATCTTAACTTCTTGAAGGTGATCCTTGAAGCAAAGTTATGGCAAGCAATTAGGTCCAAGTTGGTTTCTCAACCAGCAAGGGTCTTCTCTTCAATGGGAGCAATTATAAATTTTGGAGCATTAGGATGAAGAGCTATATAATTTCATTGCGATTTGATATATGGAAATCAATGGAGATTAGATATACTATACATGTTACTC
The DNA here is from genome assembly GCA_018340775.1 of Taxus wallichiana var. yunnanensis. NCBI lineage: Eukaryota > Viridiplantae > Streptophyta > Pinopsida > Cupressales > Taxaceae > Taxus > Taxus wallichiana. The sequence continues at coordinate 692,902,824 of CM031238.1, forward strand.
CCCTAACTAATGCAACAGGAAGAGGGATTATGAAAGCAATTCCAAAAGAAATTAATGTTATTTTGTGTGTTCTTTCAGAATTTGAGTTTGTGAAGGTCATGCATTGTGATACAATGAAGGCAATTTAAGAGAAATTCAAGACCATCTATGAAGGAGATTCTAAGGTGAATATGGAAAATTTGAAAACTCATAGAAGATAGTTTGAAAGCCTAAAAATGAAAGAAGATAAGAACATTATTGCTTATCTGCTTTGAGAGTTGATGAAGTATTAAATACCATCATAGGTCTTGGATAAAATATGGAGTATTTATTCAAAAGGTTCGAGGTACTTGACACCCAAGTTTTATCCTAAGGTTTTAGCTGTAGAAGAATCAAAATATTTAAGCACCTTGTAAATGGATGAACTTCATGGGATCTTGATAGCATATAAAATTATAACTCGATGATGGAAAACATCTAAAGAAGAATGTTTCTTTCAAGGATGAAAATAAAGCAAAAGGAAATAAGGTCAAAGATAAATCTAATTCAGATATTGATGATGACAAACTACAGGCTATGTTTGTTAGAAGGCTAAGGAGAGGCTCAGTAGGTACAAAGGTAAACTTCCATTTAAGTGTTTTAATTGTGGAAATATTGGTCATTTTTATCTAAGTGTCCTAATAAGAATAAGGATGAGCATGATGAGCATGAAGAACATGATGATTAAGACAAAAAGTCTCATAAGCATGAAAAAATAATCTTCAAGAAGCATGATGAAAAGAAAATTTATTCCAAGGAAAGAATAATTTCTACACCAATGAAGACAAAAACTCCTCTGTTGTTAGTGAAAATATTTCATCTGAAAGTGATGATGAAAATGACAAGCAAGGATGCAATGAAGTCATATTCATAGCCAAGGAATCAAGAAGTGATTTTTAATAGTTTCTTGGAAGAACTAGAAGTTTAAGAATTTGAGGTGAACCTAGAGGAATAACTGATAAGTGCTCTAAATGATTTAAAGATCCAAAGAAAGAAGAATAAGAATTTGAAGACTTTGATCAAGGATTTCGGATAAAATCAGTTTCATGGAAAGTGAATATGATAAGATCATCAAGGAGATGGAATCTCATATTGAAGGTATGTCAGCTAGTCTTAAGGCCAAAGAAGAAGAGTGCATCAAGTTCAAGAATAAAATGGAATCTTTGAAGACAAAGTTTGATTAGGCATCCAACAAGTTAAATTCATTTGAGAATTTTGAGAAGAGCTGAGTCTCTAAATGATATGTTGAATACTAAATTTTTGTTTGTGATAGGGTAAGTCTTGGATTTAATGGAGACCCCACAAACATAAATGGATATGACAATTTTGGTCCTATTTTCCATGAAGATCAGAAGGAGAACATGAAGGATGATGACATGAACAAGAAGAACAACTTCAAGAGAAATATGAAGACAAGGTTTGTTAAACAAAAAAATCCTATAAGGTATGCTAATTCATTTCATGTTCATTGTTATGCATGTAGTCATTTTGGTCATGGATCAAGATAATGTAGATAAAGGACCTCAAGGAATGAATACTCTTGGGAACATGGAATTTCTTTCAAAGGATATTGTTATTCATGTAATGAATATGGACATATGGCTATGGATTGTACAAGGAAATTTAGTTCATACCATTCTAGAGGTACGAGTGATGTTGTTTATTATAAGTGTCAAAATATTGGTCATATAACAAGATTTTGTCATCATGAGTCTCAGTAATAACCTAGAATTTGTAACCCAAATTAGAAGGATTTTTTTATCCAATCAGACCTTGCTCTGCATATAAATTTCAGGTAGCTAGTTAAGCTAGTTAATGCAGCAAGTCTTATTATCTTAACAAAAATAGACATTCCCCTACATAATTAAATCAGATAACTAGATAAGGCTAGCTTATGCAACATGTCATAATTAATTAATCCATCCTATAACATTGTGATAAACCTTGTGCAACTGTAAGGGTTAATATATCCCGATCTCCACGATCACCCTTAACATTCGTTAGAATGTTCTTACTTAGCCTCGCTTGGTTTTACCACACTACGGTAGTGAGAACATGTGACTGATCCTCTAGTGTCTACCTAGAGTTCACTTAGTAAACTCCATCATGTATCCTACACTTTGGGATTTGAGGAATCATGATGATTAGACAATGTACCCAACAAGCACATTACTTTGGCCAAAGTTTCTTAGTTTTACTATGTACGCTTAGTTTAGATGATTGCACATAACATCTAAACTTGTCTTCCCATCACCTCACAAACATCTCATCACAGTTATCTAGATTCATTAATCTTAGTCCATTAACTTAATGAATTATAGTTCACGTGTTTAATTACCTAGGATAGAAGGATAAGGTCATGAAGTGATTATCACCTCGCTGCCCCATTCATACATTCTAAACATTTTGACAAATAAAGTGTATTAAAACCTTAGTCAAGATTCCCAATAGATCATATTATCCCTACACAATCATTCCATAGTTAATCTTGCGACTATATTCCTTAACCAAACTATGTCTATACATGATTAGGACTAATTCACACATCTTAATTTAGGCTAGAGATGATAAATTAACTTTTCAGGATAAGCTTAGCATATTACTCTTTATATTTTCTTCAACTAGGTTAGACTAGGCTAGTAACTTTTAGGTTCATGATGTTTGTCACTATATGATTTCTCCCATAATCAGCTAAGGAATATTTTAAACCTAACATGGTTGCTATTAATAATGATCTTAGTCTTCCTTAAATCTTGATTTGATTGAAATTACTTCTTTACATAAGGCTCATACACCCTTTGCTTGGTTAGATCTTAATGCCCTTAGCTTAGATTGTAGTCCCAATTGAATTTTATGCTTAGGCATGCACTAGTCCATTTTATTCATTGTCTAGATTACTATCAAGTTTAAATCTCATAATGAAACTAAGGATTGACCAAGACATTACTCATATTTCGGTTTCCATCTTATAGAGATAAGACTATTATCTTACAAGTTACTCCATTTTAATTCAACTTTTATACTCATTACTGAACCATACTTTTGCCCATATTTAACTTGATAAGGAAATAGATTGATACATATCATTTAGCATAATTTAGTAACTTATCCCAATCCAATTTTATTCATGATGAAGTAGATTATGAGGAACCTTAGATTCTTTAAGGAGATATGACTAACATCTTATGATTTTCCCTTCAATTTTCAGTTTCATATATCACTTTATATTCTTTCCATTTACCCATATGCATTCTTTACATCCATGGAAATCTTACTAGATAAGAGATACATTTTTATTTTATTTTCATAGTTGTAATCATTTTAAGCACTATATAAATTATTGTAACATTCTTTATCTTATCAAATTAATCGTTCGTTTCCCAAGACCCAAATACGACAATTATTTATACATAATCAAATCAGCCCATTCATTAATATATAACAAATATCATCCACTAAAGGACTATTACAAGGTATAATTTTCCCAAGGCAAATATATTTAATCATAAGTACAATTACAATTGGATCCAAGATCTGTAATAAAAACATTCATTCTAATGCTAATCTCCACAAGCCGGAGTGAGATGGTCCAATCAACGTTACTAAACTTGTGACATTGTTTATTTGGGGGTGTCAGTTCAAAGAACTAGAAAGAGTTATTATACTTTCTAAACTAAGTTTTTGACTCATAAAGAATATTAGTCATTCAAACTTAGCCCCTCTACCTTGCAAAAGTATTAATGCTTCAGCGATTACGGAATTGGAATCTCCCAAAGCAATTCCATAACTAGTGAAGGAAGAAACTTGAGAAATATGATTGAAGTGCTCCTAGAGGACCACTCCACATATATTCCTCCCACTTCTTCAATTACATTCCATGCGATTGATGGACGATACATGTTTCGAAATGCGTTAGATCCATTACTATTGCACACACAAAACAAACCAATCAATTACTTTAAAACTATATAATTCATGGAAATTAAATCTATTTTGCATCCACCATTATTTCAGATTAATTATCATACTATAAAATTTAGTCATATATCTTTAATCTGTAAAATGAATAAGTATAGAATTATGGGGAAAAAAAAATTGAATTTCCCTTGTATTTTCTATTTTTTAAATTTTCCAGTAAATCAAAATAAACTATACTAAATCAAAGTATGAAATAAATTATTTAGTCATGTTGGTGTTTTGAAGTAGTTATGAGAAGGTGTGTTATGTTTCTTGAGGAATCTATGAAGGGAAGTGGAGGTATGTAGTCATGTTGGAGTTTTGAAGTAGTTATGAGGTGTGTTATGTTTCTTGAGGAATCTATGAAGGGAAGTGGAGGTATGAGTTACCAATTATTTTGCATGATGACTTGATCGAGACCATTCTAATGTATGGATTTGTGTTGCAAGAATGTTTATGTTGACTTGAGAAGGAAATACTTGCATTAAATGCTATGTATGGTGATTTGATCTATTAAATTGTGAGGAGCACCAATAATTTTATGAAAGACTTGGACAAATTTGAAAGATGATTACAATGATGAGATATGTGTGTGGCGACTTGATTAGTCCTATCATAGCCATTAAGTTGAGATAAAAGGTATGCATGATGACTTAATATGATTAGTTACTGTCATGACAATTATGTTACAAGTTGATGGGTTTCAAGAAATTTGTAAGGTATTGACAGATAGAGGTAGACAACTTGAAGAATGCAGTAAGTATATTTTGAGAAAAGGAGTTTGTATTGAGACCTAATATAGTTATGAGATTCTCGAAAGTCTATATTTGTCTCTTGATCTGCTCAAGTAATAGTCATGAAGTTATGTCACTGTCATGGAGATATCATGAATGTTTTGAGATGGCTTAAGGATAAATAGATAGTTTGAAGGAGTGTTGTGTGCATAATAGTGCTTAAGGTTATGTTTTGGACTTAATTTTAGGTCAATGACCTTAAAAATCAAGAGATTAGTTTATAATGACTAATATGTTTTATGTCATTGACTTTATAGAGTTATGATGACTTGAAGACTATAATGTATCCATTGAAGTGTTTTTCACGACATGATCGGAGTAATTGGACGTAGGAAAATAGGTCATAGTTACTAAAATCTGAGTATTCATAGTGAAGTCTTTGAAAAACTAGTCACTTTCATGATATTGTGTTACAAGAGTTGTTCATTGAAGCCCAACGTGAAGATGTCAAAAATTGGGTATGTTCAAAATAAAATCATTTGAACCGGTTTACATAGTTTGTGCATGCCGAGTTGAGTATTGAGATCTAAGGTATGGTAATTTTGTCTCACATTGATATATTATGAAGAGAATAAGGTTTGACAGAGATCTATCATAGTGATGTATGCATGTACTGGAGGCCGAGTGAATAGTTTGATGATGCATGGTTTGTGTCATGGTGGCCCATGAAGAAGGTATTTTAGGAAGATTGATTCAAAACATGAAGCATGAATGTTCCTCCTCTCTCATGACGGTCTAGATGGTTCCTTTGAACAATATCCTTATTACAAGTTGACCTAGCTAAGGTTGGAGTTATAATGAAGACCTAAAGAGTTTGTTGTATGTGAGTAGCTCAAGAGGAAAGTATGGTCTTGGGGGTCTTGTTGGCTCTATAAGGTTGTTAGCTTGTTGAGTTGAAAGATCAAGGTATACAATTATTTTTGGTATGATAATTTTATACAAGGTCTTAGTTCATTTGATAATTTCATGCATTGAAGACAAAGATGGAGGTGCCCTAGTTTTGGTTGAGAAGGTATGTCTCTATTATGACAAGGAAATTAAGTATGTGAAGGTTAAAAAATCTCATTTGGTATCAATATAATAGTTTGTGAAGGAGTATATGACTAAACAGAGCTAAGAAAGTCAAATTTTCAGCTCCATAAGCAGGAATGTTGTGTCAAAGGTCATCAAAATAGGTTAAAGACATGAGTTGATAAGGTTTATGCATATAAAAGGTAAGTAAAAGGTGTTCTTTATTTCTAATCATTTGGTAGAAGTTGGTAGAGCTTGATCTATTGGTTTCAAGAAGCATGTTGTGAAGATGTATTGTTTGTGTTAATTGATGTCAAAAATATGATGAGTTGATCTAGTCTTGATATGAAAAGTTCTTAATTTGTCTTGATATGTGGCATTTTTCTTTCATTTGTATAGTGACAAGGTGAGTTTATTTGTGGAATAATGCATGATGATAAGGGGGCATTTCAATTTTATCATGCATGTTTGGTTAATGTTTCTAATCATTGTTTCCATGAATGGTGAGTGACATTGATTTCATTTGAAGAAGGTATGCTTTGAGTAAGGTGGAGTTTGCTTCATTTGGCGTGTATTGATCATTTGGTATATGTATGATCATGTAAGAGCAATTTTGGTAGAATGTTCATCTCGGGAAGAGCATGTTTTTGTTACCTACAACTGGTCTCTAGTGCTCCATGGTTCTAAAATGAGTGTGATATGTCAATAATTAGTATCAAGCATTTGGTGTCATAAATTTATTGTTCATCATTGAAGTTCAGTTCAAGAAAGAAGTTTTTCCTTTGTCGGTTATGTCAAAGGGGTATAAAGAGCTGATAGCACATGTAAGTACCATAGAGAGAGAACGAGAAAATGAAAAATAAGTATCATTTTGAAGTGATTTTAGTTTGTAGTAAGTTTTCTATCAATGACAAAGGGAGAGATTTTTGAAATTTTTAATTGATGTCAAGGTGATGTTGTGCATGATTGGTGTCATGGAGAGTATGTTAGCATTTTGTGTCAGGGTTGTCATTGATGTCAAAATGGAGATTGTGTCTTGTTGATGCCAAAGAACGATGTGGAGAGTTTATGGTGAGTTTTCATTGAATTTAAATGATTTCAAATGATGTTTTCAAGTTATGTATAGTGGATGTCGGATGTTTGTGAGGTCATTTTGAGTACACACACACACACACACACACACACACACACACACACACACACACACACACACACACACACACACACACACACAACGAGAATTTGAAGAAAATGTGAAGATAAAGATACCTAGTGAGAAAGTGAGAGCATGGTGCTTGATGAGATGAATGCATACATGTGTGTAGAAGGTTGTTTAGAATTTTTGAGCATGGGAAAATGGTTTAGAATGCAAAATCATAGGTATGTAAGTTAGAGTCAAGATTTGATCTATGATGAAGACCAAACAAGGTGAAGAATGAATGGCCTAATGAGGTAGTTTGATCAATTTTTCAAAGGTGCGTGTATTAAAATGTGAGCATGTGAGGAGTGTTAGCATGTTTTTTTAGATGTGTAGACCAAGTGTCAAGTCATAGTTTGTAAGAACAAGCAAGATATTGCATTTTTGGTCAAGTCGATTCTTAAAGATGGTGTTTCACAATTATTTAATAAAAATGAATTAAATATAATTTCAGAGTAATGTGTATGATAAAATGAAATAGATATACGTATGTTAATAACTCAAACAATGAAACACTATAAGAAAATAGGAGAGATATATTACTTAGTTGAATCCTATGCAACTGGAATTGATTTCGATGGTGTTAAGTGTTAAACAAGGATGAAACTATGTCACAACTACTCTCTATAAAATATGGATTATAATAATAATTCCGGACACAAGCGCCTAGTGTTGGATGGGGCGCGGCTGGGTGTTGGTGAATGTTCCTGGGTGCTAGTGACTGCAAATAAGGTCAAATTTACTTTCTTCTGTGTCGTTAGGCTTTCACTATCACTTCTTGTATATAGCTTGACCTTTGCTCTTTAATCGTCGTGGGTACTGTAAAATGTAACACAAACCCTAGCTACTGCACAAGCTCACAAACACATCAAATTGGAATGAAAAATGTAATATGTGAATTCAGAATGACCTCGAAAGTCACTCGATGAGTGAACTTATGACCGAGTGTTGCACTACATTCCATACTTCATGTAGTTCTTGTGCTTGTGTGTGTAATAATGTCCTTAGTTTTCCCGCGCCAATCACGTAAAATATGGTGGGATTGTAGATAGATAACATGCAAATGTGTGATATGGAATTGAGTGCTTCCCCTTCCTATGCAATGTATGTAGCCAAAAATGTAGTCCCTTTGATAGTAGTGATAATATGTACATGAGATTTCTCCTTAGAATAACCATCTAGAATAATATAGTGTATGTTGTGTATATATGGATCTCTTGTTTGAATTTCAAAACTAGAAACATGAAATGTTGACTATGACCTTGGGATAATAATTAGAAAACTAAAAAGGCTAACCACAAATGTCAAAATAAGTGAAAAGAACAAAGAGGACATGAGCGCCCAAAATGGATAGGAGCAACTGGTGCTAGTGTACAAAATGGGCATTGTTGTCCTAGGATAATTGACGAAAAATGTGAAAATAATGATAGAAAGGGATCTCTATAACCTAACCATAATTACAAATATGAAATATGTGAGAGAGTAAAACAATAGAAACAAACAAAACAAGTGGACAGACTAAGGATTGTGTCACCAGTGAATATTTTTCCTACTTAATATCCATGTATATAAACAACATACTGATGACATAGTAAAATAGTAATATGTGCATCATTTTGTGTCTACATTTATCCCCCATTTATGTTATTTAAATTAAATTCAAATAGTGTAAAGGAAGTAAGGAACATGCCTGTATAAAGTTTAGAGAAGCCATGTTGCAAAGTGTGTGCAGAGTATAATATCTTGTAGCATGACAAACCATGGCTCAACATTTTGACCCATGTGGTCTTGGTGGAAATAGTGAAATGTCATAAGGAGCACTTGGAAAAATATTTGAAATGATTTGGAGATTTTTTATTTTGTTTCCAAAGGAGATTGAAGATGTAGGGAGTGATCGATTCCCGAACCGATCTTGTTTGTAAATGGGAGTATTTGGTCGTCCTATCACTAGAGGAAGAGTGTTGTAGAAAGAGATCTAGTTTTACTCTTCATCCATGACTCCATCCCCAAAAGGTCCAACCGCTGCAGACGGATATAGACCAAATTTAGTTCCATTTTATTTCGTGTTGTTTCACGTATTATACCTTATTGAAGAACCCATATAGGAGAAGTATAGGAAAGGAAATGACATCTCATTTCCCCCACTCCTATAGTAACGGGCATTCGATCCGAATAGTTCTAGATGGATTCCAAGTTAGGTCATCTAGAAGCCATAGTAATGTAATGTAGCTCCCAAGTTAGGTCGTCTCGACGAGATAATAAATTAATGCATCTCGCAAGTTAGGTCATCTGGGAGAGATAGAAAAGTATGCTTGTTGAACCGATTGATTTATTTTCTTTGAATGATATAATATTTCTTTGAGATTGTGTACTTAGTAAATTACTCACATAGAGGTTTTTGTGATTTGGCCTAGAGTAGGTCATTTGGGGGAATAAATTGGACTAGTAGGAAGTATTGATTGTTGTATAGAATGATTTATACCTTTGTTCGAATGACATAAGAGCAAGATGTAAAGGTAATGTGATAAGAGTGATGATTGATTGTATTGTAACTATATTAAAGGGCAAAGAAATGAGCATTGATCCAATAGTAAGACATATAAGATGTTGTAATAGTAATTGCAAAATAGTATGGGATAGTATAATCATAATCTGCATATATATTTGAATAGTACATTTGTCAGATGGAAACTTGATGTTGGAAGCACAATGTAATGAGGGGGGGTGGTGAATAAATCCTTACAAAATTAAATTAGATTTCATATTTGCTTATTCAAAACACAAGATCACTTAACCATCCATTAATGTGTGCACACCATCAAATATCATATATGCAATGAACAATGAACAAGAGAAAAAACACAAGAAAATCATTTGAAACACAATATTTTTATTGATATGATTCAAATTTAGTGAGGCACTAACTCAAAAAAGAGCACCAACCCCTAGTTTAGTAGAGCTACAACCCTACAATGAGCACCAACTCCACAAGGAGGCTACAAACCCCCAAGATGATCAATCACCCACTCAAACACCTTATGATGTTTGATCTCTGAAATATTTGTGCCACAATTGATAGAGACCATTGATTTAGCTCGCACTTCTTCAAACCCTAGATATTCAATCTCTCAAAATCGGGCACTTTCTTCACTTCTCAAAGCATCAAAATATTTCTCACACACTTTCTGAAATTCCTCAACCTTTAACTCACTTTATCAGCTCTCAATTAATGCTCAAAAACTTACAAAACAACTTCACCTAGTCGCACTTCTTGCACACACACCACTAGCTCACAAAAGCACCCAAAACTATGCTTTTATAGCTTCTTCTTGATTAAAATTCAAATGAGGTTGGTTTCCCTCTTTTAGATCAACCCAAAAACTTTTTAAAATACCATAAACTTTATCATAACAGCCAAAAGTGACCCAAGTAGGTCACCCTAGCAAAAACCCTTCATCCATGCACCAAAAATCCTCAAAACCCCATCATTGGGATGAGAAAAATATCCTAACACCAAATTTTTTTATTCATGCTCTAAAAATAACCACACATTTTTAAAATAACATTTAAACATCATCCATGGTCACAATTTACATGAAACAATCAAATTTGTTTGTTTAATGGGCCTAGTGGCTAATCACCTTCACAAATCACTTGTTTCCAACACCCTATCTTCACCTTTTGGCTTCAGTATCATCAAAGAAAACATCAAATATGGCATGTGACCACTAAATATAAATTAAAGAACCATTATAACACTTATAAACAAGTTATAGGTCATAAAAAATCATTGGTTCAAATCACATTAACTTTTTCTTTCACCTAAACAAGCTGCCCAAAAAGACGTTTCCAAAATGCAATTGGTTAACACCATTCTTGTTACTTTCAAGACCTCCAAATAAATTCATTGGATTCCAATGTAATTATTATTCACATTCCAAGTGATATAAAACATCACCCAATCCATCTCATGCTCCAACCAACTCAATCTTTCAACAAAAATAGTTATGGTCCTGGAAAGCCAAAATCTTCTTGTCCACAAACTGACCTGTAAACTATATCAAAATCATAATTATCATAAATATATTATATAACTGGAAATATATATATACTCTCTTTCCTACACAACTTGAATCACCTCTTAACTCATGTAGCTCCTATAATATCAACTTTTATCAAGATTGCTTCTAACGGCCCCAAAGCGCCTTTGACCATTCAACCTAAATGAAGGATACTTTACAAAGTGAACTGTATCACCAACACCTTAAAACCAATTGAAAATCAAGAAAAACTCTCATACATCACACAATGGACATTTAGTTTTCAACTCCTTTGGAAAACCTTGTCCCAAACTGGAATTCTTCATAAACTGACTAGTTTGAGTGGCATCCACTCATCACCATAACCTATAGCATACCTTTCGGGAAATTTAAGGAGTAATATACATGTTCCAATCGTCATCTAGGCACTAGAAATCAAAACTAGCCACTTAGGAATCAAATCTCTCAAGTTGCTTTCAAGCTAGGATTTAAACACATAATGAGTTGTTTACCTTCTTAACATTCGTTCATAAAAATCTGATGATGAAATGACCTCATTATTTTTGTGAAACCTTATAAAATAAATTTAGAAACATCCCTAAAATCCACAAAGGTCCCATGTAAATCACACAATTCATGGTGAGCATCAGAAGTTCCAACTCGAGCTACAAATGGCTTTGTTTCGACCTGTTTCACCAAAATCATCATATCTTGCAAAATTCTCATCATTGAAAGCTACAATTTTTTCCATAAAGCACAAGGACACACCCTACATACATCTTCAATCATCACCATATCACAAATAGCTCTCAATCTTTCCATCCCATCTCATTTGCATAGCTAGCCCTTAGGGTTTTACACTATAAAGGCTAGGGTCAACTGAAAGAACACTATAACTCATCATGAAAATGCTCCAAATGTTCTTAAAATACCTAGTACATCATAATATAATTTAATGCATGCATCCATGAGTTGATATAGCTCCATAACTCAATCTCATGCTATCTAACAACCATACCTAGTCTAAATGAGCACCTGAATCATGGTCACCAACTTGTATCTGCACCATGATACTTATGTGAGTGCCCAATAACTCTCTAATCATGTTTTACATCATGCCAACATACTTCTCAAGTCACCAAAAATCTCATAAAACCATGCACTATCACCTAGGCTAGTTAGGTCACTTGAATAGGCTTGCTATAACAAGTCATCCTCACCGAATCAACCTATAAAATCATGAATAACTATGAATCATTATGTCATCATCATCCTCAAAGATGCTCGACCCTACTACATCATCCACTTTTTCATTAATGAGGTTTTGCATCAATGACAACACCTATACAACAACATGTCAACAATCTCCCCTTTGTCATTGATGGAAAACCACATGTACTTCTCCCCATTTTTACATTAATGAAAAAGGAATACCTATATCAACATATTATTAATCTTCCTCAGCTACATAGAGTCATGATTTAATTAGCAACATGAACCAAAGGTCTTAAACAAGCTCAAAACCTTGAAATTTCACTCAAAATCTGATTTTTAGCCTCTTTTCAAGCATGTAGACACAATACTCCCCATGGGCCAAGCACATACACTCTCTAGACTTGCTAAAATCATGAATAAAGCAACATCATACCTTTTCTTTGGATAAATATTCATCATCCATCATTAAAGCATGCAAAAATATCCATTTAACCTCCAACCGATTGACTAAAATATGAATTTTAGAAGTTAATCTAAGAAGTACAACAATGCAATAATTGAAATAAACTAGAATATAAATGTTAACTAATTTATTTGATATTATAAATGAAGTGAAATAATTGAAATAGGATGGAAAAGGTACTAACCTGAAAATGACTTACCTCGTTGTGATCGGGATCGAGCGAGATGATGTACGGACAGAGTAGAGTGACACACCACACCTCGTAAAGTTGCGAAGGGGTAGATTTGGTTAGGCTGATGTGCATTTGGGAAAGGATTAGGCACACTGCAAGTGCCCCGTTCTGTAATGACTTAGAACCGAGTCTGAGTTGGTCGCTAGGTCTTCGCAATAACTTGCCTCTTGTCACATGGATGTTGCACTAGCTTCGTTGATGTCATTATATATCTTCAATGAATAATATCCTACAAAACCCCACACAAAAGAATCAAACCCTAAAAAGAAAGATGCAAATGAATGGGTTAGATTGTCCTCAGCTACCAAATGGATGGACTTATGACTAAACACTACACTACATCTCAAACCCGATGTAGTTCTATGTGCTTGTGTGTGCCTAGGGTGCCCTAGTGCCAATGATGCCAAAGTAGCGGACAATAACTAGATGTAAGATGAAAATGGTGGATGGAATAGAATGAATACAACCCTTCCTATGCAGTGTGTGATGTAGAATAGTGCCCAAATGTAATCCCTTGCCTTATGTAGATAGTTAGCCCTTAGTAGAAATAATGTCCTTAAGATAGTGTGTATGTTGTGTTTTGACACTAATGACCCAACATACCGACTAGTACCTAGGGGAATGAGAGGGAAAATTACAAAGACTGACCTCGAAACTCTAAATGAGAACCAAGTGCAACTGAGACTAGGGCACCGATGGGTGCCCCAATCCCTTCCTAGGCACCCTAGTCAAAGACTAGAGACGACAACTGAGTAAATAACGATGCATTTGAAACTCTATGAGAGACGAGCGCGAAATGTGCAAGTAACTTACAACTTTGCAAAACACTCAATGACAATGAATGACTAAACTGAAGACATGACTAGGGGATGAGCCATTAGTGAATACTTTTCTTATGCGAGATCCATATATAAAACAACATACTTGGCGGTATAATAGTAGTAGTAAGTGCATGATTTTGTGACTAAATTTTCCCCACTTTATGTTGGTGAGCGGAAAGCTCGATAATATAAAGTAGATAGAGATGTGTACCTGAGAGAAATTCAGAGAAGCCCATGTTGTAGTAGAACACGCAGATGTGGTAGAAAAGTGTGTCGAATGAACCATGTAGCGTGTCGAACCATGGATCAACGTGTTGATCCATGCAACATATCGAGAAACGTAATGTTGTGATGAAGTGCACTAAATGAAAGTGATGATTGTAATGTAGATGATTGATGATTTTGAATGTTATATGATAATGATGATATGGGGTAGGGAGTGATCAATTCCCAACCCGATTGTGTGTATACGAAAAATCGACTGCGAGAGGATTTGGGCGCCCCGCTCCCGGAGAGGAAGAGTGTAGGGAGAAAGGTGTGTTATTCTCCAACCTTTAACTACATCCTCAAGATCTAGCCACCTGCAGATATACTCAAATCAAACATTTTGTGGTTTTGGATCCAAATAATTTCAATCAAACAATAGACCCATATAGGAGTGGTATAGAAAATACACTCTTGCCTCCACTCCACGGTGTCGCCGCAATGTGATGGCTTCAAGTTAGGTCATTTGGAAGAAAACACCAAATATAAAATAACTTCCCAAGTTAGGTCATCTGGGAAAGTAACGAATGTAACTCCCAAGTTAGGTCATCTGGGAGGCCGCATGTGTTGTATTATATGGATTGAATAGTGTGATTAGAGACTTGAACGTTTGGTGAATGAATGACTTTATCGATAGTTGATTGGGAGTCTCGACTACTAAACCTACATTAGGCCATATATAGGCTTTGTTACCTATCTTTATCGGTTCATGCAAGAACCAAATGGAGGCCACTGGAAAATATCAAAGTGGATATTGAGATACATTTGGGGTACTATTAAGTATGGCCTATAATACAAGAAAAAATGATCATATTTTTTTATATATCACGGGAATGCAGACCATACACGTTTTATTAATGAAATGAAATCCACATCTAGATTTGTTTTCTATTTGAGATTTAGACTTATATCATAGGGGAGTAAGAAGTAAAACATTGTTTCTTAATCTTCCACTAAACAAATATTGTGCAATAAGAGGAATTCTTTGTGAAGTGATATGGTTATGTCGCACACTTACAGGAATGGGAGTAACACAAGAATATCCAACGATTTTATATCGTGACAATCAAAGTGTTCTACAACTAGTTCACAATCCAATGTTTCATGGGCAAAAGAAGCACATTGAAGTTCAAGTTCATTTTTACACAAGCTTTTTCAACAACACAACATTCGGTTCTAGTATTGCTCCATTCAAGATTAATGTGTAGATGTCTTCACCAAGTCACTTGCACATGAGAAATTTGAGGCATTAAGAAATTCTCTTATACTCTTAAGACTATAATGGATCAAGGTAGAGAATGCTAAATTAATTAAATAGATCATAAGTCTAAATTAAATGAAATTGTACTTGGTGTTATTAAAACACCAACGCTAATTTCTAGGTTGGGTTAGTTGGGCTACTAAACATTAGGATAATATGCATTGTAGAATAGAAGTTGGCTTCCAAAATAATAGGAACTAAATATAGTCTATTGTATCTATAAACATGGGTCACTCATCCCTACCAATGAGTTGAGAATGTATTTGAAATAAATTTGACATATGTTAGAGTCAATTTGTGATGATTTGGTTTGGAGGTTGTCGAATTAAATAGAAAATGTCAAACATTGAAAGTTTCATATTTTTGTGAATTTATATTTAGTCTTTACTATTTCATTAACCATGATCTAATTTAACATTTGAAGTACAATGCAAATTAAAATCCATCACGAAGCTAATTTTAAACCAAAAATTGATATGAAGACTAAATACGTTGTAAAAATATAAATTGTTAACATCTACTTCATTTATAGTCATAAGAAAAAGAAGAATCGAACAAACTCACATTTATTTTTAAAGCGGTTGAAAAATACATTTGAAATTCATTTTTATAGCTTGGAATAACTTTAAACATAAAATATATTAATCATAGCCATATGTCTCTATACTAATTTGATTGCACCTTTATGTCATTTTCAACTTTAAATATAAAGTATTATAGTTGTAATTTTAACTATTAAATATTATAGTGTCTATAATGAATTGACAACACCTTTATGTCATTTTCAAGTGCCTCAAATGAAATGAAGCCAAGAATGAAAAAAATTGCTAGTTTAGGGTTGCCAACATTGTAAAATTGAAAAAGCCAACAAATACAAACTCTTCAATCAAAGCAATTATGTTTTTTCCCATTGCCCCATAGCTATAGAGAGGTACTTGACTTCGTTCCCTAAAAAATAACTTGAAAGGGAAACACTAGCTCATTTTCAATTATGTTCCTCATCTCTGAAAATATCTAGCTCATGAGGCACCAAGGTCTTGTGACACATTGTGTTCCCTTTCTCCATTCTCGAGGAAGGGTGGGTCATGATCGATATCGAAGAATTTATATGGAATTTGGGAACCCCTACGAGGTTGTTTGTGTAGGCCATCCTCCTTAAATTAATCACCATACCATTCCCTAAGCCTCGTTGCTTGAAAAGCTTGACTTCATAATCGTATGTAAAGCTTGTGCCTCATTAAACTCCTCTTGCTATTGAAGATATTCATTGGCTATGGGAGACATTATATATCATAGGAAAACTAAATTTATAGACTCGGTATCTACTAATACAATCTTCCAAACCCCAAACATATATATAACAATAATAATAACATGTTGATTTGGAATTGAGGCGACTATATATAGCCATAATCTAACCCCATTATAGATAGATGCATAAGACCTCTAGAAAATGGCCTAATTGGTAGCACTAGAGATACATTCGCCCTATCTATCTATATGGGTGACCCCACTATCTAAATATGGAAATAAGTGGAGTTTGAACCTTATATATGTATACACGCGCGTAATTGGTAGACACTAGAGAAACATTCACCCTATCTATCTATACAGTGACCCCACTATCTAAATATGGAAATCGGTGGAGTTTGAACCTTATATATGTATACATGCGCATGCGCACGATAAGGGAAAGAGGGCAAGGCCATGCATCTATATAGCTCACTTGTCCTCTCCCTTATCTACATGTGTAAGCCCCCATGCAATGTAGGCTCCCCATATTCTATGCAAAGGCCCTCGGCAGATGCGGGAGAGAATATATCGCATTGGGTTCCCATTAGAGATAAATATGGTGATAGGAGCTAAACATAGAATAGCCTTCCCGGGCTCCATGTATTTATATAAACAGGATCCACCCATTCTACATTATATATAAACACAACTAGGCAATATATCACATACAAGTCACAACAACATCTATACCAACTTCAAATTCCTTGTTTCATAGATGTCTACGAATGACAACTACCCTATTCATAATTGCTCACAGACGGATGTAATACAAGAATATCACTTTCTTCTAGCCCATATAAATAAGATATCTATAAGTACGGTGAAGGGGGGCACCTCCCTCACCCATCCGTAAGGTCTCCTAATCAATACAATGACGTAGGTCCGCTTTATATCTCTTTAAGGCCTTGAAAAGTTGAGAACTTATATGTGCACATGCAAGGGGTGAGGTAAGGAGGAGCCCATAATGACCCCCTTTATAGATATGGCCCTCCATATGCCACATCTAGGGAGGAGGCGATTAGAGGGCAAGGGTAAAAGGGGGTAGGTAGGGTACATAAATGACCCAATCTCTCTCGAAGCATAAATTATATCTAAACTGCCTTGGTCACACATACTAATGGATCATGACAACCACACCTAATAAATGGAATATAATTATTGGTGCACCAATTTGATTGGTACCCCCTTCAACCCCCACACAAAATGTGTGTTTTGATTCTATGGGGGATTATAAGAAACAAAAAGTAAGCGACCAATGTGACAAGGCTCATTTCGTCTAGTTTCTCTACTAGATAAAACACGAAGAGAACAATCCCTTGTTTACCTTCTACCCTCTATATATGTCATGTCATGTTCGTTGGTTCTATAAGTAACAAAGAATTCTTATGGCATGTTACCGATAAATGCAATTGCTTTTTAAAATGGCCTTGTAGTTGTCTTGCAACGTTGGATGAGAGAGATTAGAAAGGGTTGGAATAACCTTAGGGTGCATAAGTGTGAACTACAAAACAATTTGGTCGAATGTGTAGTTCTATCCTTCCATACATCTATCTATTTAACTAGTCGTTTAAATCAAGTATAGGTAGCTTAGTTTTCCTTATTTCTCCCACCCCCTTTGAATTCATATACTTGTTGCAAAAAGTCAATCATAGTTATAGATATAGGGTGCAATGACTTCCAATGCATCTTCTTCTCATTTGATCCTCATAGGGAAGAGAGAACAACAAAATGATCCCCCGCTCTACCAATATACAAAATTGGGATAGGTTTTTTTATGGTAATGTGTCATATATCTATATCTCCTAAGACTCCTTGTTTAGCTATTCACCTTGGCCCAAATCCAAACCGGGAAGCTTATTAGTTTGTCTCTAATCATCATGGGGTAGAGATTGAAACATTTCACTCTAGGGTAGAGAGCCAATACAATCATGGTCCAATAGTGGACATGAGGTTTGATTACACAATACCTAATAGTTGTCTTAGTACCACTTAATAGTCATCAAAGGACTACCTAGTGGCTTTTTAATTTTGACATACTAATTGTGTAGAGTACTCAATCACATCATGACATGTAGGACTTACAATTATTAAATACCCAATGGTCAACCATTAACACCCATGTACAAGTATTGGTTTCCACCATGGTTGTCAATGTAGCTCAAATTTATTATTTTAAATCAATTCAAGATATTGTTTTCCATCCAATTAAACACTCCAAGAAAACATATAAGTTAAAGAATAACTTGAGCTACATGTTGGTGACAAATTTGGAATCCCACATGGCATATAAATGATTTTGTGGAACCCTTAGCTTAGGTTGCACCACTCGACCCCTCTCCTCTATCTAAGACCTTCCAATCACACGTGCACGGATGAGAACACAAAAATATGGGCAATTCATTCTTATTTGCCTAATTGCTAGAAATCGTATGGTCAATTCTTCTTTCCCATATATATATATATATATATATATATATATATATATATATATATATATATATATATATATATATATATATATATATATATATATATATATATATATATATATAATGTTGTTTGTGCCTATTGAGAAATTGAGGTCAAGGAGACCATTTTGTTGTTTGCTACAGCCCAAGGAGATTATGTTCAAAGATATCTTCTAAAGATCTATAAAATTGGTGGGGATGTCTTACCATGTTCATGGAAAAATGGGATGCCCTTCTCTCTCTCACTAGGGAGACATGCGCGAGAAAATATAGATAGGTGGTCATGACATTGGTGGTTTCCCCTCAATGACCATACCCATTCCCCACCTTACACCACCATCCTCCTCCAACCCTATGATTTTATTTGTTGGTGCCATGCGTTTATAGAGGTTAACAAGATTCTTCATTTGTGAAGGTTCAAAAACTCCCATTCTTAGATTGTTGTGACCTTCAAATTCCCAACACTCCCCAACTACCCAATACATCTATATATAGGCCTCCTTGCCCTCTCTATGTATGGGATATGGGACCATATATCTCACACTTTTAAGTATATGGGGGTTTGGAAGTAGCAGGTATGGTTATGACTTCAAAACAAGAATAACTCACGAGTTTGGCTCCATAGTAACGAACTCAAGTGACTCACTTTATCCCCTCTAATCTATATGGAGATGACTTTGAAGTCTCGGTGAACAATTCTATGTATAAAGGGCATCCAAGTAGTTTAGTCTAAGTAGTTAAACCGAAATGCCCCCATCTACAAATGGATGAAGCTAGTTACATGTGACTAGAGATAAACTGCAATATTACAACTATATAGCCCTCCACCCTGTTGGTTATGAAGAAGCTGTCATATTACACTCATATAGCCATCAACCCGGCTGTTTGCATGTCATTAGCAGAAGTAGGATTAGCAAGAATTTTTCTAATTGTATTATGTATGTAATATGGATGGATTCATGCTGGTCGAGATCGAACTCATCATACATGATGTTCCGAGTTCATGTTTAAATGATCAATTGATTGCACTCACATTATATTGGGTCGTATATTTGCATGCTCCACAATGAGGGCCATTAGTTGACATTTATATATTAGAAAACATAGGTCATTAATTGACAATTGACTTTCAATATTAGAAAACATTTCAGATAACATTCGCTTTCCTTAAATTTATTCTTAGTGCCACATGTGATACATGTTGCTTGTTAGATGGCTGACTTGTTTACTACCAAGACTTAAATTTTTCTAACAGCATCGGGATAATAACCTGGTATAAATTTATATAAAAGCTCATCAAAGGACGAAATAAGGTTTAATTTGATTTTCAAAAGTAAATAGACGAAGTAAATTTGCAGGCGAGTGTCAAATTTTCCTCAAATACTCTTACTTGAGTCATCTACAAATGCTGTAAACTCTAGAACTAAAAACAGAATTAAACTTCATCTAATTTGTTGAGATAAACATTATAGTAGTCGACATCAAACTATTTATGTTTAACTGAGTCAATTAACTTCACAATATTCAAATTATTCCACAAATGACTTAAGGCACTAGATGATTTTGTTGAGCCTACAGTCCTCTTTGTAATACTTGAAGCAGACGAGATGGAAAATATGAAACTTCTACGACATTTTTATCAGCCAGATATTAAACTATCTTAGCTGAAATTTTAAAACAAAATATGTTTAGCCTTCAAAAATCAAGAACACAAACACTAATATAAGCAGTTCAGCTATTTCCTCACTAGAGAACACCTGCATGCTCGATATTGTGTAAGATATCTTGTATAATTGAGAGAGTACAGATAAAAATGCAAAACGTTGGTGATCGACAGGATAGTAACCTGTTAACTTGGAAATACTGTACTTATCGATTTATTACAAAAAAATGAATTGATACGCTCCGTTCCTCTTGGTTTATTACAAATCAATTGAATGGTATACGAACCATGAACATGGCCTTCATATGAAAGGGATGTCAAAAATGGGCCCACGCCCTAAGCTTGTTTCGGCTCTGATATCAAAGACTATCCGATAAAATCTCCATTATGACAAGCAAAAACACAATTACAGAAAAGGTAATGGCAGATTTCGTATCCGATGACCAATCAGCTATGCGCACAATCTTTCTACTAGATAGCCAATTAGTGATGCGGTTTAACCTGTGTACATTACAGTATCATTATCAGTATAAAAAAGTTTCCATCACCAAGTTCTAGAGACCTAGAAACATTTAGAAAAGCATTCAAAGAACTAGACAAAACAGTATCACCATATTTATTGGTAAGGAAAAAGAAGCATACTAGAAGCTAGCTTGAGTTGTCTCATAAAGAAAGGAAATCTGGATGTGGCAAACAAGGAACTAGCAAGTCGTGTTCCCACATTTCTTTGCAATGTATATTGTTATTAATATGTTGTTTTCTATACTTAAATACTTCTAACATGTTTTTTAAATATTCAATGATAAAGAACCATCATGTTGACAATGCTACGAGGCATCCAAAAGAACTTAATGAATGCCCCTTCTATCTGTTATTTTCAGTGACCTGGCAGAATTATCCCCCTGGACTAAGGAGTGACCTGACTGAATTATCCCCTAGGACTAAGGCTTCAGCCCCTTCCCTTAAACCTTCTCCATACAGAAAAATACTAGTAGGTGATATAGCTCTTCCATTAGTGGAAGAGCTTGAAGCTTACTTGCAGAGAGATGGAAAACAAGCCAAGGTAGTATAAGAAAGCAACGGTAAAATCATAATGCATGTCATTGGAAAGCCAGTGAAGCACACAACAGATATCCTGATGACAGCAGGTGAAAAGAAAATGTTTGGTCCTTCCAAAAGAGCACTCCCATCTGTATAGGTATGAAGCATTCAAGC
The DNA here is from genome assembly GCA_018340775.1 of Taxus wallichiana var. yunnanensis. NCBI lineage: Eukaryota > Viridiplantae > Streptophyta > Pinopsida > Cupressales > Taxaceae > Taxus > Taxus wallichiana. The sequence continues at coordinate 692,924,737 of CM031238.1, forward strand.
GGGTGGCTTGGGAACTGGATAAATCCTGTTTTTCATTTATTTTTTATATATTTTGACTACCTTGACTTTGAATAATTCTTTACAAACAAAAGAACAAAACCCTAACACCCAAATATGAATACCTATAAAGCTATTTGCCTCTCATTGCACATTTTGGACTGAAAATCCATCAAGCAAAGTTCCAAATACATTGTTTTGGTATTCCTATGCCAATATGACAGCCCATTCAATGCCAAGGAAATTGAGGAGCTTGAAACAATACAGATTCCTGGATTGAAGGTAAGTCTTTGTTTCTTTTATTTATTTCCTCCTACAGTTAATATTCAGGAGAAAGACGAATAGACTTATACAAGAGAAGCAATATAACAGTCCTTAAGTTATAACAGAACAAAATAATGGCATACACACATTACACAAGATTTCTCTCGGGAAAACTCTCTTGGGGAAAATCCAGCAACAGTAACATTCTTCCTTCTTGCATTAACTAAACTGTTAACAATATAATAGTGTACTTAAAATTTTTGTCTTTACCATAATGCATGAGCGAGCATATGTAGGTACAACAATTGTAGCTGCCCAAGTGGTATAATAATACAACGAGTACCAACATCACAGGTCAAGAACACTACCCATAATGGTTCCCATAAAACCACCCATTCAATACTATGGGTATAAAAACTGTTGAAAAATTAAAACGCACGTGAGTTATTAACTGTGTTGGACTGTACGTCATGCTTGGTTGTATAATCTATAAAGTGGGTAAATCATGCAACAAATACAACAAATTTCCAACTTGTAGTTGCATGACGATGGAAGCAAGAGCTAGTGGCCAATCCCAATTCAAAACCAAATTGCATTTGCCGCTTTGGAAAAATATGCTAGACTGTCTCGGTACAGGTACAGGTATGAATACGGTTTCGTACACTGAAACGACAAATTTTAAAAATCTCGGTACAGTACGCTTTTGGGTACTTATTGAAGCATATATATATATATATATATATATATATATATATATATATATATATATATATACTATATTAAAGAAGCATTTGCATACTTATTGAAATTTAATACTCATAGAGTCATACAACTTAAAATCATTCATAGAACATGAAAACAAATTTGAAATTTCCAATACTTTGAGAATTGAGACTTGAGTTTGTATTGATTCATAATGTTCAAAACATGATAGTAAATAACATAATACATTCAAGTTCTCAACTTCTAGAGCATATCATCTAGATTGAGTGTGAGAAAAAAGTAGAGGGATTGGGTGTTTAAATAAGTGTTTGGGGGGGTCGTTTAGGGTTAGGTTAGAAATAGGATACTTTAAAATTTAAAAAATTGCATATTTTTAAGTTTTATTGACTTGTCTTTTAAAAAGACATGTTGAGGCTGCAGTACGGCTGGGTACGTACCCACAGTGGCAGGGTACGCTACGGGTATGGCAAAACCGTACCCGTAGCATACCCTGTCACTGTGGGTACATACCCAGCCGTACCCACAGCGTACCAGTACTCATACCAAGTACCTGGTACGTTTCAGGATGGTACGAGGACCTCCAAGGCGTTTCCGTGCAGTCTAGAAAATATGTAATGATTCTAGAGTAGGTTCCAGTGTTGGGAATATATTGGGGTTTGCAATGGCAGTAATATCAAATACAATAGCTCATACAATTGAGTGAATGCCCATTTGTGAGAAATTCCTAGCTAGGGCATCAAAGCTTGCTTCGGGACAGGGATGCACCAATGTCAACAACAAAGATCCTAGAGTGCACTTGCTCATACAATTGGATGAATGCCCATTTGTGTGTAATTCTTGGCTAGAACATCAAAGCTTGTCAAGGGAACAAGGATGTGCTAATGCAAACAAAAACTATAGAGTACATCAAAGAGCAAGAAGAAGCAAATGCATCAACTAAGTCATTGCTTGAAAAAGAAGGGTCTCTCGTAATGTCCCCAATGGACAAATTTCTGCCCCTAAACGGAATAGCGACAAATCCCAACCAAAATAGCAAGTTGTAGAAGATATACAAAAATTTAATAATGCAGATCTGAATATTACTCAGAAAATGCGACTTGCCTAGAGGATGGAAATCATTCAAAACTGAAGTAAAACCATTCTTTTATCATCAAAAACAGATCAGCTGATTTTATTATTGTAAAAACACTTGAAAAGTACCAGATTGGATCCAAATAGAAGGCTGAAATATTTATTATAAATCTGCAGATGACAGTCCTCAGACACAGCTGGAAATACAAATTCCTTGGCCCCAAAAATTATGCAAAGTGGCTGATCTATTCTCCAAAAATCTGATTTATGAACAGCAACTCAGATCTGATAATAACGAGCTCTAGATCACTCCAAACAACTCTCTATATGGGTCGCTCCACTATGAAAAACTGGAAAATAAAGGTGGATCACAACAACAATTATCCTCCTTCAAACCCTAGCCCAAATCTGCAAATCTAGCCTTCAAACACTGCTGGAAAACACAATAGAACTTGAAATGCAATGGAAACCCCTAAATAGAGCTCCCTCTCAAAAGAAAGAAGAGTTTTCGTTCTTCTCTCTAAGCTTAAAGAGGGTTTTCGTCCTCTAAAGCCAACTTCAAAGGGTTTTTGTCCTTTGGAGTTTTTATGGAAAGCATGCAAGCTTACACCACAAATCTGAAAATTATCATAAACAAAAAGAGATGCCTTTCCTTTGTAGGTCGACTTGCTTTTATAGCAAATCTTGGCCTTTTTGCCACCCAAGTCTACCAATCACATTTCTTTCCCCTCATTTAATTTTTTCCATGGCCTTTTTCCCTCTCCTACATGGGTCACATTTTCTTTGGGGAAAATAAATAAAATAAAGTACCTTCTTTTTCTAATATTATTTTGTCACTTTTTCTTTTCTTTTTTTCACTTTATCATTAATAAAATGCTTATAACAATATTTTAAGATGCACTTTATGATTAATTTACTATGACTTAGTTTCCCTTTTTTCTCGTTACTTAGCCGTCGAGAAACAATGGATGGGCTAAAGGTCTTTGACCGAGAAGGGGTATTACAATCTCGGTCAAGAAAGACTCATCTCATACCCTAGTTGTGGCCACAATACATCATTTTTGGCAACATTGTTTTCAAATGAAAAGAATTCTCCTCTATCGCAAAAGAATAAAGGACCATTGGAAAAGGCATTTCAAAATGAGTCTACGGATATCACCAATGACCTCATCATTCAAATTATTTATGCCAATGATTCGTCCTTCACGTTTTTTAGGTCATCTTGCTAGGATATGGCGAGAAGGCATGAGTTATGAGGGGTTTGCACTTCCTTATTGGGTTTCTTGACAATATGGTTCTTCATAACAGATGGAACACTAACATGTTGATTAGTAAGTTTCAAGCAAGTCAATTTGGGTCTGTAAATGATCTATCTCACATCTCAACAAATTGTATTCATTACAAACTTGCATAACCAATGGTTCAAACTTTCTACAACATTCGATAATCAAATCTACCTCATGATGTGCGCTTACTCTAAGTTGTAAAGATAAAACTCCCTATGAATACACCATGCTCATGGTATATGAAGTAAAACAAAATGCTAAGAAAATCAATCAAAAGAGTGCACAAAAGAGAGCTTGCAATCTGAGTCGGTTAGCACCAAAATTGCTCAGATGAGATGAGAAAGTAGCCTCTATTCAATCTCCAGCAGTTTTGAAGATTTCATACCCTTATAACAAGAATATACCCTTATCTCTCCTTTATTACAAATCAATGTAACAACTTAACTTTTCAACATGTTCAAAATATGTTGGAGAGCGATAACAGCCGAATTAGCAATTATAAGTTTCAAACACCCATTATTGACTCCACAAAAGCATTTGAAATATTCTTTCAATGAAGAAGTGATCATGTGACAAATTTGACCACCATATGAGAAATTTATGATGTTTGTAAGTTTTGTGCTTATGCAGGTTTTGCCCTTCACCAAAACAAATTCTGGTTTTTGTTTGAGTTTTAAAAATTTAAAATCTACCAATATAACCACTTGGAACGTATTGTGTAGTAGAGTAGTTTCAAAAACACTTATTTTTTAAAAAGACGAGCCAATATACAAACATTAGCAAAACACTTGTCACCAATACCCTTATGCAACCATTTGAAATGTATAATGAAAAACTTCTATATAAACACGTTTTATGATAACCCAAACTTTAAAAAATATGAGGTTTTGACTTTCAATGCATCCCTGTCATTAACAAGTCTTTGCTACCTGCAGCAGTTGTAGTCCATCGCCCAAGTCTCACCATTAGAGTCAATCATTGTCCATACTACTTGTTATGGCTACAACAAGGGAAAAATATTCAAGTTCAATGCCAAAGCAATTTCAAGTATGGAATCAAGCTTAGGAGGGATTCAATCACTCATGACACAATGCCATTGGAAGTTTTCAACATTCTACTTGAAAAGTCGTATGTGACTGTGATGGTATCTACAGAGATAAGCCACAAAGTTGGTCTAACAAACTCTAAGACTGTATCTTCAACATCCTGGGGTATCAACCAAAGATCAAAGTCACTTTGGTATCAGCCAAGCAATATAGAAAGCTCATTTTCCACATGCAGAATTTAGTGCTACTTTTGGTCCATCTAGACATACATGAGCGTCAGAGAAAGTATACACTAGCAGTGCCCCATGTTCTATGCATTGAGCAACATGTTACGCACATGTCCAACAACCACAATACAAAGATGTCTTTGAAGAACCCAAAAACATTCCCACCCATTGCATAGTAAACATCAATTGATTTGGTTCCTAGATCCCCTCTTCCAAATAGCCTGCTATGTTGTAGATACATTTGGGAGAACGATAAAAATTGGTGCCCTGATTGATCGAGGAAAGATCAAACAAAACTTCGTTCCTTGTGGCAGCCTGATAGTTCTCGCACCAAAGAAAGATTGGTCATGGCGCTTGTGCTATGGCTTGCTTAACAGATAACAATGTAGAATCAATATCCACTACTGTGCATTGACAACCTTCTAGACAAAAACATGCACGCTAGAGCTATATTCAACTAGACACCTATGCAACATCGTACATTTGAGGAGTTCAAGGAAAGCGTGTCATGCCTCTCCGGCAATAAACATCATTGTCTAACCCATTGAGATCAAGAATGATGAATCAAAATGTACACTTCACATAGTACTCCTCGGCATGGAATTTCAATTGCCTATCACTCTATGACTTTTACCGACATGGTTCAACACTACTCCAAGCCTGAAAAGTGTAGTGAAACATCATTCAAGAAGTCAACCAATGGCACCATTGCATCCTAGATAAGGAGACAATTATTCGCTCTAATCACGAGACAATTCAATTCCTACATACAAAAGTATTCTATGAAAAAAATGAGGAGTTTTGGTGTGTGAAATGGAAATTGAGAATGTACTCTTTAGTGTTCATGGAATTTTGATACATGTGAAATTTTGGTGACATACAAACTATTAAAGCCTAGTCTCCTCCAATCTGCAATTTTTTTTCCCTTATAAGTTATTGTTGAGCACAAGATAATACTGAGAGGGGGGGGGTGAATCAGTATTATGATATTCTTTTAAATTTAACACTTAATCTCAAATCCGTAATCACAATTAATCAGTTTCACAGAGAATATATCAAAGCAATCAATGAATGCAAAGCAAACCAACACACTGCAAATAGACACAGATTTACGTGGAAACCCTTTCGGGAGAAAACCACGAAGAAAATCTTCTTTATTATATTTCTCAAATGTTTGTAGGCACCAACCTACGGGAGACACCAATCCCCAAATTACAATTTTTGTAGGCACCAACCTACAGGAGCACCAACCCCTTTTTGCTAAGCACCAACTCAGCAAGAGACACCTATCTCTTCAAATATGAAGGCACCAACCTTCCTCACAAAAAACAAACTCTTTTCTATCTTTTATGTTGTTGTTGCTTCAACAAGTGATAGAACAAAACTGCTGCTCAGAATATCCTTTTTTATTTATTTCAGTCCCTTCACATAAATAAATCGCTGCAACTTTTCATCAAAAATAAATCTGCCCTTCACTCCTTTTTATTTCATATTCTGCTCTTCCTTTTCTCTCTTCACACAAAATATTCAATATGTGTGTCTTTTTTTAAATCAAATGATTCTATCTCCTTATATATCCTTCTCACATCCTTTCGAAAAGACACATCATTCTAACCAACACAACCTTTCCATTATTTAATTAACACAACTTAATTAAGTGCATTAGTCGGCTTAAAACCAAAAGTAATTAATGCAGCCCATAAAAATTATTAAATGCACATTAAACAATGCAATATACTCCATTAAATGCGCTGGCCCTTTCTTTAATAAAATTGCTGTCATCATTAAATCGCTGCCAGCCATCATTAAATCTTCTTTTTCACCATGAAACATGGCATATGAACGCCTTAAAATGCTGATATCTTTCTCATATGTACAGCTGTGTATATCTCGCTTATACCATGTAACAATACTTCTTTTCATGTAGTTAAACTTTCGTTTTCAGCCTTTCTATACTGCTGGTTATTTCCGTTACTTTCTACCATTTCCGTCAACATCCGTCAATAGTTCCGTCAACTTCCATTGTCAACATCCGTCAATATTTCCGTCAACATCATCAATAGTTTCATCAACATCCATCAATATTTCCGTCAACTTCCGTTACACATTTCCATTAACCAAATACATCAATGATTAAGCCTTTGACATCAATGACAATATTTCCAACAATCTCCCCCTTTGTCATTGATGGCAACCTTCAAAAAAACTTTTCTGCAACTCCCCCTTGCTGTAACTCCCCTTACAGTCATTCTCCCCCTTTGACATCAATGGCAAAGGGCCAATCTAGGAGCTAAATATTGCAATGTTTAGCTCCCCCTCAACCGATGCTTCTCTTGATTTTTCAATGGGAAGAAGCAAAGGATATTACTCCCAACTTCTGTCGTAGATATTCAAATGTCTCCTTTGGAAGTGGCTTGGTGAAGATATCTGCTATCTGTTCGGATGTAGCAACAAATTCCAACTTTACCTGCTTTTCTGCCACCTGCTCTCTTAAGAAGTGATATCTTATGGGAATATGCTTTGTTCTGGAATGCATAACCGGGTTCTTTGAAATACTTATCGCACTGGTATTATCACACAATATGGAGATTGGATGATCATACTCTACTTTGATATCTTTTAAGGTTTGCTTCATCCATAAAATTTGAGTACAACATAACACTGCTGCTATATACTCTGCTTCTGCTGTGGATAAGGATACAAAGTTTTGCTTCTTACTTAACCACGATACCAGGCTGTCTCCAAGGAAAAATGCTCCTCCACTTGTACTTTTTCTATCATCCACACATCCTGCCCAATCTGAATCGGTATAAGCTACCAATGTGAAGTCTTTACCCCTTGGGTACCATAACCCATAATCCGTAGTTCCCTTTAGATATCTAAATATGCGTTTTACAGCTTGCACATGTGTTTCTTTCGGCCCTGCTTGAAAACGAGCAACCATACCCACTGCTTGCATGATGTCTGGTCTGGATGCCGTCATATATAGTAAACTCCCAATCATTGATCTATAGAGAGTTTGATCAACATTCGGAGATTCATCATCTTTGCTCAACTTAGTCCCGGTAGCCATAGGTGTGCTAACAGGTGCACACTCCCCCATACCAAATTTCTTCAACATTTCCTTCACATACTTGGTTTGGGATATAAATATTCCTTTATCAGATTGAGAAATTTGCAATCCAAGGAAAAATGATAACTCTCCCAACATAGACATCTCAAACTCCTTTTGCATGTCTTTGACAAATTTCTTGGACATTTCCTCATTGTCTCCTCCAAAAATTATGTCATCTACATATACAACAACAATCAGTTGGTGCTCACCTTCAGTTTTAATGTAAAGATTGCTATCAGCAAGTCCTCTCTTGAACCCTTGGTCTTGTAGGTACTTATCAAGCCTTGAGTACCATGCTCTGGGAGCTTGTTTTAATCCGTACAAGGCCTTTTTCAACTTACACACATAATCTTCATTTTCTGATAGGAGGAACCCTTCAGGCTGTTCTATGTATACTTCTTCTAACTTCCCATTTAGAAATGCTGATTTGACATCCATTTGATAGACTTTGAAGTTCTTGAATACCGAAAAAGCAAGAAACATTCTAATTGCTTCTAATCTAGCAACAGGAGCAAAAGTTTCTTCAAAATCAACACCTTCTACTTGAGCATACCCTTTACATACTAACCTTGCCTTGTTTCGAGTGACTTGCCCATCTTCATTCAATTTATTTGAATACCCACTTAGTGCCAATCACATTCTGATCCTTTGGCCTAGGTACAAGTTCCCATGTTTCATTCTTCTCAATTTGATCTAACTCTCCGTCCATTGCCTTTATCCAATGTTTATCATGGCTAGCCTGCATGAAAGTTCTTCGACTCTATTTTGGATAATAACGAGAAATTTCTTGGTTCGATGCACTTACTGATTCTTCTTCTTGTTTGTACTCCATCATCGAGGTTTCCGATGTCCGCCTTTCGGCTTTACTTAAATTTTCAACATCTTCTTCCTCTTCTTTTTCTTCTACTACCTCGGGTATTTCTAAGGGCTCTTCTGCAGGTTCTTTAGCTTTTTGATTCACGATTTCATCCACTCTCACATTTGCACTTTCTACTATAGTTTGTAGTCTTTTGTTATAGCATTTGTAGGCTTTGCTTTTAATAGAGTAGCCAAGAAAAATTCCTTCATCCGCTCTTGAATCGAATTTGCCCAAGTTCTCTTCATTTCTTTTAATAAAGCATCTACTCCCAAACACTTTGAAATATTTTACAGTAGCTGGTCTTCCTTTCCACAATTCATAAGGAGTTTTGTCATGATTAACTCTGATTTGCCCTCTATTCAAGATATGAACAGCCGTATTTACCGCTTCTCTCCAAAATTTATCTGATAGCTTAGATTCATTTAACATGGTTCTAGCCATTTCTTGGACGGTTTGATTCTTTCTTTCTGCCACTCCATTTTGTTGTGGAGTCCTTACAGCTGAGTATTGTCTTTTGATTCCATGATCTTCACAATATTCAATGAATTCATTTGAGGTGAACTCACCTCCATGATCTGACCTCAGGCACTTTATTTTCAATCCAGTTTCATTTTCTACTAAAGCCTTGAAAGCTTTGAACTTCTCAAATGCTTCTGACTTTTCTTTTAGAAAGGCTACCCAAGTCATTTTAGTGTAGTCATCAATGAATAACATGAGATAACTCTCACCTTGTATGCTTTCTATTCTGGTAGGTCCACACAAATCCGAATGAATCAACTCCAGTGGTTTGGTGGTCCAATACTCCTTCGTTCTAAACCTTGCTCTGATTTGCTTTCCATGCTGACATTGCTTGCATGGAGTACTTGCGAGTTTCGTTACCTTAGGCATATCCCGCATGCCTACTTGTTGCTGATTTTCACAAGATTATCAAAATTTATATGCCCCATCCTTTTATGCCATAGCCAACTCTCTTCAACTTGACTTAGACAACATTTCTCTCCTTTTACTTCTCCGAGCATGTATAGGTTATTTGTGGTTCTATGTGTGTTTCTACTAACTCTCCCGTGTCTGCCTTCCTTATCTCACACCCTTCAACATAAAACTTAAGTGTGTGTCCTTGATCACACATTTGGCTTACACTTAAGAGATTATGCTTTAATCCATCAACATATAAAACATTCTCTGTTTTTGTTTTACCATTATCAAGACTCAAAGCATACCTTTTCCAACGATCTTTGCTTTAGCGTTATCACCGAATTTCACCGTACCTTCATTTACTTTCTTCAATGAGATGAACTTACTTTTATCTCCAGTCATATGTCTTGAACATCCGCTATCAATGTACCACAACTGCCCTTCATCCTGTGCATGGAATGTTGTTTGAACAAGCATAGATTTCTCTTTATCTTGCCCATCATCCTCTTTCTTTTGTTTCCAAAATTTTGTAGCTTCTTTCTTCTTTATTTCTAGAGCATTTACCTTCTGGTTTGATTTGGATGGTTCTACAAAACCACTTCTACAAAATCTTGCCATATGTCCATAGTTATTGCAGTTATAACAAACAATATCTTCAACATAGTTCGATAAAGGAGCAAAGGAGTTGTAATTTCTATTTGAGAATCCATACAACCTTTGTTCTTTATATTGTTGTCTCTCACCCGTATTCTACAATCGATTGCTTTATGACCAAAATGATTACAATAGAAGCAATAGCCATAGAAAGAATTTTCAAACCTGGACATGTGAGTATATCTTGGAGGATTTGGTCTTCTAAACTTGTTCTCATCTTTGCTTTCCTTGTAAGAAGTGTTGATCTTCATAAAGCTCTTCTCCCTTTTCAACTCTTCATTCTTCATAGGTTCCTTGAGTGTCTCTGCATAGGTCTTTGACTTCTCTGCTTTTGTCTCTTTCGACGACTCTATACCTTTTGTGTTAGCGGTGTCTTGTCTTTCCTTATATCCAAGACCAGTCTTGTCGGATGTTGACTTTTGTCGGTTCAGAATTTCATCTAGTATCTCGGTACTTTTCTCAAATTTTAGATTACTTGTAACTTTAGCATTTGCTTTTTCCAAGTCCTTTCTCAAAGCAACGATCTCTGACTCACGCTTTTCATGATCTTCTTCCTTAGTCCTTAGCTGATTTCTTAATTCTTCTTCAACTCGTTTTGCTTCTTCAATTTGGGTTTTTAGATCCACGATCATCTTTCCTGATTCTTCAAGAGATTGTGATATCTTAGCTTCAAAGTTACGATCTTCTTCTTCATACTTTAGGAGTTGTAACTTTTGTTTCTGATTTTTCTTTTTAAGAGCTTTCAACTCTCCCAAGGCACATATAAGTTCCTCTTCAAGATTCACTTCACCTTTTTCTTCCATGTCTTCATCTCTTTCTAAGTCATCTTTTATAGCCATGAATAATATTTCTTCATTATCGCTATCTGAGTCACTTATCCCACTTTCTTCGGATGATCTACTACTTCCTTTTGAATATAAGCTTTTCTTTTGCTTTCCAAATCTTTTCTTGCCTTTGCTTTGCTTGAATTCCCTTTTGAATTTAGGTTTGCTTTCCTCATCATCACTATCTTCTTTCTCTGGACACTTAGCCGCAAAATGACCAATTTTACCACAGTTAAAACATTTAAATGGTAACTTACCTTTGTACTTTCTAGATCCTTTCTTTAACTTTCGAATGAACAAGGCTTCTTTCTCATCTTCTTCGCTGCTTGAGTTCTCATTCGACTCAGGTTCTTTGATTTTCTCTTTCTTTGAGACTTTGAATGCAGCTTCCTTCTTTGATGGTCTATTTGACTCAGTCCTCATTTCATACGCGGTCAATATTCCATGTAGTTCGTCCATGCTCAACTTATCAAGATCCTTCATTTCTTCAATGGCAGACACCTTAGCATCAAATCTTAATGGTTGACAACCTCATCCACGCAAAGAAGATAGGCTGCAACATTCTCCTCATCCTTCATTTTCAGGCTCTCAAATTGTCTCCTATGAGTTTGAAGCTTAGCCCTTTTAACCTTGTCATCACCTTCGTAGATAGTTCGAAGTTTGTCCCATATCTCCTTCGTCGTGTCACATTGCATTACTTTAACAAACTCAGATTCTGACAGGCCACATAGGATAGCATTCATTGCCTTGGCATTGTTTTCAAAAGCCTTCTTTCCGGCTTGATCTGTCGATGGAACTGATGGGATTGTATATCCAACTGTTACTGATTGCCAAATATCAAACCCTAGTGCCATTAGATATGTTTTCATTCTTATGCTCCAAAATGCATAATTTGTTCCATCAAACAATGGAGCCTTGTTCGAAGAAAAACCTTCTTGTACTTGATGAGTAGCCATATGTGCTTCTGAGATCTACCTTCCAATTGTTAGATTGTTCCTGAAGGCACCCGCTCTGATACCAATTGTTAAGCACAAGATAATACTGAGAGGGGGGGTGAATCAGTATTATGATATTCTTTTAAATTTAACACTTAATCTCAGATCCGTAATCACAATTAATCAGTTTCACAGAGAATATATCAAAGCAATCAATGAATGCAAAGCAAACCAACACACTGCAAATAGACACAGATTTACGTGGAAACCCTTTCGGGAGAAAACCACGGAGAAAATCTTCTTTATTATATTTCTCAAATGTTTGTAGGCACCAACCTATGGGAGACACCAATCCCCAAATTACAATTTTTGTAGGCACCAACCTACAGGAGCACCAACTCAACAAGAGACACCTGTCTCTTCAAATATGAAGGCACCAACCTTCCTTAAGAAAAACAAACTCTTTTCTATCTTTTAAGTTTTTGTCGCTCAACAAGTGATGGAACAAAACTGCTGCTCAAAATATCCTTTTTATTTATTTCAGTCCCTTCACATAAATAAATCGCTGCAACTTTTCATCAAAAATAAATCTGCCCTTCTTTTTATTTCATATTATGCTCTTCCTTTTCTCTCTTCACACAAAATATTCAATGTGTGTGTGTGTGTGTATTTTTAAATCAAATGATTCTATCTCTTTATATATCCTTCTCACATCCTTTCGAAAAGACACATCATTCTAACCAACACAACCTTTCCATTATTTAATTAACACAACTTAATTAAGTGCATTAGTCGACTTAAAACCAAAAGTAATTAATGCAGCCCATAAAAATTATTAAATGCACATTAAACAATGCAATATACTCCATTAAATGCATTGGCCCTTTCTTTAATAAAATTGCTGTCATCATTAAATCGCTGCCAGCCATCATTAAATCTTCTTTTTCACCATGAAACATGGCATATGAACGCCTTAAAATGCTGATATCTTTCTCATATGTACAGTTGTGTATATCTCGCTTATACCATGTAACAATACTTCTTTTCATGTAGTTAAACTTTTGTTTTCAGCCTTTCTATACTGTTGGTTATTTCCGTTACTTTCTACCATTTCCGTCAACATCCGTCAATAGTTCCGTCAACTTCTATTGTCAACATCTATCAATATTTCCATCAACATCCGTCAATAGTTCCGTCAACTTCCGTTACACATTTCCATTAACCAAATACATCAATGATTAAGCCTTTGACATCAATGACAATATTTCCAACAGTTATGTCGAAAGGTCTTATCTAGGTAAAGATTATCCTTCACAAAATTATCATACTAAAACATCCAAAGGACAATAAGTTGATGGAGGAGATCTTGGATAGAGAAAAATTTAACTTCCTACCAAAGTGTTATTATCCCTTAATAGGTCTTCATTGACCCAAAAACTTTATACCAAAATTTTATTTGGGGTAATTCAGCAAGCTCGACATAGCTATAGATGCTTAATGGTAGTACAACAAAGCCTAGTTGGAATCAAAGGTATCTTCATCAATGCTATAGACGTTTGGATGGTAGAGTAGCAATTTCCAAGTAGGTAAGTAACATGTTTGTCGGAGCTATAGACTCTTGATCTAGTTCTTTGAGGTATATTACATTGGAAAATAAAAATACTTATATCCAAACAAAACTCTATCAATCAATGGACGTTGTTAAAACCTTAAAGATGTTGGTTGAATACCAGTCACCTTATTGTGCACTCATTTAACCTTTTATTGGATGGGTTCCATTACTTTAAATGCTTACCTAAAGAGGTTGTTTATGCTTATTGGATACAACTCACTTTTAATAGTTTGTGAATTTAATGTTGGACATGAAATATCCCTTGTGGGATACCACTCAAAATTGCACAAAATATATAGAAATTGCAGCAAAATAAAATTTCTGATTTTTGCAGAAAATAACCAGCTAGGGCAGTGAACTGTATTTAATTGATATCTCACAAAATACTTGCCCAAAATGCATGAAATTTTAAAGAGAGCTTGCAACAATGATAATAAACACTAGAAAAATATTTTTGGAATTTTTTGATTAATATAAAACTGCCAGAAAATTTCAGAAAGCCCTAGACAAGCTGGAAATCTTCAAAAATTCATATCTTTCCAAATACAAGTGATAAAATTCTGAAAATATGGAAATAACATCTACTAATAATGCAAATGAAAACCCAACCTCTAGATCTGGAAACGACACACTGAAAACCCTCCAAAAATGGGACGCCTTGGAAAGAGGCCAAAACCCTAAAAATGTCTCTAATTGTGGCACCAAAACATGCTCTAATCGCTAGAATGAATCTAATCTGGAAACCCTCGATTTATCTCCACAAAAAGCCCCAAAACCCTTCTTTGAAAACTCTAAAATTTATCTCGAAAATCGGCCCTAAATCAGCTCCAAAAGCGACAAACTAGGATGGATCTTTCACTACCAAAGAGTGCCCTATTAGCTAGGAATGGATCTCTCACCACCAAAGCTAGGGATCTTGCGGGATTTTACTCCACAAGTTAGAGGATAGCAATCAACAATTGCTCAATGAACATCATAAGTGTGTATGCAAGAATGAGCTCCTTTCTTCCCAAACTCCTCTTATCTCTTTCCCCCAAAGCAACAAGAGGCCCAAAAGACCCCAATCGACCCCCTCTAGGAATAACCAAAAATCATAAGTGACCTCCTCCAAGTTACCATAAGGACATAAGTGACCCCCCAACGAAAGATTATAACATTAGTGTGTCATGAGGTCCCCCTTAGCGACAAAACATAACAGCTAGTCCCACCAAGCCACTTAAAACTCATGTCAATGCAAAATTATAACAAATAAGCAAGGTGGTAATAATCATCCATACCCAATAGCCTCCAGTGTCTTTAGCCCCTCGGGTATTACCAAGGCTAAGATGAATGAAAAGCCTCCTAAGCCATCTACTCGGAATGGGGACATTAAAGTCCTCCCCTCAAGAGAAATGCTTGACCCCAAGCATTATCCTGCCATGCTGCTGAATACCACAAAGTAAGTTCCTCTACTTCACCCCGTAGTCAACCAAAACTTGATGTGATCCGAAGTAACCAAGACACCTCATGTAGTCATCATGTTCTCCATGCCGTGTAGAGAATAATGTTGCCCCTAAAGTAGTATGATGCCCACACCAACTCTCCACTGGTACCCACACTGAAACTACAAATTTGTCCAGTTCCTACCAATGTGAAGTTGTCATCATGTGATCACTCACTACCTCTCCAATCAACCAATGGATACAAAAGTCCCTTCAATCCCATAGAATCCCCTGGATCAACCTATGAAACAACCTGTATACGCACAAAGTGTGCTAACTCTCCCACATGACCCACACTCATGTGATAGTAAAGCTCTTCATAGTGTATCTCAATGTGTCCCATGGGGAAAAAATCCAAAGACTCCAGTAAATGGTCAACCGACAATGTCAACTCTACATAGTTCTCCTCCTGTGATGAGTGTGAACCTCTTTTGAATAACTAGGTAAGCGAGTCAACTTCGTCCCTCCTGCATTTAGCACATGGGTGAGGTGCTCACCGTGCATAGAAGCAGTAAAATACATAGGAGTGCTATCCCATGTCAACCCGAAAATGATAAAACTGTGAAATCTGATTTGTCATAATGACAAACCGTACATCCTCGTATAAAGTTGAGGATATCCTTCCTCAACCAATGCCATCGACCCTCTCCCCTATGAACTGTAGGTATCATCGAAGCCCAAGTGTCCAGTCACGGAAGAACAATGCACATGTCACAAATATCTCCATCCTCAACCATGAATCGACACTGAGGTACAGCTTTTCCCGATAGAAGATCATTTCATCCTCTAATCTATAGTTGTCATCCTATATGTGACCACCCGAGAATCTCACAAGTGTGTCGGTTCTTGGAGTATTCAACCAACAAATGATATCTCCAGTCTACCGAAACCTCATATAACCAACACAAGGATGAACTCGGGTGATCTGAATCTGTAATCCCAATCTCTATAACCGTCTCATGTGCAACACTACTGGTCACACCCATACCCATCAAACTCCACATTGGCCCGCAATAGTAAAACCCCGCATCATGCCGAAAAGCCCTCTCCATCCCATCAGCTACAACCACTCTAGGTGCTCCTGTAGATAATCCTCTCAAGATCACATCCTCGCCCTCGAGGACTTAAACTTCAATTCCATTGTCTCGAAAGTTAGTCTTAAACTCACCAAGAGAGTAAAGCCATTGCGCTCCCAGCACTATGTTGGTCACTCACATACCAACAATGTGGAAATCATCGATAACTGTGTAGTTACCCATGGTGATGCTCAACTATGGAACTCACTGTGTGCATCTCATATACCCTCGTTGGCTCTGACAAACATTGAAACCCCCAAAGTCCTCCGTCTGCAAAACCTCGTCTCTCAACCAATGATGCATCAATAAAGTTGTGGGTAACCCCACTATCAAGAGTACCACTACTCGTTGACCCTACATAACTCCTCTAACCCTGAATGCCTTGTACATCAAAGTAGTAGACAATGTAGTTATAATCTCCCAGGAAAAGTCTCCTCCTCTTGCTCCACATCAGCACTGCCCAACGCAACTCCATCTCCATCATCCATCTCGTGAGGCTCTAACTCCTCACCTTTGTCACCCTCACACTCCTTGAAGAATTCAATGAATTGGGCCTTCCCCTTTCCTGTGCAATCATGCCCTGGAGCCCAAGGTGTACGGCAATCAAAACATAGTTTCTTTCACCTCAACTCATCCCTAAGCTCTCGGGAAATGATTGGCTTCTTAGCCACCTCCTGCCTCGGTGGAGGCTCCTTCTATTGAAGTTCGTCTGATCCAGATGGAGGTTCCTTTGCTGAACTCGAGGTGGAAACCTCGACTTTGAAGTGGATAACTCTAAGTCTCATGCCCTTCTAATAGCCTCATGCAAAGAAGAAGGCTCAAATGCCTTCACAACCCAGGAGAGCATCTGCACAAACCTGCTATGAAAAGTGAAGTCAACCTCATCTCCGTAACATTAGGTACCATGATTGATAATCTCGAAAATCTGCAATATACTGATCCAAAGAACATGTCTGCCTCAAGTGAGTCAACTCCTAAAATGCTGTCAGGGTCCCTCCTATCAAATCTGCTCATCAACCTCTGTGTGAACTCTGCATAAGTATCAATATGTATGTGCCCCTGTGTAATCAGTCCATGATGCCACTAGTCATGTGCATCCTCCTCGTGCATAGGATTCAAGTCAAAGTATGTCTTCAACTTTTGAATCTAGGATTGTGCGGTACACTTCTTAGAACCATCAAAGTGTGGAATGGAGATTTGTCCCAATCTCCTCTGTAACTCAAGCACCTGCATCGATGATCTCTCTTGGGCCTGCTACCAATCTTCATTTTGCAGTACTCTTGGAATGGCATGTTATCTCGGAAACCCTCGCTCAAAGATTGGTACCTTTCCCAACAAGACTCCTCATCCAAAACATCTGTTGGTTGCCTTACCTGTGAAACTTTTGGATCCTTCAAGAAAGAGGGTTCATGAAGCCCCAAAGACCTGGTAGGTGTGTGGGGAGACCGCTGCCCTGTATTTCCACTATCACCTCTATAGACCAACTGTCCCAAACTATTAGTTTCCCCTCTATCTATATGAGTCTCAATTCTACCCTATGCTAATCTCTCAGTGAGCTGGCTCAAATAGAGATTAGTAGTTTCTGTTGCTTCACCATGTTGGTGAATAATTGTTTCATCAACTCAACACCCATATCTTCACTGTCACCCATCTTTTCAACCCAACAGGCTAGAGAAACAACTGCTCTGATACCACTGAAATATCCCTTGTGGGATACCACTCAAAATTGCACAAAATATATAGAAATTGCAACAAAATAAATTTTTGTTTTTTTTTTGCAGAAAATAACCAACTAGGGCAACGAACTGTATTTAATTAATATCTCGCAAAATACTTGCCCAAAATGCATAAAATTTTAAAGAGAGCTTGCAACAATGATAATAAACACTAGAAAATATTTTTGAATTTTTGATTAATATAAAACTGCAAGAAAATTTCAAAAAGCCCTAGACAACTGGAAATCTTCAAAAATTCATATCTTTCCAAATACAAGTGATAAAATTTTGAAAATCTGGAAATAACATCTACTAACAATGCAAATGAAAACCCAACTTCCAGATCTGGAAACGCACACTGAAAACCCTCCAAAAATCGCTGCAAAATCCCAAAATGGGACACCCCCTTGGAAAGAGGCCAAAAACCCTCAAAAATGTCTCCAAATGTGGCGCCAAAACCTGCTCTAATCGCTGCAATAAATCTGATTTGGAAACCCTCGATTTTCTCCACAAAAGCCCCAAAAATCCTCAAAACCCTTCTCTTGAAAACTCTGAAATTTATCTCTGAAAATCAACCCTAAATCAGCTCCAAAATGACAAACTAGGGTGGATCTTTCACCACCGAAGAGTGCCCTACTAGCTAGGAATGGATCTCTCACCACCGAAGCTAGGGATCTTGTGGGATCTTACTCCACAAGCTAGAGGATAGCAATCAGCAGTTGCTCAATGAAAATCATAAGTGTGTATGCAAGAATGAGCTCCCTTTCTTCCCAAACTCCTCTTATGTCTTTCCCCAAGCAACAAGAGGCCCAAAAGACCCCAATCGACCCCCTCTAGGAATAATCAAAAATCATAAAGTAACTTAAGTTACTTTTCCCCTTCAAGTCGCCATAGGGACATAAGTGACCCCCAATGAAAGATTATAACATTAAAGTGTTATGAGGCCCCCTTAACGACAAAACATAACATCTAGTCCCACCAAGCCACTTAAAATTCATGTCAATGCAAAATTATAACAAATAAGCAAGGTGGTAGCAAACATCCATACCCAATAGCCTCCATAGTCTTTAGCCCCTCGGGTATGACCAAGGCTAAGACAAATGAAAAACCTCCTAGGCCATCTGCTCGGAATTGGGGACATTACAGGACACTAACCAGATATTTTAGATTCTACTAATACTTGAGAATTACTCCAAAAAAGCAGCTATTTGTTGCCAACACACCCAAATTTTGCAATTTCGGGGCAATTCCCTTTTAAAATGTTAAATGATAACAAATCGATGAATTACCCAAATAATAGTCTTTTAAAAGTGATTTCAGATCATTAAATTTCCTTCAAAGTTTTTCTTGTTCATCTTTTTGTCAATCTCTATTGAGTTATGGTTTAAATTTCTCTCTATGCTTTGCTTTCGCCTTTAAAGGCTCGAGTTTTGCACTTTTCATGTGTCTTTTTGGGTATTCATGTATTTTGTAGTCCCCTATTGAATTATTTTGTATGTTGTTCTCCGTGTATTCGTAAAATGGAGGTAGCATTTTGTTGTTATATGTTGTTTTCCGTGTTTTCAGAGAATGAAGGTAGCATTCGATTTTTTGTTGCAGGCTCGAGTGTTAATCATCACAAAGAGAGGAAAATCAAAGATTAACAAGCTACAAAGAGCATGGGAAAGATGAAAGGCATTGAGCTTTGAAGACCTTTGCATGACCATGGATATCTTCATAGGTTGTAGAGCACCGCAAAACAAACGGAACCACAAAGCTAAAAGAGCACCTCAAAAATATAAACCTTCGTAATGAGCAAAAGCTTTGCAAGGCACATATTGTTTCCTGAAAAAAATCACTTTTAACTGAAGTATGGTTAAACAGATGAAGTTGGAAAAGGAAAAAGTATTAAAAGACGAAAGAAAAATAAAAGAACAAGTTAAACTTTAATTAATTTTGTTGCACTTTCATAACACATGACAAAATTGACCACGAAAGCAAGTCGAAATTAAAGAGACATGGTCACAACTGTTCAGTTCACATTCTTTATTCAACCTTGTACTTAATTCTATAAATGTGTAATAGCAATTAGAATGTAAGGAAGAGATGCAAGAGGATAGAAGAGAATATGATGTAGTATAATACGAAATTCATCAAAGGAAACATTTTTGTGGAGGGGCATCAAAGTTTATTCATATTTTTATAGAAAGGAATTTAATTTGATAACAATCTTTAGTAATATCTTATTTAGGTATCTTTTCTTACTAACATAGGCATAATCTATTGAGATTTCTATGTAGTTAGTAAATGATATCACATCCCCGTGAACATTTAGGGTATTTTGATTATTGGCATAAGGATATGTGCCTCTGCTGTTTATTTTGTTCTCATGATTCAGAATTGCATTTGAATTATTTACCTTGTGGCTCTTTTACTTATTGACATTTGAGTTTCTTTTATTTGTGAGCAATTTATGCGAGTCAAACTCCTTGGTTAGTGAAGTTGCTTCGCTTAGGCTTATTTTGTTCACAATGCTAAGCTAATCATTTCTAATTTGGCACAAGCTCATAATAAGTTGAATCTTGGTTTTATTATGGACTGATCTAACAAACATTTTCATTAGCTCCTTATTAGAATATAAGGCTTATAAATTAGTGTTATGTTAATATTTTTAAGGTGTTAACTAATATATGGCTGCAACTACTTCAAACATTTTGTAACCATCTTTCACATAACAAAATGATGGACACACAATGACAATGTGTGCATTCCGGTTTCTATTCATCCGTTCTTTGTACATTCTAATCTTTCTTTATTCTTCTCTCTCCACATATTCGAACATTGGTATCAGAGCAGGGCAAGTAAGGAGAAAGAGAAGGAAAGAGGTCACCATTATTGCTGCTATTATAGTCGCAAATACATACAGACGAAAAGTACAGCCATTAGGGAAAAAACGTTAATCGCAAAGTCACGATAGCATAAAAATATATCCAGTCCTGTTTAAGCACAAAAGATATCCAGTCCTGTTTAGGGCATGATTTATCTATTTATCTCATCTCTGCTAAAGACAGTGCCATTTTTAAAGTCACAGATTAGGGCATAAATAAAGTTGTGAATTTCAGAGTGTTTAGGACAGAAAATCTGCCGCCATTTCAAAGCAAAAATTCAGAGGCAAGTTTTGAAGGGCAGTTCGCCAGTCACTAGAAAGAGGGCACAAGATAGATTGAAAGCACATAATAACAGTCACAAATATACTAGATATACCAGCGATCTGAAGATAATACCTGCGCTAGGGCATGAATCTCAGTCATTACCAGTCGTGAATCAGGAGAATAAACAACTGATTTAAATAATACAAAATCGAGGGCAAAAATAGAGAGTTTCAGATTGTGATAAGTTGAAACAAGGGAAAAACACATACAATTGAGAAAAGGGCAAACATACAATCATTTAGGGCAAAATACAGTCATGAAACGTGAAACTTTAAGGGCACGATTTTTAGTTGCATTTTTCAAATATCAAGGGCACAAGAATGATTGGACTGTGAATCTTGAATTTTGTGACAAGCCAAAGATGTTACTCTTGGAGCCAATGATAAAGAATTGTGAAGAAAGTTTATATTATCAAGTTATTGAAAGAAATATTTTTCAAGAGATGGATAAGATCATGAGGAAAAGATGAAGGGAAAATTCCAAGACAAACCAAATGAAGCCATTGTTGAAAATCCACCAAATGCTGAAATTGATGAACTCACTGATAGAGAATGCATATTTTAAAAGATTCCCAACACTTTGAAGACATGAAGGAATCCAATGTAGGTAAAACTCGGCATGGATGGTTGTCCAGATAGTTCGAGAGTCTGTGAATCTTGGGAATTTACCCTTATGAGGGTCATGAGACAACTTGATGGAGCACTGTGGGAGTAGCTCAAGTATGGATGGTTGTCCAACAATTCGGGAGATCCTATAATTCAGGAGTTTAAGGAAGTGGAATCTAGGAGTTCGGGAATACAACTCGGGAACTACACCTTTACAAGGGTCAAGCTTGATGGAGTTCTACCTGGTCAAAGCATTGTTTTCAAAGGGAAAAGCTTTTGAAGAATGCATGGTCTTGTTTGGTTTTGTTACTTCAATGTTTTGTCAGTATGTTCTATAGTGTAAGCCTTAAGAGGGGGTATTAGAATATAAGGCTTATAAATTAGCATTATGTTAATATTTGTTACGTGTTAACTAATATATGGTTCTAACTACTTCAACCATTTTTGTGACCATCTTTCACATTATAAAATGGCAGACATACAATGACAATGTGTGCATTCCGGTTTCTATTCATCAGCTCTTTGTACATTCTAATCTTTCTTTATTCTTTCTCTCTCCGCATATTCTAACACTCCTCACTGTTAATAAACCTTATCGATGTTTTGTCTCCAAAAGAAAAGTTGTTTCTAATTCATTTATATTTTCACCCAAAGCATTTTTTTGTATTTCAAAAACTCCTCTTTAGAGTAGGAATCTTAGATGTGTTTTTAATGCATATATTCCAAATGTTTAAAAGGCTATATGCAACTCATACTATTGCTGCAGTGGATAAGGCTTAAAATGAGGGGGTATTTTCCCCTATGTTGGCGTGTCTAAAGACACATCAACATAACTTAGTTCTTTTCAGTTGACTAATCTCTGGTTTCTCTTTGCTAGTGTGTTAAACCTAACAAGATGGTCTTTCATTAGATAGTCGGTGATCAATTGATTGTTCCAGTTATAATCCATGATATTTTATCAGATTTTGTCAGAAAGGGTATTTCTCAAATCAAGATTAACACAAATGCATGCACATATTACATTATATTTTATCTTTAAGAAGGTCGCATGTTTTTCAATATATGCCTGATAGACAACCAATGCCATGTGGTTTCAAAACTCCAATAGCAAGGCAAGGACTTGAAAGATACAAGGATTAATAAAGGACTTTTCTAAATTGAAGCAAAACTCATATTCAGCCTCCTACTTTGGATATACTGTCTTTATCATCTATATTCCACAAGCATAATTCAACATTCCCTTGGTTTTAACTTCTTTACACCCTAACCCACTAGGGATTTAGCACAGGGCTGTATGCCCATTAATCATAACATTGGTGCATGTTGGACCTTAACCACATAGGTTGGGGTTATACTACTTTGAGTTAACCCCTCGTTTAAATTCGGTGGTTTGGTTGCCTGTGATTTTAGGATCCTTTTACCTGGGCATTTTCTCTGTTTTGGTCATCTGTGGAAATTAATATAATTTCTCTTTATTTATTTTCTGTTGGGGATCTCCCGATAAGGGGTGTGTGGAAATTAGATCAGAAGAGTGGAGACCTCCCGACGAGGATTAGATTAAGTTAAACTTTAATGGGGCTTCGAGAGGCAATCCCGGAAATGCTGGTGGTGGTTGCATTTTCAGGGACTCTAGCTGTCAACCAGTTTTGGCTTTGGCTTTAGATTGTGGCATCTCCTCCAACAATGTTGCAAAAGGCATGGCCCTTCTTTTTGGTTTATTGGAAGCAAAAACAGAATTGGAGTCGTCTTTGGATTGAGGGGGATTCAAAAACAATCATTGGTTTGGCTCAGGGTAATGACCCTAAAGCCTGGTCTTTGAAACCAGTATGTGCTAAAATCAAAGTTGTTCTTACTTCATTTTCCGAGGTTAAATTCTCACATATTAAAAGGGAAGGGAATAAGGTGGCGGATAGATTGGCTAACAAAGGGGTCAATTTATGGGAAAAACATCATTTAAAGTCCCAAGTTTGGGTGGCGAGCTATCCCAGTGACGTCTTGGCTCTCCTGTTGAGGGATGCACAATTGGTGATCGGTTGTGCGGGAGAATTATTGTGAATGCCGCCGACCATTAATTACCAAATTTTTGGATTGATGATGATTAAGGCAGGGTGATCTTCGCAAGGATTCGAGTACTCACACGTGTTGCTCATTCGTGGGAAGGATTGGAGGTAAGTCTATTTATGAGTGATCAGGGGTGGTTCTTTCCGTCACTCAAGCTTATTTTCTTTTGGGCTCGGCTCTAGTTTTCTCGAGCGGTTAGCATGAGGAGAGTAGAGGGTTTGTTCGCCCGTCCCATTCGTAAGAGGAAGTGGGCTTTAACTAGCAACGTGGTGGGTGAATCCTTCTCGCTGTGGATGGATGGCAAGATCAAAAATGCTGCTATGAGGGGCTGGCTTGAGAAGGTCTGGTCAGTTGCAGAGAGCTTTGAGGAAGATGAAGAGGTGGACATTTGTGATAAGATGAAGAAATTAATGATTGATCCCAATCAATCTGTTGGTCGAAGAAATGTATTCGAGTTTGTCAAAGGGGTTTTAGTGTGATATAAATAGTTTGTTCAACTCTTGGGACAGTTCATTCTTCTTAGGGAGCACGAATGTTTGGAAGAGCATTTGGTCAGCATGCAATTTCACATACATGTGTTGCTATAGGGGTGGAGGCGATTTCTCGGGGACCGGAAGCGGTGCCGGAGAGCTAGGGGTGAAGCTGCTGGAGAATGCAAGTGTTGCAATGCCGAAGTGTTGCGTGGCTCAATCTCCTTCTCCTTCGCCAAGTTGGAATGATTTGGAGGTTGAAATTTTTGCAGGGATGTCGTCCAGTGAGAAGATGGATTAGCACGCTTCCAGTGGTTTTTCTCTCGTGAGGGTATGCTTGCTTCGGGTCTTGGGGTGGATATTGGTTTTGCGTTGAGCCTTCGGCCCTGGAAGCATGTAGATAGTTTAAATTTTAAGGGTTGGTTTTGGGAGCTTTCTGGTAGCTTATGTAAATTTTTGATAGATGAATTGTATGGAGCGCGATAATGTGCCTAAACTCACCATGGGAGACCATTGACGATTGTAAATATCATGGACTGGAATTAAATGTAATGATTTGCAAACTAGGGCCTTCTCCCTAGGTAACAACAGCAAAAAAAATTCTATGTTGGGGATATTTTCTCCATTTTGATGACACGCATTCGGATGTTTCTTTATAAATCCACTCCTACAAAAGTAGTTTTATTGTTGTTTTTTAATAGTTTTCTTGATCACCCTATGCTTTTCCTGGTCCTACCCACTACTAACATACTTAATGTGACCACACTGGGAAAACGATTGCCCATCCCCAACATCTCAATCTAAAGGTTGATGAGTCCCCAACTGCAATTTGTCTTGCTATCAATCAATTCTTATTCCATTCAATGTTTTTCTTTAAATTTGTTATCAACAAACCTCGCTAGTGAAAGGATATCAAAGAAAAATGCATTAAACTCACAAACTAGTAAGGAACTCTTGAGAATCTGGGACTTATTAGCACAAACAATAAAGTAACACCTCTGCGCATGTTGGACCTTAACCACATAGGATGGGGCAGTATTGCTTTAAATTTACCCCTCGTTTAAATTTCAGCAGTTTAGTTAGTTTGTGAAACTAGGGTCCTTTTACCCTAGAAATTTCTCTTGCTTTGGTCATCTATGGAAATTAATATAATCTTTATTTATTTCTATGTTGGGGATATTTTCTGCATTTTGATGACACATTCAATTGTTTCTTAATTAATCCAATTTCTACAGTAGCTTTGTTGTTGTTTCTTAATAGTTTTGTAAATCAATCACGGTGATTTCCCTGGTCCGCCTACTACTAAAATACTTAATGTGACCACTGGGAACAGGAGTGACCACTGGGAACAAGAGTGCCCCCCCCAACATCTCCATCTTAAGGTTGTCGGTCCCACCTGCAATTGGACTTGGTATCAATCGAATGTTCTTCCATTCAATGTTTTTCTTTAAATTTACCCTCTGTGATCCATAAGGATCCGAGAATAACTCTACTTCATCGAAGCGATCAAGACTGAGGAAGAAAAACATTAAACGGAGGTTTTGTCCCTTAAGTAACAGGACCGCCGCCCGGCCTGTAGGCGGCGGTCCTAACTATTACGGACAGAAAGTAAAATTCGAAACTAATGGCCTCCTAATTTGAAAGGAGGTTCGTTTCCCTTCTCCCTCACGACCTTTCCCATTCTCGGTGCAAAGGGTGCAGGAGGACATGAGAAAGGCTATAAATACAAGAATGTAGAAGTGTAGAAGATCATCCAAGCATGAGAGCAAGTGAGCAAGAAGTCTATGTGCTGGAAATTGTATTTGTAGAAGAAAAGAGTGTTGAGACAGAGCATGCAAGTAAGAGAAAGGAAGTGTTGAGATATTATCTACTTCCCTTTCATACTTATTGTAAATTCTGTACTTATTGATTTGAATTGGCCAATAGAATTGGGAAGAAAGAGCAATTGCCCTTCCCGACTGGTTTTTTCCTCCATTGGAGGTTTTCCGAGATAAAATTGATGGTGTTATGAGCTTATATTCTTTCTTTCATTAGAATTATTGTTTCCAAGCACAATTATAATTCATTCACTAGCTATCTCTGTTATTTTCAAATAGAAAGCAAACAACAACGATTAAATGTGATTTGTGAATAATTCCAAAGTTGAAGAGTTTATAGATCATTTTGGTATTAGAGCTAACAAGTATCCAGGACTGTGGTATTCGTTCTTGAATTTGTATGATAGTGACAAGATCTAAAGGAGAAGAAACTTTACCTTGCGATCCAGAGATTTCTACAAAGAAGTGGGGCGAGAATTCGGGGAGAAATGGAGGAAGCGAACTTGGTCCGTAGAATCGAGATGCTGGAGACCATGATGGATAGGATGTTTAGAAGGCAAGAGGAACTTGCAGATTTGTTGAAGTCAGCTTCCGTCAAGCAAGACTCCATGGACTCAGTGGTTTGAGGCTTAGCCGAAAAGTTTGGTATAGGCAAGAGCCACCGTGAGGAAGATTATGGAGAAGAGCATAAAGAAGAGACTTCTAACACAAGAGAAAAGGTAAAAACTGAACATACTCCTTTTAAAGTTGAGACTAAAGTCGAAATCAAAAGCTTTGAAGGACAAGTAGATGCAGAATTGCTTGATAAATGGTTAAAACAGTTAGAAGTCTACTTTAGCGTCCATAATGTTACTGAGGCACAAAGGATCACCTTTGCACGTCTCAAGATGGAAGGACATGCTCTAGTTTGGTGGGAAACCCATATAACTACTTGTGAAAAGAAGAAGCATCCTATTGTGAAGTCTTGGCAAGAATTCAAAGAATTACTTAGAGCTAACTTTTATCCTATTGGCCATAAAACTGACCAAATGATTAAATGAAAGTATTTTAGACAAGGCAGTGGTCAAAGTGTGCAGGACTATACTACGGAGTTTCGGAGGCAAGCCATGTTGCTAAACATGGATTTGGAGGATGAGGATATTCTGACCAAGTACTTGGGAGGACTTCACACTCACCTTCGAAGAAAAGTCATCTCCACAAAGCCCAAAGATCTCAATGAAGCATGTGTACAAGCATACTACATAGATGATGAGAAGAAACAAGGAGAAGCAGAGCCGATGGTAAAGCAATCAACAAATCAGCAGAAAAAAGATTATGGGCAAATAAGTAACAAGAGTAAGTGGAAAGGGAAAGGTAAACAAGTTGCCACTACTTTAAATACTTGTAAAGATCCCAAGAATTTTTGCAAGAATTGTGATATCAATGGTCATACTGACGCTACATGTTGGAAGTTGCATCCGGAGTTACATTCGAAGAACCGAACCAAGGACTCAAAGAAGTCCATGACAGCTATAAAGACAAAGGGGAGGTAGAAATCGAAGATGACTCTGATGTAGACGAAAGGCTTGGATGCACGGCCACCAACGAGGACAGCGAAGAGGAGATGAGTAGACTATTCCAAATCAAAATCCAGATCAAGAGAACTAAGGTAAATGCTTTGGTTGATACCGGTTCTCAATCTAACTTGATTTCTGAGGCAGTTGTAAAGAAGCTTGGTCTTGAGACTTACGAGCATCCACACCCTTATCCTTTGGGTTGGGTGAAGAAGGGTGTTGAAATTCAGGTAACAAGAAGATGTAAGGTCAAGTTTGGGATAAATTCTCAATATATTGATGTTTTTGAAGCTGACGTTATTCCACTTGATTTTGATGTTGTATTCGGGAGCCCTTACTTGTATGTTACGGATGCTATATTTATGAGAAGGGAAAACCGGTACGAGATGGGTCAAGGATGGGATTAGCTACAACATCCGGGCACACGGCGTAAGACACAAAGTTACTTATGGTAAGTCTTTACCAAGCAAAACGACTTATTCAGTGCAAATCATAATCAGTTTTGTTTATTGTTGTTAAAGGATAAACAAGATGGGGTAGAAGTTTGAGATTTATAACCAAGGAAAACAAGATTTGGATAGTATTATTCAGGTCTTTTCGGGAAGTATTTCAAGCTCTAATGGGTTACCACCAAAACGGGAAGTAGAGCATGAGATTCATGTTGCCAGAGTCACCTCTACCGAACATCGGATTGTATAGGCAATCCTTGGTTGAGAGTACTGAAGTAAAGAAACAACTCTAGGAACTAATAGACCAAGGGGTGATCCGTTCGAGCACCTCACCATGCGGTTCGCCTATTGTGATGGTGCCAAAGAAGGATGGTTCTTGGAGAATGTGCATCGACTACCGTGCTTTAAACAAGATCACTATAAAAACAAATATCCACTTCCCCGCATAGATGATATCTTGGACCAGCTTCAGCATGCTAAATTTTTCACGAAGTTGGATTTCAAGTCTAGTTATCACCAAGTCAGGATGAAGGAGGAGGATATATGGAAGACTGCCTTCAAGACAAAACAAGGTTTGTATGAATGGTTAGTACTTCCTTTTGGATTATGCAACGCATCTGCTACATTTATGAGATTGATGAATGACGTATTGCAGATTTCATAGATTCATGTGTCATTGTATATCTAGATGATATCTTGATTTTTAGTGCCACATGGGAAGAACATCTAACTCATTTGCAACAAGTCTTGCAAGTTCTCAGGGAGAAACAATTGCTTTGTAATATGAAGAAATGTGAATTTGCCAAATAGTCACTTGTCTATCTTGGGCACGTGGTTGGAGGAGGAGAGCTACGAGTGGATCCAAAGAAGGTGGAAGCCATCACTAATTGGCCAACACCAACAGGAGCCACAGAGACTAGAAGTTTTGTGGGAGCAGTACAATACATGCGGAAGTTCATTTCGGGCTTCTCCATGATTGCAGCACCTCTACACACAGTGGCTGCAAAGAGTAAGGGTTTTGATTGGGGTAAGGAACAAGAAAAATCCTTTGAGTTATTGAAATACAAGATTAGTCATGCTCCAGTACTTGCTCTTCCTAGTTTGCAGCAACCTTTTGAAGTAGAGACAGATGCCAGTGATTACGCTATGGGCGCAGTGTTGCTTCAGGGAGGTAAACCGTATGTTATCATTCTGAAACTTTCACTTCAGCAGTTAAAGGATATTCAGTATATGATAAAGAAATGTATGCACTAGTTCAGGCAATTAAAAAATGGAAACACTATTTGATGGGTAAAGAAACTATTGTGCACATTGACCACAAACCTCTCCAGTATTTGCAAGCACAGTCTAAATTGCAGCAGGCAAGGCACTACAAATGGATGGGGTTTCTTCAACAGTTCCATCTGGTGATCAAATACAAGAAGGGTAGTACAAATTTGGTGGCAGACATGTTGTCTAGGCCACCCACACAGAGAAATTCTCTTGTTTGGCCACTATCTCTCAGATCAAGCCCTTCACGAAGGAAGCTTACGGAGAGGCATATGCCCAAGACAAAGACTTTGGGGTGACATTTCAAAAGTTGCAGTCCCAAGGGGCTGAAAGGATGGGGATTGAAGATTGTTATCTCAAGGATGGGTTGCTCTACCGATGGGGAAACTTTGTGTGCCTAAGGAAGAAAGACTTCTATTGATGAGGGAAGCACATACCTCAAAAGTAGCAGGACATTTTGGTGTTGGTAAGACCGTAACCCACTTGCAAAGGTATGTATATTGGCCCAATATGCAAGAAGAAGTATCAAAATTTATTCGTGGATGTAAACTTTGTTGTACTAGCAAGCCAAAGACTAGGAAGGAAGGTTTGTTGTAAAAGCAAACCAAGTACCTACTCGTCCGTAGAGGGACATCTCTATGGATTTTGTAGGAGGATTACCTATGTCTAAACATGGCCATGACTATCTCTATGTTGTCGATAGATTTAGTAAAATGTGTATTCTTATGGCATGTAAAAAGACAGTAAAAGCACATGAGGCAGAAGATCTTTTCTTTGCTCATGTATGGGTGCATTTTGGTTTGCCAAAGTCTATTGTCTCTGACAGGGATTCCAGATTCTTGGGGAAGTTTTGGACTACATTATGGGACAAGATGGATACCAGGTTACAGAGGAGCACAACTTTCCATCCACAGACAGATGGACAAACAGAGGTGGTAAACAGGACTTTGGTACAGTTGATCAGAGGGTATAACAGTAAGTACCCAAGGACTTGGGATGAGTCCTTAGCCTACATTTAGCATTCCTACAACCGGGTAGTACACATCCACCATGAAGTCACCATTTGAAGCATGCTTGGGATATCTACCTACGAATCCGCTGGACATAGCAGTTGGACAGCAGGATGAGGAGGATACACAAGACACAAAGGTGACTAGAGCAAACAAATTCATTGAGAGGATCCGAAAAATCCATCTCAAGGTCAAAGAACAACTAGAGAAATCTCAAGCGAAGTACAAAGCTAGGCATGATCAGCATAGAAGGGAACACAAGCTTCATGTTGGAGATAAAGTTTGGCTTTACTTGAGCAAGGAGAGACTACAAGGTCAAGCATGGAAGCTCAAGCCACTACGATATGGACCCTTCACCATATTGGAGCAGGTTGGAGAAAATGCTTTTTGACTTGATTTTCCGTCATTCATGAGGATGTACTCTGTAGTAAACTGCGAGAACTTGCACCTATATGAGCCATCCATGTTGGATGAAGATGAAGAACTACAGTTGCTACCTTCCATCGAGGATTGTGTCTTGGACTCACGAGGCGAATTAGAGGAGGATGTAGTACTGCAGCAGAAGGTCAGAGAGACTAGAAGAGGTCCGCAGGAGTCTTGGCAGATTGGACTGAAAGGAAAGACACCAAGGCAAACCCGGTGGTATTCAAAGGAGCAAGTGAGGGAATTATTTCCTCATCTACTCCCCCACTAAGCTTTTGTGGGACCAAAAGCCTCCTAAGAAGGGGAGGTGTGATCTATAGGGATCAGAATAACTCTACTTCATCAGAAATAATCAGCACAAAGAAGAAAAACATTAAACGGAGGTTTTGTCCCTTAAGTAACAGGACCGTCGCCCTGTGCAGGCAGCGGTTACAGAACCGCCGCCCAGCCGGGCGGCGGTCCTGGGACCGCCGGTCTGCATAGGGCGGCTATCCTAGCCATTACGGATGAAAGTAAAATTTGAAACGAACAGCCTTCGAATTTGAAAGGATGTTCGTTTCCCTTCTCCCTCATGACCTTTCCCATTCTCCAGTGCACGGGAGGACATGAGAAAGGCTATAAATACATGATTGTAGAAGTGTAGAAGATCATCGAAGCATGAGAGCAAGTGAGCAAGAAGTCTATGTGCTGGAAATTGTATTTGTAGAAGAAAAGAGTGTTGAGACAGAGCAAGCAAGTAATAGAAAGGAAGTGTTGAGATATTATCTACTTCCCTTTCATACTTATTGTAAATTCTGTACTTATTGATTTGAATTGGCCAATAGAATTGGGAAGAAAGAGCAATTGCCCTTCCCGACTGGTTTTTCCTCCATTGGAGGTTTTCCAGGATAAAATTGTTGGTGTTTCATGAGCTTATATTCTTTCTTTCATTGCAATTATTGTTTCCAAGCACAATTATAATTCATTCACTAGTTATCTCTGTTATTTTCAAATAGAAAGCAAACAGCAGCGATTAAGTGTGATTTGTGAATAATTCCAAAGTTGAAGAGTTTACAGATCAGTCTGCAAAGCTGCCGGTGAAAGGGTATAAAAAAATGCATTAAACTCACAAACTAAGAAACTTTTGGGGATCTGGGGTTTATAAGCACAAACAATAAAGTAGCATCTCTTATAATTCTTTGAAAAATATGTTTGGTATTGGTAAATAACCATATAGAAGGCGAGATTATAACAAATAATGAACTGACCTACTCACCAACTTCCTTGAAGATACATATCTTCACCTTGACTAGCTTCATCCCGTGCAATTTCTTCAAGAATTGATCGTTGGCGTTCAGTTATTTTCCTGCATTGCGTGGAAATTACATATAAATAATTCTCATTTCTTTTCACAAAGAACTAAATCCTCAATAGCATTAGATCCTGCCATGTCTACTCAAAGTGCTTATTAAATATTGTCTTGTTGATGGAACCTTTTCCCATGCCATATAGAATGCCAGATTAATCTCGTCAGAAACTTGCAATTATAGCTAAAACTAAAACTAGCCTAGAAAACTTGAAACGTTTGGTGGGGGGTGGGGGGGGGGGGTGGAAGAACTTATATTAATGTCGTCAAATTACCAAAGTTTCCAATAATTGCAAACAAAAATAAAGTATCAAATAATTACAATTAAAATAAACTATCAAAAGTGTCAAATAATTACAAATGAAGATTGAGTATCCGAATTATTAAAACAATTACATACATGATAGTAAGGCCACAATGGTTAGCTATTGAAAGCATTAATATTATTACTTGTTGATAAAGGTTCAACAAGTAATAACTATCTTTGAGTTTCCAGTTTTAACTTTATGGTATCCTACAGGTGTTGCCATGGTCCATGGTATTAAATATTTGCGAGGAGGTCTGTTGCTACAAGGTTTTACAGAGAGTTTTCAGAAGGCCTAATAGAGTTATGTTGTTCGTAGAAAACAGATTAAAATAGGAGTGAAATCAAGAATTTTAAGTTAGTTTAAAGCAAAGTGACATTCATCAACGATGTTGCTTTATTGTCCTGACTAGAGAACTACAAGAGACGTTGAATAGTAATCATATGCACATTATAGGAAAAAAGGAACAGAATTTGCAAGGAAAGCATATATGGCCATCAACTCAAGTCAAACTAAAAATGAGCATCCTATTTTGTATTGTTCTGCTCCGTATACTATCTACCATAAGGCATAAATACGAAATCATGAAACACAAATTCCACCTTTAAATTTACACACCTAAAGATTTTTTTATATTGAATACCATATACAAAACAATATATATCCCATGGGACAATCAACAGAAAACCAAGACTTATTAAAAATGAAGTACAGGTCCCCAGGGGAGACCAAAATGTGAGCCTATTACAGCTGTGAAATAACCAAGATCAAGCTACAACGTTGTCACCAAAAGCAAAATAAAATGCTAAATGGCTTCATTAGGTTGAGTGCGCTTGATCAACGATTCAACATCCATTTCAAGAAAACGGTCCTCTTTTCTGATCAGCACAATATCAAAAGGATCATCAAGAGGATCCACAGTAGCAACAGCTCGGTAACCAGAAAAGCCTTCTTCCAGAATAAGTCCCCTATCAGAAAAACTAGACCGCATGGTCCCAGCCATAAGTCCTTTTGAGCTGCATTGAGAGATTCAGAAGATCTCCCAACCGAAATTGAAGAGCTAGCAGCAGCACAGTCTACCCTAGCATTCATATTAGCACCTCTCGTATTATATTCATACCTGTCCAAGATTAATTGCACCCTGTTGATGGTCAAATTCACATGGTTTCCAATCCAGTTTGGTAGCACACTCCCATAACCATGTACAGGTGAGGAGTATCAGGTAGAGAAGAGGTAGATGAAAGGGTACATTCCAAGCCTTCAAAATCCAAATTCACTTTTACTGGAGAGACAACAGACGGTGAGAAAATACCCTCACAACATGTTCAAAATCACATTCAAGAGAAACTTCATGAGCTTTGGTTTGTTTCTAAGTTGCCGATATGTTTTGGATACGGGTACGGATATGGCACAAAACAAAAAAATTGGCCCCGGATATGGCATTGGATAAGCCCATACAAAAATATATAAAAATTAAAAAATATATAAATTCCAACCTAATAAATAGGAATTAACCACACATTATGCATATGAAAAACAAAACAAGCTAAATAACCACAACAAACTACTCATAATTTCATTGAACCTGGGCACAAGCATTGTCCCTACCACATCTAGTTGAGGTGTTTATTACATTTATCTCATACGTACTATTTTTGTCCATGTTTCTGATGGATTGTATTTGGTACCTTCTGTAGAATAATGTTGCTGCAAAAACTGTAATTTCTGCTGTAATGATAGATTAAGTTTAAAGTTGAAAGAAAGAAAGAAATAACTAAATAAAAACATCCGTTTTAGGCCCAGAAATGCTGCTAAAATGATCAGGTACGTCTGGGCAGCTCCGAGTATGGCAACAGATGTACCCGGCCATAGCTGGACCTGCCTGGCCATACCTGGACCTGCCTGGCCATACCCGGGCTGTTTCTGGGTGCATATCCGGGTCGTACCCATAGCAGGTGCCCTAGGTATGGCGTTTTGGTATCTTAAGTTTTTTTAATTCTTTGAAGAGAGGCATATATTGCATCAATGATCCTATCATTCCCAGATTTATCAGGAACAAGAATATTGCACTGCTGTAAATCGGCAGCTCTTACGAGCTCTTAGTCCTCCTCAGAAAACTCCAACTCTGCAGCCTCCTCATGCTTAACTTAGGAAAGCCCTTAGAATCCAACAAAATCTTGGAAGAGACTTTAAGGAGATCAGTCTTGAAAAAAATCAAATTCACCTTTGGGGATATTCAATTGAATGCAGACCTGCACAATCAAAGTCTGAGTGGCAATTTCACTAGTGAAGTCAATAAGTCTCCTGCCAATACCTTGAAGCACATCCTTGTTTCCATTTTTTCATATAATCCATAAGATTTCAGTGGGGATCACTGACCAAATATTTTATAAGGAACAAGAAATTTTTTCTCAGAATACTAGAATAGACAGACAAAAACAACATTTAACGAGGAGATATTAGTCCCAAGACAATTAGACCATGTAAGCAGACAAGGTTCCAAATTAAACAAGCATATGGACAAGAAAAGAACAAGTGTTCAACACTTTAAGTTTATCCACAAACAAGATGATAAACATCACCATAACCTTGTTTAGAAATGAGAGATCCAACAAGTTTTTGGTGCATAAGCAGCCATCTAAAACATGTTTTTTTCAGTATGAGAACAAATTTGTCCTTCATTTTATAAAAAGGACCAAATAAAGACCCTTTTCTAATTTAAAGGCAAAAAGACTTCTTGGGAAAAGAAAAGCTTTTCAAAGAGTTGATTATAAGTGATTTGAGTGACAGGACCCTTAATCCATTTTATGGTGGACCAGAAATCTTCATCATCTTCAATAACAAGTCCAGTAAGAAGTGCACCAAGATCCTTGAATACGCCTAAGTTCTAAGATGCAAATTAGGAAATGTTGATTTTGCCTTAATCTTGCTCTATGAACTTACTGTCCCATACAGAATAACATCCTCAAAATTTCTGGTCCACTTATTAAACCAAAATCTTGTCAAGCACCTCTCAAGTTAGAAAGAGAAGTGTTATTATATGCTAGATTCCACCACAATGATTTGAAGTCCTGAATCTAGATCCAAACGAATGAAAAGAGCGTTGTTTCATTACAAGATGATTTACCATTTCTCATGCCTCCCTTAGAGTACAGAAAATAGGCGATCCAGCTGTCTTGACAAAGAAGCTTCCAAACATAAGATCTTCAAATTGAGTTCTTTCCAGAGAGACTTGCCATCAGGATAACCCCCAAGGATGTTTTCTCTAACCAATACTTTACAAGGCTTTAAGCCACAAAAGGATTTGAAAATCAATTTGACTTACAAGGAAACCCCTTGAGTTTTTAGTTTTTCTAACCCAGTCCTCCAAGGCCTTTCGTCTTGCAGCATACAGACCAAGCAACTGCATGTCTTTTTTTGCTACAATTGCCATCAGACAAAAGAAAGCCTCTTACCATTTTATATAATTTGTCAAAGTGAGTTGGAGAATAGCCAACAAGAGGAAAAATAGATGTTAAATGAGGATAAAACCTTCTTACAGACTCGGATTCTTCTAGGAAAGGATAGAAGGTGACCTTGCTGCTTAGCAACTTTTTATTACTTTTTTCGGATAACTAGAGCCACCTGTTATTGAAGGAAGGACTGAGAGAAAAATGGGTTTCCTAGATATCTAATCATTTTGTAGGATCCACCTCATGACCAACCAAAGCGGTGGAACCGATTTGGAGGAGAATCTTTCCAACCAAGTATCTGGGATTCATGTGGAGAAAAAGAATAGCCAAAGGCACTATAATAGATATTCAGTCTCAAGGATAATCACTTAAAATTGTCTTCATCAAGAACAGGATAACAAAGAGTGAGTCAATAAATTCCTCATTTTTGGGAAATCTAATACCTCTGACTGGAGGGCAGTCAAAGCATTTCTAAGAAGAAAGTGTAAGGTTTCGGCTACAATTAGTAATAGAGGAAATACAAGTAAACATCCTTCCCTAATAGAGCGATAGAGGACTAAGGCCTGTGCCAAATCACAATTCACTTCTACTTGGGTAGAAGCATCTTGAAAAAGAATATTCACCATTCTACAAAACTTGTTTTCAAACCAGAAAGCTTTTAGCATAAACTCGATAAAGGGCCGCTCAGTCATAAGCCTTCTCAAAATCAAGGAGAGATGCACACATTTTGACCACAACTCTTAGCCCAATGCATCCCTACCTACCTAGTAATAAGGTTGTCCAATATATATATATATATATATATATATATATCCCTTCTACAAATCCAGTTTGGGTAACAGATATAATATTTTGTAGTATAGGAGCTATACTGCAAGAATAGATTTTAGTAAAAATTTAAAAGGGACATTTAGAAATGTGATTGGTCTCCAATTTTTGAGTTGGGTAGAGTCACCTTCTTTAGGGATGAGCTTAATCACTCCTCTATTAATTTCCTTACCCAGGAGCCAACTTGAAGTGCTTCATTACATACATCAAGAAGATCTGGGGCTATTCACAATTTATTGGCCTATAAAATTCAGCAGGAGCCCATCATAGATTCATAACATAGAGCTTTATCATCCTTAAATTACTTAATAACATAGTTGGTTTCATCAAGTGAGAATTCAGAATCCAATGCAGAAACATTCTCAGTAGAGAGTTTTGGGGAATAATCTTAGAACAAATCTTTATTTCAACCGACCGCATCAAAACACCCATCGAAGGAGAATGCCCCTTAATTGATTTTTGAAGAAAGCGAATTTAATCTCATCAACATAAATCAGACACATTACCCCAAAATCAATGGCTTTACTTCTTGTCCGACCATGCTTAGCTTTGAGCAGTCTAAAGAAATACTTTGTCCCTTTATCTCAATATTTCAGCCAAAGTAGCCTAGATCTAATCCTGGCACCCTGAGCTATGTTGTTTTCTGCCATTCTATGCTAATATTTAATAGGAATAAGAGATTCTTATAAAATGGGATCGTGCAGTAAGATCTGAATCTTTGTTTCAACATTGACAGGGCTCTCCTGCAGTTATGTCTCCTTCCTCTTCAATCTAGCTTTGGATTGTCCAAATATTCTCATAAACTTTTGGAAACTCATACAGTTATCCCACATACTAGTCTTAGAGTCCGTGCAAGGAAACTTTTTAGCAATTTTCCAAGAAGTAAGAAGACCATCAATACAGTCAAGGTGCTTAAGATTGAAGGCATTAAGCTTGTACAATGCTTTTCCACTCGCAAGATTTCTCTAAGGTGAGGAAAACTGAAAAGACATTTCCATAGGTTGATGGTCTGAAAGTGTATTTGGGAGAACCTTGATCAAGTTGCCATCATCAATGGGAGGAGCAATAAAGTGCTCCGAGTTTAGGTAGAATCTGTCTAGTCTTGAATACATTCTTTTCCTGCCTTGCTGAAAGTTATACAAGGTAAACCAAATACTCTCACTATTGTAGATCGTAATATTCGTATTGTCATTGTTATCAACATAATTACATAATTTTATAGCTGAAGAGTTATGTGGTTGTATTGTTTGCATCAAGTAGTTTTGGAACAACTCTTGTTGGTTATGCTCTGTTGTTGATGATTGTGTCAACCAACAACCATAAGTCATGTCTTATAAATAGAAGGATATATGTTGGGGAAAGGGCACTGTATCAGGTCCTCCTTGTATTGTGTGAATTGTATCGAGACTTATCTTTTATGAATACAAGCTGCTATTGTTTGGATACTTTGCTCTGCCATGGTATGTTATGCAATTACTATTTTGTGTACGTTGTTATTGATAGTCTAGTATCTCAATAGACATAAACTATACAACATGTTGGCTTCGTTTCCTTAAAGAATGTTAGGTCAAGTTAAAGTGGTTCAAAGAGCAACGGGACGAGGAATCCCATTATCGTATAAGATCTATACACCGAACTGAACAATGAAACACAATAACAAAAGTTATTACATCAACAAAAAGAGTTCACGAATAAAAAGACTGACATGTACAAGCAGTACGTCATGCTATTGACCCCCCAACAAAGGCAGGAGATGGACCAATCAAGGAGGGGACCAAAGTTAAATGGACTACTTAGTTGGTAAAGCATTATGAGATAAGATAAAGGTTGCAACTGTCGACAAATTCTAAAATACCATCAAGCAACACCGAAGCATAAGAAGTCATACGCTAGAGTCGAAGGGTTCAGCCGAAACTAGTTGGACCATATGCCACTCGTAGTAAGGTTGGGTATGGATTACCATTTCCCTTTCTGAAGGAAAGAAGTGCAAACCTTGCCAACTAGTTTGGGCCATAGAATGTTGCAAGAGAACCACGTGTAATGTTTGGCTACGGGCAGCCAAATGACAAGTTGTAAGGAGTCGCACGAAAAGGGACTTGACAATGTGCAAGCTATTGTATGGATCCCTATCGACAAAAGGTCAAACATAGCGACATGTTTGATAGTGC
Source organism: Taxus wallichiana var. yunnanensis (assembly GCA_018340775.1). Classification (NCBI taxonomy): domain Eukaryota; kingdom Viridiplantae; phylum Streptophyta; class Pinopsida; order Cupressales; family Taxaceae; genus Taxus; species Taxus wallichiana. Next base: position 692,963,483 of record CM031238.1, read on the forward strand.
TGAGAGCAGAGAGGAATGTTCAATGCAAACCTTCTTAAGGGGAATGGTATTTGAAAAAACATTGCTAGAGCCATGGTTACCCCATCAACACCATCTCCAGAAAAGCAGAAGCTGCCAAAGTTCATGGGTGACAAATTGAAGGGTACTGCAGACACCGCAGAATGTGCATCACCATCTAGACTGCCAATGGGCATACAAATGAACACATGTTTGAAATGTTTCCCATCCACCCTTCAGGGAATTGCTACTGACCAGTATGCAAATACACCAAGCTCAGAGAAAGAAACATGGAAAACACTTAGGAAAGCCTTCAAGAAAGAATTCAAACTTTTGAGGGATGACAATGAGATTGTTACTGAAATCAATAATACCCAGTAGAGTAAATATGCAAAAGTTTACACCTATAACAAAAGACTCAAAGAACTACTGGAAAACTTGAAATACAATTTGTCAATGGCTTGAAGAAGTGATGGTTCATTGAAGGGTTGTACACTCATTACGGAGGACAATGAAGCTAGTCCCACTCTCATCGTATGAAGATTCATACTCTCGAGTCATGGTCAATGAAAGCGAGAAAAAGATGTCATCATGCATGAAACAACATGAAGAAAATGGCCCTAACTCCAGTGGTGACAATGATCATGGATCAATACAAGCCTTGAGAAACGACATGTTTCAGATGATGAACTAAAGGGATAGGGTAAGAATGAATGTAAGGATATTTTAAGCGACATTTGTCAAGTAATAAGGCATTTAATCAAGGATTGTATCTTCAATTCCATACATATTTGTTCCATATGCGGCTCTTTCTTCTTCAGTGAAGAATTCATTATTAATCTGTCTCAAAATAAATACTTCCCTCATAATGAGGAGGCTCAATCGAATCCTCAATAGATGACATGGGCTCTTTTCAAGGGATTATCAATTGTATCTGTCATTAGGGTCAACATTTCCTTCCTTAGGAAGAAGTAGTTGCCTTGCAATCTCCACCCATTGTGAACTTGTGAGTGGTGTCCAAAGTGTTTTGATATTGGCTGAACTCTTTCTTTCTACTCCGAATTCAGCTTCCGATTTCACTAATGTCTCATGCTCTCCTCGAGGTTTCTAGAGGTGGCCACCACTCATAGCCTTTGTCTCGTATTTTCCTTGAGGTTGCTACAGGCGGCCACCTCTCACAACCTTTGTTTTCACTCTTATTTTCCAAGAGCCTAGTAGGGCATCAAATATCTTGGATCATTCCCCCACCACATTGTCTCCTCTCACCTTTGTTCAGGTTTAGTGGCATTAACGCCTTTTGGTTTAGCATCAATCTTCAATCTTTATTTTTTCTTTCTGATGACCCCTCTCCTCACATTGTTGTACGATTTGTACTTCACAGTCACATTCAAAATAGAGATCTTGCAAAAGAATAGTCTCGCAAGGAATTTGGGTAAATGATCAAGAAATCGATCCACTCCTTTTAGCACCCCCATGTTGGCCTTGATAGAATCTATCGGTACTTGGGTTATCTCATATTCTTCTTTAATGTGCTCATATATAAAGAGATCCCATAGTTACTCGAAATCTCTAGTGAGGTCATATTCTCTTTGTTTATTAGCTTCAACTAGTTCTTGAATTTTGGTTGACCCATTCCCTTTGTTACATTTCCATCATATATGTGTCATCTTTATAAGTATTGTTGGTTGAACAAAACCCCAAGTAGCACCTATTTTTTAGAGTTATAAATTGGCATACCACTACATTTCAACCAAAATGTGATGAATACATCATATTAGACAAGACATATTATGAGCACAATAAAGTACAAATATAATATGCAATATAAAGTTATTATAAGTATATCCTTGAGGTTTGAGCTCATATTTTGAAAGGCTTGAGAGATTTTATCGATAGTCAGCCAACAAGATTCCATTGAGTAAGGTATGATCGAATATCATATAACACAATAAGCTCTATAACAAAAATTCTAATGATGTCAACCCTATTCTCACATAGTGTTTCTAATTGTATATTTCCCATTGGTTTTCATGAATGTCAAAGGTTTACATTATTGCAATTCAAGATGGCTTATTGGGTCCACATGGTATATCCATCAAAAATATTGTAATCAATTATAGATGAAAATATCTTACAAAGGTGTGTTGTCAATCTAATGTAATCAAGGTTCTTAAGCATTTCAAAATCTTAATGGGCATAATCTTGGTCCCAACAAAAAAATATAAAAGTATAGCCATGATTTATCTAGAACCTGCCCACCACCACCAAAAGGTTTGTGTCTTTCTCAAAGCTACATATAATAATCCTCAAGAGTCAAGACAATCAATAATAGAATTTAGTCAAAATGAATACCACGAGGGTTGCCATATACTCAACGAGCCTAGAAGAAATAAATTAGTAAAATGCAATGTTCCACGGGGATGTGCCCCCTTGAATCGACATCTTGGAGACTAAGGACGTCTCAAGACTTGGGGAAGGCTGCAAAACATCTGCCCGCCATCCTACCACCGCCACTGACCATATGGGGACATCCCCAAACGTTCCCCTCAAAGAGGAGCGTTGCCAAGACGTCCTCCAATTTTGGGGACTTGGGAAGTCTCTTGACCCATTCGGAGACTCGCAACCATCCACGATGGCAAAAGGTCATCAATTTTTTCAAATCAATTTGTTTTATAATTTTTGGCCCATCCCGAGACTCCCAACCATCCACAATGGAAAAAGGCTATCATTAATCTTTTTAGAAATATCAGTTTGTTTTATAATTTTTGGCCCCCAACCCTAACCCTAATACTCAATGGGCCCCACCCACCCCCTAAGCACTCCAAAAAAAACTATAAATAAGAGTTACACCTCACTCCAAATCACAATCAAAATTCAAAGCAAGAGTGAAAGCATTAGCAAGAAAGAGTGAGAGGGTGAGAGCATTAGCAAGCAAGAGGGAGAGGATCAACAAGGAAAAGGGATAACATTAACAAGTGCCAAGTCTTAATTGCATTGAGCCCCTTTGGCTAGATGTATTTGAATTATGAATGTAATCATCAATTTGAATATAAATATTAATATATTCATCTTTGAAATTTTTATTTTCAATGCAATGTGTTTAGTATTTCAAAGTTTCATTTGTTGTTCCTTACACATTTTTTTATAGAAAAATTTTAAAGTACCATATATATGTGTGCCACCATCCCGCCATCCTCAAACCTAGGCCCTGAGCCCCCTATCTAGAATACCCACCCCACCATCTTCCCGTCCCCCCATTCCAAGACTCCATGGAACACTGGTAAAATGTTAGAAAATTATGCCATGTTTTACATATTTTCCTGCTCAAGCACAGTTCTTTACAAAATTGCTACCTACCAGTTTTTTAAAAATTGGTCAAACCGGAACCGAAACCGGCCGGTTTGACCTTTTTTTGCATGAACTGTTCATGAAACCGGATCGATTTGACCGATTTGGGCTAAAGCGGTCAAACCTGGTCGGTTTCGCCCTAAACCGCCGATCCATGTCTGTTTTACCTTATACGGCGACTTAAAAATACGTTTTTGTATTTTTATTGTCTCTAAACCATAATTTGGTGTTATAAATACACCCCCATTCACTTCACACCTCTCTCATTGAGCATTTGTGAGCATTTATGAGCATTTGTGAGCATAAGATTGAAGAGTTTATTTTTGTAGTGAGCTTGGAAGTTGGAGGCCTGGAGCTTGTTCGGCATTGCTTGTGGGCTTTTGTGGTGAAATTGGCTTTCATTTGTGAGCACCTCACCTCTATTTGTGAGCACCTCTCTTATTTGCAAGGATTTGGAGGATTGGGGCAGCATTGAATAGTGTTCATTTGGAGTGAGTTTGGGCATTGTTTGGCATCAAGTGTGGGCTCTTTGTGGTGGCATTTACATCTACATTTGGAGTGTGGGCTCTTTGTGGTGCCATATACAAGCTTGGAGCATTTCTTCACCTCATTTGTGTGCACATTGAAAGGTATGTTACATTTTAAACTTGCCCCTTATTTGTAAATTTTATTAAATAAGAAATATGAAATTTATTTTGTTTTTATTTGCATTTTCAGATTTGTTTGCATTTGCAATGGCCCCCAAAACAAAAGACCCTACATGGACCCATGCAAATGTAATTGATGATCAAGTTTTTTGTAAATATTGTAAGAAACACATCGGGGGATTCATAGGTTGAAACAACACTTGGCTGGTCAAAGAGGCCAAGTTACCCCATGTGATGCACCTGATATTGATGCCATTAGGTTGGAAATGAAAAACATGCTTGAAAAACATAGAGAAGAGACGGCTAGGCAAAAAGAGATGGAAGCTGAAATAGGGAGGAGGGAACATACCTTGAGTGTTGAAGGATCTTGCTCGACCCTTCGTGACTGTTAGAGACCCCTTTCGGTATATGCCTCCCCCATCCACCCATAGTCAAAAAAACCGGCCTCAAAAAAGAAAGACCATTCAAAGCTTTTTTCCATCTTCCACACTCGCAATCGCTAGTGCCTCCATGCCAATACAAAATCAGCCTACCTTGGATAACCATTCGAATAAGCAATACAAAGAAGACTTTTGAGTACATTGCTAGATGGTGGTATGATGCAGATATCCCTTTCAATGCTGCCCACTCACCTTATTACCGGTCGATGTTTGATTCCATCTTTGTTGGTAAGGGCTTCAAAGGCCCTAGTATGCATGACTTGAGAGGATCACTTTTGAAGAAAGAAGTTGTATCCATAGATGAATATTTGAAAGGTTGCAAAGCTTCATGGGCCAAAACAGGGTGCACAATCATGTCAGATGGGTGGAGTGATGGCAAAAACCGCACAATAATGAGTTTTCTTACCTCTTGTCCACAAGGTACAATGTTTTTGAAATCAATAGATGCATCTGATAGGGTGAAAGATGCAAATTTATTGTTTGAGCTTTTGGATGAGATTGTTTTAGAGGTGGGGGTGGAAAATGTTGTACAAATCATAACAGATAATGCCTCTAACTATGTTCTTGCTGGTAAGATGTTAGAGGCTAAACACAAAACAATATTTTGGACTCCATGTGCTGCACATTGCATAGACCTCATGCTTGAGGATATAGGGAAAAAGATTGGATCAAGAACACTGTAGAGCATGGAAAAAGCATCACCAAATACATCTACAATCACTCATGGGTATTGAACCTAATGAGGAAGAACACTGAGGGCAAAGAACTTGTTAGGCCAGCCATCACGAGATTTGCAACAAACTTCCTCACGTTGCAATCTCTTATTTCCCAACAACAAAACTTGAAAAGGATGTTTTCAAGTGATGAATGGAATGCATCAAAGTGGAGCTGGAAACAGAATGGGAAAGACACAAAGAAGAAACTTTTTGATAATTTATTTTGGAAAAAAACAGTAGAGATTGTGAAAGTTGTCGAGCCTCTTGTTAAGGTGTTGCGGTTGGTGGATGGGGAAAAATTAGCCATGGGCTATATTTATGAGGCTATGGATCAGACAAAGGAGCAAATAAGGGCAACATACAAAGACAGGGTAACTAAGTATGGGCCTATATGGGAGATCATAGATAATAGACGGAACAATCAACTCCATCGACTCATACATGCAGTTGGGTATTTCTTGAACCCGAAATATCATTACAGAGCTCAGCTTGGAGAAGATCAAATAGGAGAAGTAAAAGATGGTTTGTACGAGTGCCTAGAGTGCATGGTCCCTAATGAGATGCAACAACTTGAGGTTCACCGACAGATCAACTTCTTCAACAGAGCCACAGGTACCTTTGGGAAAAACCTTGCAAAGATTGCAAGGGATGTGGACCAACCAGGTAAGAAATTCTAAGTTTTTTGAAGTTCATTTGATTAAAAATTTTAATGAATAATCATGAATTTTTAGCATAAGACAATCTTTATCTAATTTGTTGAATTACGCTTTAACCTTTAAGTTATAAGTTTTGTTTTACTTTTAATTTTTAATTGTGTTTTTAACTTTTTATCGTCATTGTTTACTAATTAAACATTTACACTTTTTATCGCAGCACATTGGTGGGATTCGTTTGGTAGTCAGTGTCCTCAATTGCAAAAGTTTGCAATTAGGATCTGAGCCAAACTTGCAGTGCTTCTGGGTGCGAGCGCAATTGATCCATCTTTGAGCGGATTCACATAAAGAAGAGCTGTTTGGAAGAACAACGGTTGAAATCTTGTCTTTGTGCAAGACAACCTTTGGTTAAGGCGCAACCAGTTGTTGAACCGAAGACCTGATACTGATCCCATTGTCTTGGATGATATAGATCCAACCTCAGAATGGGTAGAGGAGAGTCAGCCAACAGAGTTTGATCCCGATAACTTGGGGTGGATGGGTTTGGATCGGGAAGGCGATGAGCCATTAGCAGCATTGCCGCCATCGTCACGAGACACACGGCGAGGCACTAGTCGCACTCGTGCTACTCCCCGACCTCATGCCAATATAGTTGTTGCAAATGTACCTGAGGATTTGGATGAGTCCAAGTCAGAGCCAAAGGTCAGTGATGATACTGATGAGGATGACCTTGAGAATCCCATTTCCAGCAGCGGTGCAGAGTTTGATGATTGATCATTGATGTTATCTAGTTTATTCTAGAGTTTTGTAACCTATAGTATTTGTAATGTATCAATGATCATAGCATGTTGTTTTTTTGGAGTCTCGAACTATGGAGGCCATTTAGAGCCTCATTGTTTATGTATTTTGTTTCGGAATCTCATCTATGATATATGTATTGTGTATTAAACTTGGAGTTCATGTCATTTTGCTATAAACACCTTTCTTGCATATATATAAGAGAAAAATTTGCATATTTTGTGTGTAGTTGTTGGAATTATGGTTTTTAACCTTTCAAATATATTATTTTCATTAAAAATATAAAATTTTATATGTTTTTAGTAAACCGGTTCATTAAGTTTGAACCGGTCTGGTTCCGGTTCGGTTCCGGTCCAGACCTCAGCCGGTTCCGATTTTTAAAACATTGCTAGCTACCAGCCATGGACCAATGGGGAAAGAGACAAGAAGATGAATGCAGCGATTCTTGTAATCTTAATAAATTTGTTTGCCTAAACTACAGTTGCAACAATTATTCAGCATCCGCTGTATGTATTCCTTAGAATCCTGCACCCTATAAATGTGTGGCTTAATGACTAGAGGCTTATCAGAATGATGTGTAAGTCTGCTTGTCCTTTATTTATTTTTATGCCATTCCATTTCAAACCTATCTTTCATCAAATATTAAGATTTCAACTTGCTAGACATTTTCAGAAATGTAGTTTTTAATATAAAATAGTGATTGGTGCTTTAAATATATGATTCCTGAATGACTAATACAGAAGATGAGGAATAATGTGTGATGCAAATGCTAAAATTTAACCAGAAGACACTTAAGCCCAAAAAAAGTAACAAAAATGAAATGTCTCATTAAAGTCGTGTCACACACGCTACAGCAAATAAACAAGTTTCAATATCTCACATTCAATGTTTATATTGCACTTAGAAGCACTATGGTACAATATAGGGACCAAATGTTTAAGGAACTATTCTTTTGGGTTCTTTTGGGAGGTTTTGTAGAACAATTGCAGAAACAAACATGCAAGATAAAGCTGGGTGGAGGGTTGATAGTAAATACCTTTAAAGTGACCTCCGGAATGAATGGGAAAGCAGTTCCAATCCTTAAACGGTGTTTTTTGAGAAGAGATATGTGAATCTCTGTGTTAACTAAGCTCAGCAATAATGGTGCACATTTTGTTTACACTTGTCCCAAATGCCATCAAAGACTGTTGTTCCATAAGAATATTTGAGGGCATTATTCAAGCCCATAAAATCAGCATGAACATAGCAGACATTGAAAACAATAGACATTGTAGCAACTTCTCGGAGGGTGCTAAGAAGGGTTCTATCAGCAGAGACAGTTGAGAGGTTTTTGTGAGGTATTTTTATGCAAAATTATTTTGGGGTTTGGTTAACTTTCTAATGATTTTGAGTGCAGTTTTTGGTGATGTCTTTTGATGATTTGGAATAAAGAATGCCCTAGTGTAGTGCCCACCCATGTGGGACCCAAACACAAGACCAATATAGCAGGATAATTTTTTTACTTTCATATTACTTGATACAATTGTGCGACACCATAAAGACTCACAAGAGATTGCACAACACCACATGTAACATTTACACCAACATGAAGAACACACAAATAACAAGATGACCCAAGGTGCAACCATCGTCACACTTATATAAATGAACAATTATGAAACCACGACCCAACCACAACATGAACTTCACGAATAGATATATTCCACACTATCACATTTTCAGGTTTAACTCTTAATTGTAATCATATTTCATCATTAGCCTTTAAGGTTCAAAGAGCACTTGACATGAACATACTTTTTCCTTTTTCTCTAGATTGCATTTCCTTTTATTTTGTTTAACGAATAACTTAAGATGGTCCCATCTTAACTACCATTCAAGTCCCTTATTTAACCTGATAGGTCTCGAGATCATTTTTCACGTAAGCAGATACTCTTATTCACAATGTTTCACATTATTAATTTTGTTCAGATTTAACTTATACAAGTACACTTCATCACATGAGAAGAGTGAACATTGGTTTAAGGGGAATGGATTCCATATTTAGTTTACTCAAATTCAACATCTTAGGGACACCTTTAAGATAGGAAAGGTTAACTATAGGTTTCGAACACCATTAACATATAAGGAGGTCCTAGGCTTGAATTTACTTCTTGTTTGCACTCAAAGACTCTATGACCAACTAAAGTCAATTTTGAAGTGGATCAAACACCTTTATCTCACATACCTCCAATTTTTACTTCTTTCCAAAACAAACGGCAACGCATGAATATAAATTAAATTCTAAAGATTATCAACAAATTTGTTCACAATTGACTCTAATTGTTGCTTTATGATTCAAAAATAGGTTAGAGTCATTTCTAATGGTTATACGCCATAAGTTTTGTTTTCTAAACAAGAGATTATGTTGCTCGAATGCTCGAACTCATGTGGAGAAATTTATAAGTACTTTCAACAACAAAAGCGGGGCCTAACTAAGTATAAGGTAATTCCAAGATTCACTTGTGTGCCAGACTTATATCGCTCGCATTTTAAAAGAGTCGGGATTCTATTGAGATAATTAGCAACATGAGGGAATCACCGCACTATGTGGTTTACCCAAGTTTGATTGATCACAATACAAGGAATGGTAATTACCTTCTTTACTTTCCCTTATGATCCCATACACATACATTGATTTGCCCTTCTAGAGAGGCTTAGGATAAGACGGCCATTAAAACAAACATTTGTTGAATATGACATCATTCATGTCACAAGGTGACACTATACCCTTAACTACCACAACATTCACACTTCCACATGCACAAGAAACCCTTTTTTGGTAAACGACACACGAACAATTCAATGCTCAAGGGTAACCTTCTCAAGGGATGTTAGGTTAGGGTCAAACAGATAACTTTTAAAATAACCTCCTAATAGAGGTCAAACAATAACCATTCTTATATACGGAGGTTTCTTTTCTTCTATGTTTTTCGAGCATTATAAAAAAACACACAAGGATACATGATCATCACTTTCACATAGGAGAACATTATAAATGGTCATTTCATTTTCAAGTTAAAAAGTACATCTACATTATTAGCAAGATATATGCCTACAATCAAAATTACTTCTTAAATAGAATGTCCTTTTTTTTCAAGATACCAATATAATACAATCTCTTACTCATCACAAAATAATCAATAGATAACATACATGTTCGTTACAATAGTGTTGATACATCTATTTAATATTACATGTATATTTCAACGATATCCCATATTACAAAAGCACAAGAAACGCTACCATTTTCTTCCGGTCTCGCGTACCTACAACCACCGCATGGTCAGCACAATTGTTGGCATGGCATCAAACTACAATCAGCACAATTACATTTTCACAGTTTTCTAACAATAATGAATCTATATTTATCACACTTCAAAGGAGAGTAAGAAAATACAATTGCCATTTCATTTTGTTTTCAAAGCCAAGGAGAGAGAGAGAGAGGAGAGAGAAAAACACCATTTTCCACAATCAATTTCTTTTCAAGCAAGCATCAAAAGAAGGTTTCCTACAGGCATGCATTTGTGTTTACAAGGTTTACCGATCATTGTTTTTGCTTGGATAAGGTCATATGACAGTTTTCTCTATAGAGTCGCAAGTTTCCAAAAACATCAAATTTAGACAAGTTGCTCAAAAAATCAGCATTCAAAAACCATCTTTGAGACTCAAACAAACAAGGGGACCAATTCTTACTGTTCTCCTATATACAAGGAAACATTCAGAGTTGACGGAACCCCAAACTGGAAAACAAGATTAAAATGGTGTTCATATTTCCGGAGCTACCAATCATAAATGCACTCAAGCAGCCTTGTCACCCAATGACCGGAGGCCTACAAAACCTATCAGGAAAACTAGCTTGCGGGATGTTTTTCTCCAAAATGAGGGTTTGTAGCAATTGTCTCATAGAAATATTAGAGGTATGTGGAAGCCAAAATCCGTTTCGACACCTAGGGCCAAAATGGTGGGTCAAAACCAACTGCATTTTTTTCACTTTCAATAGTTGTTTAAAGCTGCAAACTAGCTTGTTGGGCTCCTAAACGTGTTATTAAAAAGGTCAAATGGAATTCCGAGGAACAACCAAGGGTTCAGTCAGACACTCCACATGACAAGGTACACGACTAAAGTTTGCTTTTCACAAATCGGGGTTTATAAGGATATTTTGCGCCTCCAAGAAAACAAGTTTTTAATAACATTGCACAAAGTCATCTAGAAGTAGTTTTCACTAAGTTTCTCATTTATCACGCCAACCGCGTGGTTTCCAAGACCAAAACTAGTATAAAAGTTGTCCAAATATCTCACGAGGTAGATTGGGAGTAGAGTTTACATTCTTGATTTACTATTCTAGTTGCGTACAAAAACAAAGGTAAATTTGCTATAAGCCACTACGTCTCATTTAGATCATCGATAATTTAATCTACTTTAGTTTGATTTTCTACCACATTAAAATAAGAAAACTAGAATCATTAAAATCATGCAAGAAGGGCAAGATGACCATGCTTGATAATCAAGCTGGCGAGGTACAAGGGTCAATCAAAACTCAATTCGCAGCCATCCATAACATCAATCTTTTATCAGGTGTCATACAACAAGTAGCTCATCAAGCCAACGGAACCAAGATAGAAGAACGAGCTCTACATTACATCCCAACTCGTATGCTTAGAACGAGCTATAACATAACAAGCTTAAACCAGCCAAATTCCATGCCACGGTGGGTAACTCACCGCTCAATCACCCAAGTCAATCGACACAAAAGTAAGAAGATATGTGATCAACGTCACATTCATATTTCGATCTCGAACTAAAAGCATTAGACAACCAATCATTAGTCCCAAGCAATGCTACAAAAATCACCAATCAAATCACCAATTGCAATTTTACCAATTTATCACAAGTTTGATAACTTTCCTCCGTTGTTTATAAACTGGTTAGTTAGTTTATGCATTCTTGCAAATTAATTGAAGATCCTCGTTTTGATAACATTCTTATATTTTTGTGAACCCATTATTCATTGGAAAAGGAAGGGTCGAACACTTGGGATGCATTAGTCAAAGATTCTTCGTCAAGTAGCTTTAAGAATCGAACCTGAGCCAGCGGAGGTAAAGCTCCATCCATTTACTACTAGACGACAACCCCACTGCCATCCTTTCAAAGAAAGGGACACAGTCCAAGTTCCCAACCAACATTGACCAAGACCTTAAAAAACCCATTTTTGTTGATACCCTACCATCATTGTTGTCCAAAATTTGTTCAGTAATTTCATTTAGAGAAAACCGGTAACATGGCTTCTAAGGGCCACATTTCCTTGTGGAAAATAGTCACAACATCTAGGTGCCCTAATCTAAGCTCCCAATCTGACATTGGCAAGGAGGATGCTGGCAGAGCTCATGGAATTTGGCTTTATACCTGACAATTGCATTTTTCTTAAACTTTCTAACGCCTTTATTTAAAACAGAAACTCCTTTTGTGCTAGGGCCGAGCTACTCACCACTATGGCATCCCAACTAATCAAAATGGCCATTCACGTGACCAGCACAGGCTATCCCAGCTGTAACAAAAAGAAATAAAACAAAAGAATGCCATCCACCAATCTGGCATGGCAAGGAATGGGCAGGAAGCTGCAAATAAAAACCATGGGATTGGAAAAAGACATTCTCTAATATGCATTAATCCACACACACAAACCGAAAATTCCCAAAATCTTAAAAAAATCTTAAAATCCTCTCACGGCAATTAAACTCACAATACCCAAAATTTCAATAATTCTTTTCTTGGTAAAAGGTTTTCCCACACCCCAAGGATTGAAAGAATTTAGGAGAATTAAAAATATTTACTTATTTGATTATTTCCCATTTTATTTTTGTCATTTATTATTATTTTTATTTTTTTAATTTAAATGATTTATATTATTTATTACTTTAAAATTGCTTTAATCATAGCCACAACAGCTCCTACTGCATTAACCTTATCACGAAAATATATTTATTTGAGAAACATACGGATTACATTGATCGTTACCCGTATTACAATTTACTTAGACTTTAATGCTATACACAAAAATACATATAAATGTTTCAACTTCAAGATTTGCAATTGCTCTCGAGTTGAAAGGATCGTAAGAATAACGACATCACCACACCAGCTAAAGGCACAAAGGCACTTCAAGGGTTCCAAAGGTTCATCTGTGAAAAGACAACTTCCAAATTGCCCTTCTTATTTTATAATCGCAAAAGCATATTTATTTCATTTCCAATTTTATTTACGATCACTCTGTCGATGGTCAGAATGACAACCCGACACGAGCCCAACATTCAACGACCATCCCACGGTCCTTGGGCAAGGGTTCTAAATGCATTTATTCGACAACCAGGATAGGGTTATCCTGATCCCCAAAGCACAAGAGGCCTAGCGACAACACGAGCATGGAAAGGGCACTACACCTAGGGATAGATGATGTTATTATTTGTTGTTGACAATCTTTTGATGATGGTACAATTTTTTTGGTGAAACAATAATGAAAATTATTTTGGGAAAAGCTTAATTTAATAGAGCAATGTTACATTGATGGAAGTTTATGCTGAGTGTGAAATTGTGACCATTGGGGGATTTCTTACTTTTTAATGAATCCTCAACTCAAACGGTGAAGCATTATATTGAATTTTTAAATCTTCAAAGATGTAAACCATTCATATTTTGACCAAGTCACAGAAATTAACAAAAGATAACTATGCTATTTGGAGTCAGAGAATGAAAGTGTTCTTTAGGGTGAAAGGAGTATGAGACATTGTTAATGAAACCAAAAAAGACCACCAGACAGCGATGCAGCCCAACCCAAATATGATACATCTAACCTTGAAAGCCTCTCTACTACAATGTAAACTCCATCGAGAATGATATTGTCCCCTCTTTATTGCTAGTGCAGATAATGCCATTGATGCATGGAAGCAAATGGCTTCTTTGTATGCTGACTCAACAAGACTAGAATATTTTATTTGAAAAAGAAGCATCGTGCTTTGAAGTTACAGGAAGGTGGATCAATGGGTTATCACTATCAGCTATGTTACACCAAGTTTCCGGGACGGACTGCAAGCGACAGGGGGTGAGTTTCTAGGACAGCAGGGGACCAGAGGCCTTTTTCTAGGGGACGGCAACTAACAAAAAAGGGAAAATTTTAAAAATATAGAAAATTTCAGTTATTCATATATAACTTATAATGGATTCATTCATATACATAATACAACCATTTTATGATAAAGAGAGAGCATCCTCTTATGATATGCAGTTAACTAATTTAGTATAACATTGTATTTAGAGTTTTGTAGAACGCTGTTGAATCATCTGGAAAGTCTTTGGCTGAATGAAGAAGAAAACAAATTGTCTAGAGTTGTAGTAGTTTGCATACAGCTGTAAATGGGAAACTTCTAGAACTTGCAGGTAAAGAGAGAGCATCCTCTTATGATATGCAGTTAACTAATTTAGTGTAACATTGTATTTAGAGTTTTGTAGAATGCTTTGGAATCATCTGGAAAGTCTTTTTCTGAATGAAGAAGAAAACAAATTGTCTAGCAGTATAGTAGTTTGCATGCACTGTAAATGGGAAACTTCTAGAACTTGCTGGTATTCATATTTGTATGAATGCATTTTGTTATCAAACATAGAAATATAGAAAAAGTTTGGAGCAAGCAGCAGAGCTGTAGAAGAACATAACAGAGCAAGGAGAGACAGTCTAAGATGATTTACGAATTGTATGCAGCAGCATTAAGTAATTCTAATTTATTTTGTGTGTGTAATCTTTGTTTTTGTGCATTTTTTTAATATGTGAACAACATTCATTTGTGATCATTTATGGCAGAATTTTTAATGTTTTGCCATTTTTTATTAAGCGATCTGCACTTTTCTGGGTGGGGGACGGCTAGCCGTCCTCAGGACATTTGAGGGATATCTTTGACGTCCCCATCCATCCCCTGTAATGCTTGGTATCCCCTACACGTTTCCAGGACATCCCCGAGAAAACCTGCAGGTTAAGGAAAGGAGGGTGACGTCTCCAAGGAGTTCCTGAGTCCCCAGAATGTCCCTGGTGCAGATATGTCCTCAAAAGGGCTGGGGACGCATCCCTGGGTACCCTTGGCTATCAGTTATAGATATTGAAGGACATCAAAAGTCAAATCACAGTTATGGGTGAAAACATGTGTGAGAGAATTCAAAGCGAATCTGTTTAAGTAGTTATCTTGAAGCTCATGAAGGAACAGTTGAAACTTTCTCAGATTCTGAAACAAACTGGGAATTGAGAATAATTCTGGGAACAACAGATGTAGGACAAACAAGAAACTAAGCATGAAAAAGAGAAGGCTCTCATAATGCACACACAACATTAGGGATAATGGAAATACAAATCAAAACCTAATACAAGCAAAGAGAATGATAGTAAATCACCTTTTCTATGTTATCGTTGCGGTAAATCATGAGATTTTGCAAGGTTAGGAAAACAAATTTGCTGAAACTTCAGCAAATTGGAAAGGCATAAAGCAAGCAGAAAAAGATAATAATGTGTATGTTCTTTGATTTAAGATTTATTTTTTTGTGCACCTGGTTTAAAAATGTTTTCTAACGATGTCTAATTGAACATTATGGGGGCCAGGAAGCTATTGGAAATATCAAGTCCATTTAGAATTGAAAGATAAACTTAGTCAATATATTTTCAGATAGGGTTATTAAATATTTGGGGTGTCAAAAAAGCTGCCCCAAATTAAGGAGCGAAAAGCAGTAAAAGAGTAGCAAAAGGTGGCAGAAGAAGAGAAAACGACAGTGAATAAAGGGGTAATCTAAGGAGAAAAAGGGCAAAAGAAGCAAACTCAAAGAGATGAAGAGAGGACAAGGGGCAAGAAAGAATTTTGGTCAACAAAATCAATTGAGTAGCAGATGAGGGCAGAACTCAGAAGTTGGATGAACAATGAAGAGGAGGAAATGGAAGAAATAAGCAGGTGGAAAGGGAGCATAGGGAGAAAGAAGTGATCCAAGAGAAGACCAATGGGCAAGCAGATGGTTCGAATTTTGATTTTGGAATAAAATTTGACAAGGACTTACTGGATGGGATCATAGTCAGCAAATTATAGGTGGCTAGAGAAACATTGGGCCCGAATGTAACCTACTCAAGCAATGTTTTTACAAACAGGCAGGATCACTTCCTAAAGGATGAGGTCAAAGAAAAAAAAAGAGTCAGGAAAATGTGAAACAAAAAAGGAGGAAGCTCTGCTAAAAACAGGGTCATAATCCATCTCAGAGGATGAGGAGTTTAGTGTGGAGTAAATCCCCATGATATGTGTGCCAGACCATGTTGTAGCTCAATCAACCCAAATGTATTTTGATAGGGCCCTAATTTCAAATTTGTTGGATAATGGCGAAGCATAGGAACCCTTAACCAATGGATGGGCTCTAAGTGAAGGTTTTGTGCACTCAAAGATTCGATTTTTGCTGAATGATACTTTCAAGTAACCTTTCAAAAAGCCAAAGACACAGGTAATTTTCAAAGAAGGGCAGTGGCTTTTAAAAATTTAGTTCTATACCAAAGTAATTGCACTCTCATATTCAACCTTGGATAAAAGTTGATGAAAGAAGTGCCATTATGGGGTATGTTTGTACAAGTTTCATCTGTAGAATGAAGGAATCCTCCAAAGCACTAAGAAAAAGATTGGTAAGTTTATCTGTCTATTTGAGTCGACTAAAAATAAACATTTTGATTGTTGGCTAACCTGACCAAGCCTATCCTGGAGGCCATAAGAATATCAACTGCCACTAGGATTTGAAGGCAGGATTTAGATTATGAATGTCTACCTTTCTGATGCTTCCTATATAAGGAAATTGGGCATATTAAAAAATGTCCTCTTCCATGCTAATCTATGACCAAGCCATCTTATTTTGAAAACAGACAAAAGAAGCCCCCAAATTATGCAAGATGATTTAAGGATTCATTAGAAAATTTGGAGAATAATCCTAACAGATCAAGGTCTTCAGAGATTACGAATAAGATTGAACAAAGATGGCAACCAAAAACCACTTTGGAGGAAAGAAGAGTTTGAATGGAGAAATCACAAGCAATTTTTGCCTCGCAAAAATACAAACAAGATAAAGAGAAAAGAGATCAGGGCCAAAGAAGAAACAGAATAAAGGAATCTTCAATTAAACATCAGGATGAGGTATTAGGCAAGAGAGAGAGAGAAAACATACTGGAAAGGCAGCATAAGAAAGAGGAAAATGGAGATATACTTGATGGTAGCATAACCATTATCCCAGAAAGTTGTCTAAGAGATTTCAGTGAGGAGCAGGGAAGTTCACTGAAGGTGAATTCCTTTCCTTTGCAAGCATAAGCAGGCATCGAACAATGGGCAGCTAATCAGAACGGCTTAAAAACCAGGATCTGGAAGGCAAGCTTGAGAAACTGCAATCTTTTTTAAAATGACATAAGGGGAAAGACAATCCTCTCCCAAATAAGGTAAATAAGAAAAAACCTAAGGAATTCCAGAATGAGATTATTGGGGAAGGACGTAAACATAGCATATAGCCAACCAGAACTATGGGATCTACAACACTTAAATCTCAACCTACCACAGGGCCTATGGGAGTAAGGGGTAGAAAACCAAAAAAGGAGAAGATTTGGAAGGATACACAGACTGCATTTGACAATGGTCAGCAACAAAGAATTACTAATATGACGTTAGGTGGAAGGGAGAAGCCTTCCACCAAGAAGCCACGTCAGAGCCTTAAATGCCTTTCACAAAGGTCGCCTGATTCAACAACTGATTGAGGAGAAATCTACTCTCCTCTTATTGCAAGAGACAAAAATTAGCAAAGAATACTTTGAATCCATTGTCAGGGAAATCTGGAGGAAATAGGAAAGGATTATTATGAAAGCAGAAGGATCAGCTGGAAACTTAGCAGATCAGTGGATTCCACGGATATGTGCATGTAGTCTAGTCTCCAAATTCCCTAACTTTATCGTCACTTATACATCAAGGAGGTCTTACACTTTCTTCTTTGCGATGTGTATAGTCCCATTAGAGTTGAAAAAAATGAGATGTTGGAGAGATCACAGCAGGTTAAATGGGCGAACTAAATCAGTATAATGGCTTTTCGGTGGGGACTTCAATGCAATTCTAAAAGTAACTGAGAATCAGGGAGGCTCCGCCCAAATATCTCAAGCAATAATAGACTTCAAATATTTCTGCCAAAATGGAGGTTTAAATAACTTTGAACCATAAAGAACTTCAATCACCTGGAACAATACAAGGTCAAGTGGACAGATTCCTCATTAATTCTGAATTTATCTCCAAAGGAAATGAGTTTCCATAGAGGTTATTAGCTAAGCAGGGTCAGATCATTGGCTGCTTTCCATGTTAATCATGGGGATAGAAAACCCCATGGTATACACTTCAAATTTGAGTCCATGTGGCCACAGGACCCATCATTTGAAGAGAACTTGGAAAAATGGCAGAAAACAGAATTTAAGGGATCAAAATTGTCCATTCTTTCTCAAAAACTCAAAGCAGTCAAGAAAGTGGTGAAAGATTGGAAATAAGGAAAAAATTGGAGATATATTCAAAAGCGGGAATATATTGAAGCCCGACTCAGGGATCTATAGATATCTATAAATCAGGTGTAATGGAATGAGGAATCGACAGACATGAAAAAATATCTCATAATTGAGCAGCAAAAATCCTCAAAAAGAAGAAACCTACTAGAAAGTGAAATCAAGAGTGAAGTCATTACAAGAAGGTGACAGGTATGCAAAATTCTTCCATTTCTCCACATTAGTCAGAAGAAATAAAAATAGAATAGACAAAATTGTAACATAAGAAGGTGAGAAAAAGATGAAAATGATGGGAGAAGAAGTGAGGCTGTAAAATTCTACAAGGAATTCTTGACTGAAAAAGTCACAGATAGGGAAAACGATCAAGACAGACTAGCTGAAAATATCCCCACTGTGACTTCATAAGCAATAAGTCTGTGATTAATGGCTCCAGTAACAACAAAAGAAGACAAGAAGGTTGTTTTCTGTGTGGATGCGAAAACGCCCCTGCTATATATGAATTTCAAGTTGGGTTCTTTCAAAAATGTTGGAATGTAGTATCTAAAGGAGTAATTGAGGCAGTACACAAATGTAAAAAGACAAAGAAAGTGTTCAGAGAATGAAACAACATATTCCTGGCCCTAATCCTGAAGAAGGAAGATTCTAAATATGTTGATTCTTTAGACCCATCGCCCTGTGCAACTCTGTATACAAATTTGTGACCAAGGTACTAGCGAACAAACTGAAGGAGTTCCTGGAAGGAATCATATCAGAAGAACTAAGTCCTGTTGTTATTAAGAGACAGATTCTGGATGGTATTCTCACTACCCATGAGACAATTCACTCTCTCAAACCATGATAAAGAGTTTGTATGTTTATTTAAATTAAGCTGGACTTAGTAAAAGCATATGACAGCATCAATTCGATGTTTTTAGACAAGGTCCCAGAGAGAATCGGCTTCAGCAAAGAGTGAAGACAATGGGTATGGAGTTGTATCTCCGTTCCATCATTTTCAGTATTAACTAATGAAATTCCTGCATAAATATTCAAACCCTCTAGCAGATTGTGGCAAAGGGATCCACTTTCCCGTACTTATTTATCATTATGGCAAAGGCCCTTGGAAAATCTATTCAAACTGCCATAAGCAATGGAGAGCTAAAGGTGGCTCCGCTGTAAAAACTGCCGCTTCTGCCTGCTGCTTCTGTCTGCGTTCTCTGGTCCCCTTTCTAATGCCGGACCCTCCTGGTCCGGATCGGGGGGCCCCCCTGTCAGGGCCTCTCTCTCCCTCACAGCCTCTCGCTTGGTCTAAAGTCGTGGACGCTTCCACATCAGCACACGGCGCGGAAAAGCTTTCCCCTTCACTGTCAGAAGGGTCCTTTTCCCTGCGCATCCCCACTCATATCACGGAGGCTGCTGCTGCTTCTCGTGACCTGTCCTTGGTGGGCACGCTGATGGGCCCTAGGCCCCCACTGGAGGATATAAAAAAATGGGCTCGTTTAAAATGGCAACCATGTGGAGCACTTGAAATAGCGGCTATGCCTAATGGATTCATCTTATTCTCTTTCAGCTTGAAAGAAGATTTCGCTAGAGCGTTGCTGGGAGGTCCGTGGTTCTTTGGCAGGCGGGGTTTTTATCTCAGGAAATGGTCTCCTGGTTTCAACCCACACACGGAATCCATGACCCAAGCCCCAATCTGGGTCCGCCTTCCGGGGCTTCCTTTGGAGTTCTGGCATCCGGCGGTCATTGAAGGTATTGCTCTTTCTATAGGTTCTTTGATTGCTATAGATCAAGCCACGAAAGCAAAAACTAGATTTATTCATGCTCGTTTCTGTGTTAATGCTGATATTAGTTGCCCCTTGCCAAAAGACATTGAGCTTATCTCGGACTTTGGGAACTGGAGACAGCCTATTGACTATGAATACATTCCTCAAGCTTGTTCTTTCTGCAAAAAACTGGGCCATAGGGCCTCCAGCTGCCCCTCTAAACCCCAACCGAAACCACTGTCCCAAACCCTATCCCCAAAATTCAAGAAAAAATTTGTACCTAAATCGTCCTCCATTGAGATCCCGATCATCCCCACTTCTAACTCCTTTGCTCTCCTGGAGGATGGAGAAATCGACCAGCCCTCTGATCCTGCTGCTGAGACCCTTCCCCCCTCCTCTGCCCTCCTTCCTCTCTCCCCACCCCTGGCTCCTTCGATTCCAGCTTTTTTGGCTGCCTCTTCCCCCCCCCCTTCGCCACTTCCTGCTCCCTTTTCCATCCCCCTTCCCTCGATCCTCCTCCCTCGATCCTCCCTCCCTTCCTCCCCCTCGCCCGCCTGCTTTTGATTCGCCCTCTCTCCTGAGCTATCCATGATGATTGTTCTAATCACCGTTTCACTAGAAGCAGCAACAAGAAACCAGATATAGGCTTGGAAAAAGTTAGAGGCAGAACTCCAAGCAGTGTTAAGCTTCAGATTGAAGCAGCTACAAATGTGGCGCAAGGAACCCAAAGCACTATCCCCATGGTGGTGGGGAGTAAATCCAAACAAAAGAAATGAAGATCATTTCTTGGAATATAAGAGGGCTCAACTCTCTGCAAAAGCAAAGAATCATCAAAGACATCAAGTTCCAGAACTCACCTGATATCATCATGTTACAGGAAACCAAGCTAAAAACTGAGGTTCGGCTTCATAAAATCTGGCCTGCGGCTGCATTTGAATCCCAACCTTCAACTGGGAACTCCGGGGCTTTGCACCTGTGGAATCCTGCATTCTTAAAGGGGATGCCTGCTCAAACATCCCAATTTTCTATGTATCCTCTTTCAAGAAATCGCACCGACACCTCCTGGATTGCTATCAATGTCTATGCCCCAAACTTGGAGAATCATCGTGGAAAACTTTGGAAGGATATCACCAACTTCATCGTTACTTGTGGTAAAATTCCAATTATCATAATGGGTGATCTAAATTGTCCTCTTTATCCCTCAGATAAACAGGGGGGCATGCCTGCTATGCCGGCTAGCATGGAAGCTTTGGCTGACTTCATTAGAGAAAATTCACTTCTGGATATGGATCTCCACGGTTCTTCTTACACATGGTCAAATCGTAGATTGGGCAGGAATCACATTCAATGCAGATTAGATAGAGCTCTTGGATCGATGGATTGGATTTCTCTCTTTCCGGACTTTTATCTCAGCTCCCTCCCAAGGGTTGGCTCTGATCACAGCCCCCTCCTGTTGAGCGCCAACCATTTGGTGAATATCAAGAATCCTCCCTTCAGATTCGAAAGCTGGCTTGGCTTGAGAATAATCATCCGACCCCCGGTCAGTAAGCTGGTGGAATATTGAGATCAAGGAACCAATATGTTCGATTTTCCAAAGAAACTCAAAGAAGTCAAAAATGTACTCAAAATATGGAAGTCTAAGGTCTTGCAACATCAAGGTTCGCAAGAAGGGAGCTCTCTCGAGCTTGATCAAAATTTCGAGCAAATTGAGAATGTGGGAAGGTTGGACCATCTTCACCAACAGAAATCTCCTCCTCGCTGATTATCAAAGACTCTTAAAGAAGAAGAAACCTACTGGAGGCAGCGCTTCAGGCCCTCTGGCTTGACCAAGGTGATCGTAATACTAAATTCTTTCATATTACTGCTTGTAAACATAAAGCTAGGGACAAGATTCGTGAGTTGGTGTCGTCTTCAGGTACTCTTCTTACCGCTGACTCTGATATATCCAATGAGCTTATATCCTTCTACTCAAATCTTCTCCATGCTGATCTGGCTCCTTCGGAACAATCTATGAATGAAATGCTTCAGCACATTCCTCATCTGGTCTCTCCTGAGATGAACAATAATCTTACCAAGCCTTTTGCTATGGAGGAAATTCATAAAGCTGTCTTTGCTATGAAGCGAGATAAAGCCCCGGGTCCGGATGGCTTTCCGGCTGCTTTCTTCCAAGTTTTTTGGGAAATCATCAAGCAGGACCTTTTCCTCGCAGTCAACGAATTTCAGATGAATGATAATCTGCTAAAGGAATGGAACACCACTTTTTTGGCCTTGGCTCCAAAAGTGCATATCTCCAAGGATGTGTCCAATTTTCGGCCCATAAGTCTATGCAACACGTCTTACAAGATTATCACTAAGATGCTGGCTTCCAGGCTAAAACCTCTTATGCCGAACCTCATCTCCCTCAATCAGAATGGATTCATTAAAGGTAGGCTTATTCAAGGTGTATAATTATCGTCTCCATGAGGCCATCCACTCGGCCCTCCTGCAAGTCTCCGGTATGATCTTAAAATTGATATGCAAAAGCCTTTGACAGAGTCACCTGGCCTTTCCTAATCAAGACCCGGAAAATTTGGGTTCAACAAAAATGGTGTAGCTGGATTTACTCATGTGTTTCACCCCTTGTTTTTCTATTCTCGATCAATGGCATTCCAAGGGTTTTTCAAAAGTAAAGAGAGGTATCGTGCAAGGTGACCCTCTGTCACCTTTTCTCTTTGTTCTTATGGCGGATTCCTCAGCAGAGCGCCTGGATGCGGCAAAAATCAATCCATCATCTCTCGGTTTGAAAATCACCTCTAATCGCCCTCGCCACCCATAAGCCTGGGCCACGATGACACCTTATTGCTGAGTCAAGCTTCGTTATCGGCTAGGCTATTATGGATATCCTTTCTTTATATCAATCACCTCGCAAAGAAACGATTAACTTCATCAAGAGCAAGATCTCCTTTTTTCAACACGCCCCTGCAGTTCAGAGGAAGATTGCTGACATTTTTGGTCGCTTCGATTGGATCTCCCAACCTCTTATCCGGGCATCCCCTCTTCCATGGTAGGCAATCAAAAATTATGTGGAACCCGATTATGAAAGATATCAAAAACTTCACGCTTGAAAGGTGCTCTCACCAGTCGGGCAAGCTCCACTGGTGAAAGCCACTCTTCGTAATCTTCCTTCTTACTGGTCCATGCTCAAAATTCCTGCCACTGTTAGAGAGGTCGTGGAAAAATTCAAAGGAACTTTTTCGTGGTCCGGAATCAAGAAAAGAAAAGGATCCACCTTGTGGCCTCGGAAAGAGGCTCAGTAAACCTACCGCTCACGGTGGTCTTGGTCTTCGGAAAATAAAGGAGATGAACGGGGCCCTCCCGGCGAAACTTGCTTGGGAGGTGGCTAAAGGCAATTCTTGTTGGGCCCGCTTGCTCGTCGTTAAGTATTTAACAAACAATGAAGACTTTCTCACATCCATCCCCACTAGAGGCTCTACCATATGGAACTCCATTTGTAGTTCGCTCCCCATCATTCGTGCTGGCACTAAATGGAGGTTCGGGAATGGGCGTCTCATTGATTTCTGGAGGGATACTTGGATTGGTGATGTTCCCCTTGATCTCAACCCCTCTTGGGACCCTATCAAGAGAAGTATCATCAATATTCATGGTAGATTAGCATCTGGTTATTGGCAGAGGATAAATTCCATCCCCTCTTGGGATATCAAGGCTTGGGAGGATATCAGCGACCTTCAAAGAGACCTGCTGTCCTCCCTTAGAGTGCAGCTCTCCACCATCTACATCCCGTATTCCCATAATGAAGATGAGATTATCTGGACTCTATCCACTTCGGGCTCCTTTTCAGTTAGAGCTGCTTATCTCTCGATGCATTGTGCTGACGTGGGCCCCCCTCTTATAAAATTCTGGCCTAAGGAGATCACTCCTAAAATAGGTTTTTTCTCTTGGCTCTCCTCTAAAAATGCCTTCCTTTCCGGGGAGAACCTGAAGAGAAGGGGATTTTCCCTTCCTACCAAATGTGTTCTATGTGCAAATGAAGAGGAATCCTCATCTCACCTCCTGGTCCATTGCTCTTTCTCGCATGATATTTGGCAGTGGCTCCTATCGAGATTAGGAGTTTTTTGGATCTTTCCGGATTCCATTCAGGATACTCTTTCTCAATGGTACTCCCCCTTCACTCATCCGATTCTAAAGTTGGCTTGGAAACTCCTCCTCCCGCATGGTTTATGGGGCATATGGAAAGAAAGAAACAGAAGAATCTTCAAAAATAAGAGTCTCAATCCTGATCAGGTGGCTATTCTGATTGGCCTGGCTCTCCAAGAAAATATCAACCTGACCACTTGGTCTAAATATCAAGCAAAATCGCAGCTTGGCCTCACACCCGGAGTGGCAGCAGATTTATCCATTCCGTGCAAAAACCCATTCTCGACAGAATTGATTTACGGGCTTCCTCCTAGGGATGGAGAAAACTCAACACGGATGGCGCTTCAAAGGGAACCCCGGTATGTCCTGGGAGGAGGGGCCATTCTTCGTTGCTATTCGGGTTTAAATTGTGCCGCCCGCCCATAATTTCAACTTTGGTTCCAACCATCGCATGGAGGCCTTAGCCATCCTCAAGGGTCTTGAGATGGCTATCAAGGTGGGCAATGATCCCCTCCAAGTGGAAAGTGACTCCCTCAACATCATAAACCTCCTTTGCTCCAATGACCCTCGGACACGGTCGATTAAAAACATCATTGCTGATATTAGAAGCATTCAAAGATCCTTCCTTCAAGTCCATTCCCAAAGACGCCCTCCAGGAAGGTAATAAAGCGGCGGATCTTTCAAGCTAACATGGGTGTCCTCATCGAAAATCAGCAAATTTGGACTGAGAACTTCCCGAATGAACTCTGTCAGATTGCCCAAATTGACGCACTCCAATGCTGACGGGTGGTCTCTCGAAAGCCGATCGGGGTTTCGGCCTGGGCGCTTTGGTCCATTCAAATGGCGGCGATGAATACGGCAAATTTATTTGACATGACTCTTGACACGAGGTTCCTGATCAAGGCGCCTAGTTATGATGCAGCGAATCCCCGCACGAACGAGCAATATGCTCCCATTAATCATCCGAGGAGGTGGCGTCAGGGCTTTAATATATTTGCCGGTATCTTGTTCAGACTGGCTCTCGTCCGTTCCTATCTCCGACTCTGTAACTGCTCCAATATTCTTCTCATGGGGGCATTGGGCGCCTGAGTCCGACAACATGCGAGACGCTTAGGAATGATGGCGAGGTCTGGAATATCTTAGTGGAAAATGGGATCTCTACTTTTCTGGAAAGAATGTCTGGTTACTCGGCCTTAGTGTCTTATGTCACATACGGCTTCGTGGTCGAGAGGGCGTGTTCAAATTGGCAGACTAAGTTTACCATCTCAACGAACGCCATCGCTGATGCCACCGGGCTCCCTGCTGCGGGCGATATTTACTACAGGCGTTCCCTTCACGCCGAGATACAAGAATTCAACGCACCGGGGGATAGACCAAGGAAATATATGTCAGGATATACCCGCGACTCTCTGCCCTCGCCCTGGGATAGAGTGGCGGAAGCCATTATGAGGTACTTCACCATAGACGGTAGGTACCGTCTGGTTTTTGGCCCCCATCTGTTTATTCTCTCCCACCTCCGTTGGGGGAGAAAGATTAATTTAGCTGCCTTTCTTTTTCAATCGCTGGAGCACTCTGTTATGCTGGCTCGGGAGGGCGAGGGAGTCATCCTCCACCAGGGTCTTCTTTACCTTCTCTTCTCCGTCGCCGCTTCCCACACTGACCTGCTCCGCTTTCCTCCCAAATTGGGCCGCCGCCGCTCCTCCCCTCCTTCTCACCCCTCTTCCTCTTCCCATCGCTCCTCTCGGCGCCGCCGCCGCCTGCTCCTTTCCTCTGGCTCGGACTCCGACGTGGCCATCGTGAGCCCCCCCCGCGAAGCCCCCATCTCCGCTGCTGTTCCCCCCTTTCCCACCCCCATCTCGTGCCTCTTCCTGGAAGACTCCAATGCCAGTGGACGCGCTCTCCTTCTCCCTGCTTTCTAGCCCGGGTCTCTCTCGGTGCGGCTGATCTGCTGGGGCTTGCTTCAATGCACTCGACTCCTCTAAGAGGAGCAGGTGATATCAATCAATTTGTCATGCGGATCCCCCTCTCCTTCTGGCGGCTCTAAGGATCCTCGAATGTTAAAGATTCCACTGCTGACACTCCTCTCTCCACTCCTGCTATGGACTTTAGCACTGCTGATATTGATGCTGATGAAAAAAAGGACCAGAACAGAGCTGATATCATCTCCTCCATTCTGTGTAAGCTTCAGCGTGCATTCAAAGCGCTCAAAGATTGGGAGGACTTCACGAATTCTACCGTAATGGCCTTGAAGAAACGACTGCTCGGAGCTTCTCAAGTTGGCGGATCTCCTTGCAAATGAATCGGGCTCCCCTAGAGCTAAAGATGCTGTTTCTGAGCTGAAGAAGCTTATTTAGTTGCTCCTCTTCTTGGCTTGTCTCTTTTTCGTTCTCCTTTTTGGAATCCTCGTGGGTATTTTGTTTTGGTTATACTATTGTTAAATCTAGCCTGATGGGCTTTTTGTATCAAGGTTGTGGGACCTTCTAAAACCCTCTCTTTACCCAATATATTCCAAAAATGGAGAGCTAAAGGCATTCAAATCAGCACAAATATAGAAAATATATTCCATCTACAATTTGTGAAGGATACAACATTAATGGGATAACCATCGTAAATGGACATCAGTGCCTAAAGGAGCTACTAGTCGATATGAAAATGCAGCAGGAAAAGGTTCAATCTCAAAGTCGAATATATTTTATAAATGTTTCATGAGGATCAGAGGTAAAAATAAGGGATATTCTAGGGTTTGAGGTGGGGCGACTTGAAGCCTATACCTAGGTATTCCCTTAATACCGGAGTGTGCACAAAGAAGTCCACTAAATCCATCATAGAGAGAAGTACAAACCAAATTATCCTCTTGAAAAAGTATATGGTTTTCCCTGGCAAGAAGGTCTCAACTGATTTATCAACTCTACAAGCGATTCGCACTTATCTCGTTGTCCTTAGTTAAAGCTCCCTGGGGACATATTGAAACTAATGTAGATGCAACAAAATTTCTTATGGAGTGAAACTAATGTAGATGCAACAAAATTTCTTATGAGTGGAGCTGAGGAAGCTTAATCCAGTAGGATAGGAAAGAGTATGCACTCCTAAATCCTAGCGGGGTTTAGGAATAAGGAGGTTGGATGGAATGAATAAGGGTCTAGGAACGAAGTCTTGTTGGAGGGTTTATAAAGACAAGGACAGATTGTGGAGCAGAGTAATTCAATGCAATACCTGAATGCTCAGCAGGTTTTCATGCTATTCATCCAAATACCTCTTCGAAGTGGATCTACAAAATGGAAATTCTTAAAAAGCTGAACTGGATTCAGCCTTATCCACAATAAGATGGCTTGTAAAAAAGGAAGATCAGTCAACTTTTTAAATGATGCTTGGTTGAAGGATTGCCCCTTAGATAGTCAAAAGGCATTCAGAGAAATCATGGAATATGTGACTGGACAATGGGGGACTTAAGTTAATGACTACGTGAGGAGAAATGAGAAATGATTTTGGTGGAAAAATCTGGCCTGGCCTCAAAATTTAAATGCTAGCAGTGCTTAGGACTCCCTCCTACCTCAAGTCATACTTCCTCCCTTCCCAAGGAGGAGAAGATAATCTAGTGTGGGAAGGAGATCTAACTAGAGAAGTTACTATTAGATAGGTGTATGAATGGATATTCAAAGCAAAGCCCCCTTTATATCAGCATTTATCAGAAAGCAAAGTTTGGAACAATGAACATATCCCTAAAGCCAATATTTTCCCATGGGTGGCAGAAAATGTGAGAAAATTGACATATGATCAGTTAACAAGAAGGGGATTTCAAGGGCTATTCATTTGCTATATGTGTGAATCCGACGAAGAATCTCGGGAGCACATCTATAAACACTGCAAAATTCGTTGAAATTTTGGGGACTTTTACAATACAAATTTCAATCGAACTCAAGTATTTCAGTAGACTATGAAGTTAGTCATCGAGAGATGGAAATCACCTTAGAAGAGCACAACCTCGACCATGTTATGGAAAGTGGAAGTTTCCATTGTCTGTCAGAACCTAAGGTTGGAATGGAATAGAAGAATATTCAGAAGGGTCGGTCTATTTGAAGAATATTTCGGAGCAAAATAGGGGCAACTCTGACAGATGTGGCAAGAATCATAATCAAGCGTGATGATCAGATCTGATCAAATGAAGAGGAGGTTTGCAGAAATTGCAATAGAATCCCCTAGCCATCTGATTGGGCCTACACTAATAAAGGAAAGTTGATTCAAGGTAGAAAAGCATTAAAAAAATTGGTCTCCCTGGGCTAAAGTCAGGCGAAATTAAAAAGGAGCTACAAAAGGAAATCTGAACCCAGCTGGACAGGGTGGTATGTACAGAGATCCCCAAGATTAGCCTCTGATAGGATTCTCTATAGACATTGGGAATAACTCCAATTAGAGCTATTGCAGTGGTGCTTCTAAGAAGTGCTCAAATAGCAGTGCTAAAAGGATGGGTTGACATAATTATCAGAGAATATTCTTAAATTATTGAAAAGTGAATAAATTCAGGCTTAGAGAATTGGGGAGATTATCAAAGAA
The DNA here is from genome assembly GCA_018340775.1 of Taxus wallichiana var. yunnanensis. Taxonomy (NCBI): domain Eukaryota; kingdom Viridiplantae; phylum Streptophyta; class Pinopsida; order Cupressales; family Taxaceae; genus Taxus; species Taxus wallichiana. The sequence continues at coordinate 692,992,129 of CM031238.1, forward strand.
GCCAACTGGCTATACTTCAAACTGAATTCTGTTGAATTCCTGCACATCAAGTGAGTGGAGAATCAAGCAACAGACTGTGCTGCAAACAAAGTAGCCAGTCTTAGAAGCCTAACTCACACCCCAGACAAGGTGCGGTTTCTACCCTTCCCAAAGGATTTTCACAAAAATCCTGATTCAATATATCTCCCTTGGTAGGGGGAGTGCGGGGGAAATGCAAAATCATTGGATCTAGGGAAAATGCAAAATCATTCTTTTTCTTCCGGTCTCCTGCCTTGCCATCAAGCATCCTGTCAAAGGTACATGTTCACGGTTTACAGGTGGACAGGCATTAATTTTTCCTCCCCATGAAATGTGACAAGCTCCTCTCCTAGTTATGATGAATGGCTTTTGGTAAATGATAAATACATCTGCCTGCCAAAACACATTCATGGATGTGCAGGGAAATGGTGGAGTGATTTGATGGCGTAATTAGGAGGTAGGACACCGGTTTCAACATTCCTTCAGTTGTGTTCCAACCAAAGCTACAGCATTGTCTGCAGGAAAAAGGAATATTGTGAAAATGGAAGGTACTTCCTTGGCTTCTGCTATGGAGGCAGAATCAAGCAAACGTAAAGGGGAAAGAATAACTGGGGCATGCTGGGGTGTGATCTTTGATGATTACATAAATCAAGAAATAAGAAACCCTTATATGCGCTTGTGGGGAGCAGAAAAGGAGATGGATGATGTAGAGATGACTAATATTGGTAACCTGGTGAAGGAAACGATGCTCAATCCTGGCCAGTCAATCAGTAAGAAACATTTATTCAATGTAGCTCAACCTTTGGGTTGTGCAAATATGATGTTCAATTCTGCCAGGACCTTCATTCTCCATGTAATATCAAGTACCTTCTTCAGTCATGTATGGAGGAAAGCATTCACCTCTAGGGCCCTCCTCATTGGGTAGTCTATGATCACGGAAAGGCTCAAGATTAGGCTTGCACCCGAAGCCTCCAATTCTCTGCCTTTGTGTTTCTCTACCCCTGAGGAAGATGAAGAAATTCCAGCTGTTAACCAGTTTGAAGATGCATTGCAGTGGACTGAACCAGGCATGAGTGAACTATGACAAGTTGTATAAACGTGTTTGACAATCAAGGGTGACCTCTGTAACCCCCTATCAATGACCAAGAAGTTGTAAGACTGTTGATTTTGTAAGACTTCCAAGTAAGCAGTACGCTCGAGATGGACAAAAATTATCCTGAATATATGATAGTCAATTGCAAACTCTAGTCAACCCATTGATATTATGAGCTTAATAGGAAAGCCACATTTTCTAAAAAGGATAAACTGCAGGATACTGGCTGCATTCCACATTTAAAAATAAACAAATATCTTTTGGAAAAAGGCACTCACGTAGGATATTTCACACGGAATTGCACATATTGATCTCCTTGGTCAACAAAACCAACACGCTTTGGGATTCCTACAGAAGTTCAGTAGCAACAGAATGATCCTCTTCCAAAATTCAATAGGAGGAATTACAGTTCAAGGAGTTTGAAATGCATCAGTCCAAGCATGTGGAAATAGGAATTTAAATTGTGAAGGATTTGAAAGGAAAACATGCATAAAACTCGATACCTTTTCCTCTAAGCACGACTACATCACCTGGTTGAACTCCTTTTGGTATCTGCAAACACATAAATATCAAAAGATTACCCAAAAAAGCCAAAACAGACAAATAACATAATAGACTTTAGGCAAATGCAAAAAGAATTTAAAGGTAAAAGCAATGTTGCAAGGTTCAAGTTTGTGTTCGTATTTGCTAAAGATAAAATTCAAAAAAGAATTTGCAAACCCATAAAATTCAGGGTTTTTTTTGGCTGGGGTGGGAGGGAGAGCGGGAATCGTATTATATTATGTACTTTACTTATACATACCTAGAGTGCCCATTAACGCCTGGTACACCCCCCCCCATACCAGGCCTGATACGTACCTGGTGCAGTGCGGTCTGGACACGCTGCAGGAACATACCTGCAGGCCCCGGGTATGTACCTGCAGCATACCCACTGCAAAGTTCCACCATTTTCAACTTAAAATCATTAAAAAATAAAAAATAATATCCCCTAACTTAAAAAAAACATAACTTAACCCTAATTTAACCCTACATGAAACCCTCAAAAACCTATTTATACACCCAGCCCCTCTTGTTAATTCACACACTCATGTTTTGGCATTTGCTAATTCTGAGCTTTAAGGAGAGAAAGAGAGCTTGAAGGAGAGAGAGAGGAGTGGAGCTACAAGTGCCATCCATGAAGATGATTTTGAGGATCATCTAGATGATATGTTCTAGGCTTTTAGCCATAGGAAACTAAAAGTGAAGCAATTTTAGAACTTGAATGTATTAAGTTATTAACTATTATATTTTGAACTTTATGAATCAATACAAACTCAAATCTCAACTCTCGAAGTATTTGAAATCTGTTTTCATGTTCCATGAATGATTGTATGAGTATTAAATTTCAATAAGTATGCAAATGCCTTTAAAAATATATATATATACACACACTTCACTTCTAACTCTTAATCATAAATTTAAATCTAATTACAATATTCCTAATATCATTTACTTAAGTTGAGTTTAATAGTTTATGAAATAGTTTTATAATGCATACGGTTGAAGTTTATAAGTTTAATATGAAATGCCTGACAGTCTTATTATGTAAATGTAAATTTTGATTTTAATGCTCAATTAGAATATAAGATTGTAAATGCATGTGGTTAAAATTAATTATGTGCTCAGATGTGTTCAAAATATGTTTAAACATACATATATATTTTGCAAAGCATAAATACCAGTTAATGCAGCTGAGACATTTAAACATGTGAAACTGGTGATACCAAATACATTTTAACCCACCAAATATATACCTATCAATTTATCTCCAATTTACACATTTAGTCATAAATATGTTTTGATAGGTGAATTGGGGGTTTAGATTTGGCCCTTACCCATGAGAAATTTTCGGAAATTTTGAGGGATACAAGGAGAGACCAGAAAGAAGAAGAGAAAGGGAGAGTGGAAAGCAGAGAGAGAAGGAAAGAAGAAAATACAAAGCCTATATATAGGCAAGCAGAGAAATCTGCAAGTAGAGGTCATTAGCAATCTATAAGCTGGCCTACACATCAAGCTCCATCAACAATGTAACAGAGCTCATAAACAGGCCTGGATAGTAACATTAAAGAACACACTCTCAGAAGGCAGGAAAAATACCTTGGGACCTTCCACTACTTGTCTCCAGGCCAACCTTGAATAGAAAAGAACATGGAAAACAAATCAAAACCAAAAAATGACATAAGAAATGAATACCGCTTCAACAAAAATTAAAATCTGCCAAACCCAAAAACAGGAAAGTACAGAAGCTATCAGGGACTATCTTGATATCTTCTGGCCAGTCCCAATCCAAAAGCTGAAACTTTGAGAAAACTGAAGAGAGAACTCGAAAAGTGGTGCCCCAGGAAGAGCCGAATCTGCACGAGAGAGAAGAGGTTAAGGGTGCACAATGCCTGAGGAAGAAGCCAATCCAGACTACAGAAGCTACAAGCTTGAAGCTAAGAAAAGCTGCTAGACCCTGCCATAAAACCTCGGGCAAATTTCTTGGGGAAGAAGATTTCAATAACCACCAGAACCAGATGGAATAGAAGAAAGAGAAGGAGGCGAGCAGAAGAGATAATGGGCATAACCAGGCCTCACATAGGAAGAGGAAGGAAAAAGCCCAGGCAGGGGGCAAGAAGGAAAGCCATCATTCCCTCTGAGGAAGAGGTACGCCTGTACAAGCACTGAAAACGGCACACCGCACACCCAGGTACGGGTCTGTCTGAAAATATGCTAGAGAAACATGAATGATGTATCCAAATACCGGTTTGCTTATGCTGCACGTATTTACTGCATACCTGCAGTAAAAAAAAACAATAATACACATTCAACCACCTCGACCTTGGCATGTTCGCCCTTTTCTTCCTTGTGTTGATTTCGTCCTTGTCATATAGTTGTGCCTTCTTGTTTCTCTCTTCATGTTGGCTCCTTCCTACTCAGATTTGAGTTTGAACTTGAATTCATTAATGCTCTGAGCTATTTCAGTGCCCCATAGCTTTCTTGCAATGCCACGTCAGCTTATATGTTGGGCTTTTCTAACCATTAGGTCTCTGTCAGCTGTCTGGAACAGTTAGTTCTGACTTGTCCATCATTTTCGCTAACTACCAATTCAGTCGCACACTCCTCGTTTGCATTCCTCTATCATGCCTTTGTCCTTTTATGTTATTAACAACTCCCCGCACTATCTCAGGACATTCCGAGCCTTCTCTAAATCATCTACATGTCTCCCTTGCACTCTGGTCACTACACAATCCTCCTTTCATGCATTTCTGCCTTTTGCACACTTCCTATTATTGTGCATAACTTCTTCGCAATTCCCACTTGTCTCCAGTCTATCAAGTTTAGCCAAAATTCCATTGCTACCAAAACCCTATGTCCACCATTGGGCATTATTTTTCCATACTTGCTCTACTCCGAAGCCTTTCGCACAGAATACGCACTTGCTTCCTTTACGCTCTATGCACCTTGCTGAAAACTACAGCGCAAAGCACTTCCACTCATTTGCCACTTGACTCTACAACGCTCTTCTTGCCTATGCGATTCTCCTACTTGTACACACACATTCTTCACCAAAATTGTGTAGCATTTCCCTAAACCTTGGATGTTCCTACATCAAACACCCGAGGTACTTAAACTTGGCATCCACCTCAAGTAGACTAAGTGAGCGGTAGAACAACTCTTTGAACTATTGAGGCTAATAGTTTCAATTCCTTCATCCTTTGAACCTTATCTTGGCCTCGGTGCTTCTTATGCTGTAATGTCCCTTTTTCCCACTTAAGAGCTGGAAATTGGTCTTCTTGTCATTCCTTCTCCATGGCAAAGAAGCAAAAATGAAGGAGAAGACCCTTGAGCATCTTTATAATATATTTTATCTAATATTTTTATATTTTTTTAGTGTTTTCTTGCATTATACAGGTCGGCCTTTTCTAATTAAGCATTGGCGCCAAAAAGGAGGATATAAAAGGAGATTAGAGGCATCATTTGCATCTAGTCTTGGTGCATTTTGTTATACTTGGGCATAGAGAGCTAGTTGCTCCTTGTTCATCCACTTGAGGACAAAAACCCTCTTGTGAGGCCTCATTGAAGGATGAAAACCCTTCATGTGGCTTAGGTGAAGGACGAAAACCCTTCATCATTGTTTGGTCTTGATGTGAAGAGCTGATTTGAAGATCTATTTGTAATTTCCAACTGATATTGTATTTATTTTGGGTGGAGCGACCTACCTTGGGTAGGATTCGGGGTCATTGGAGAAGAATTTGAGAAATCTGGTTTCACCATCTGATTTGTAATATTTTTGAAGGCCAGAATCTGAAGTTATATGAATTTAGAGGGTTTCTAGACCCATATTTCATATTTATCTTGTGGCTGCAATTTCCAGTGCATATTTAATTTTCAGCAGAGTATTCTTCAGTGTTTCTTTGTTATTTTGGCTTCTAAAATTCCATATATATATATATATATAATAGTGGCGAATTGATTGGTGGTGTTTTATGGTGATTTTGGCATTTTTTTGTGCAAGTACAAGTCGCTGATTTTATTCTTCAGTCTGCTGCAATTTTATTTTCAGATCTGCATTTAGTGTGAAACCCTTGAAAGGGTTATTACAGTGGTATCAGAGCCCGAGATCTTCAAAAGGCCTAGGGTTTATGGAAGAAGGTAACAAGGGTTACATCCACTATCAAAGGAGGACGAAGGCAGCAAAAAGGACCAGCCAAGGGAAGAGGGACACATGGCTGATTTTGATTCACAAGAAGCTAAGGTGGACAAGCTAATTGTCGGCCAAGAGAGGCTCATGAGACACTATGGACTTCCTAGCACTCTCTCTCCAAAAAATCATTGAACCAAGGGTTCCAAATGGCGAAGGGAGTTCGAGTGGTGCAAACAATGCAAAGCGACCCAATGGATCAGCCCGAGGATCGAGTTGGAAGCCTACTTTCATCCCTAGAGAGGAGGCCATTCTAGAAGAAGAGCCAAGACACATGGGTAGAAGAAATACTGCAGTGAGCTATGAGGAGTATATGGCTTTATCTAGCGAGATCTATGATGCTATTTTCCTTGTCGAGTTCATGGGTTTGGATAGAGGAAGATCTAAGCCCAAGCCTAGGCATGCCATGCCACATAGAGAGGTACAAAGTGCTTTGGGTAAGTTATCTTTTTCTACATTTGATGGATCTACAAAAGGTACCGCTAGGGCATGGATTCAAAAGTTGAATACTTATTTGTCTTTGAAGCCTATGGTAGAAGAAGATGCCATTAAATTTGCTACTCTACATCTTGAGGGCATTGCCCATGAGTGGTGGTTTCATGGACTTGTGACCCAAGGGCATAGCGAAATTCATGCCTATGATGAGTTTTGTCAAAGGCTCATTGATAGGTTTGATAGAGTGGATCCGGAGGTACATTTTCGTGAGCTTGCTCAATTGAAGCAACAAGGTACCGTAGAAGAATATGTGGCTGATTTTTAGAGGCTTTCCGTAATGATTACGGATGTGTCCGAAAGAAGACTTGTTGTGCTTTTTGTAGAGGGTTTGATTGAGCCCTAAGGGGGTTAGTTCGTGCATTTGATCCTTTGTCTCTACAAGAGGCAATTAAGAAGGCTCTAGATCTTGAAGGTGCTGCCCCAAAATCAGCAGCAATCAGCAGTTTTCCGAAGGCCAATTGGAGAGGGGAACAAGCCCCCAAGCAGCCACAAAGCATCACTTTGGACCAGCCAAAGAGATCCCTTCAAAAAATGCCTTATTCTCCCACAGATCTGCAGAAAACCAGCCATGAAAAGGAAGCAAAAATGAATTAAGAAGGAAGAATTTGTGTTTTTCATGCAAGGATCCATGGACTCCAGGACACCGTTGCTTGGGAAAAGGTAAGGTTCATTATATAGAAGTAATTTCAGATTGTGATGATAGTGATAGCAATGAGGATGAGACTAGGCATAATGATATATTGGAAAAGGAACCGGAAGAGGTAACTAGCACTCTTGCTACCTTAGTGGGTGCACCAAGTTACAACTCTTTTATTATTGAGGGTGATCTACAAGGGCACAAGGTCACAATTTTGATTGATGGAGGGGCTACTCATAATTTCATAAATGCATGCTTGGTTTCAAATCTGAAATTGAAGGTGGAGGACTTCAAAGGCTTCATTGTTAGGATAGCGGATGGGTACTCTATGCAATGTACAAAAAGGTGTTCTCAACTCCACATCACCATGGGGTTATATGAGGTATGTGCTGATTTTTTTGTGATTAACATGGCTGAGTTTGACATCATACTTGGAGTCCAATGGTTGTGCTTGTTGGGAGAGCTAACTCTCAACTATCAAAACATGGAAATGAGCTTCATGGACAAAGGGAAAAGAGTCACCTTGCAAGGTATACTTCCGATCACACCCCAAATTAATTATTTGGTGGAAGAGGCCATTTCATGTGAGTCATATTTCTGTTCTTTATCAAAAATTACAGCGGGATGGAAAGAATTAATTTCAGCTGAGTATGCAAAAAATAAGTTTGCTAGTGATGTCTTTGAAGGGGTAATAAGTGAGGAAAAATACAAGGTGATGGATGGGCTTATCCTTTACCAAAACCGAGTCTATTTGGTACTCGAATCAAGGGTGAAGAGTGGGATCTTGAAGGCTGTTCATGATACTCCATGGGTTGATCATCCGGACCACTTCTTGAGACAAAACAAGGGTGAAGGTAAAAATTTCAGTTTCTCTCTTTGCCTATGGAATTCAATGAAAAGAATGCTAGCATGATGTGTTTTAGGAAGCACAAGTTTGAAGGGAATTCTGAATTTTCTCTTTATGGATTGTTAACCCATGGTTCCATGAGAGAACCAAAGGAAGTATGGGCAAAAGGAAACCATTATGATAAACTTGCAGCTGTTCACATGGTCACCGAAGTGGAGAATGATGGTTCTATCTTTCAGTTTTATGACCCCATGAGGAGGTACGGTTTTTGCTTAGACTATTTTGTTTTCATTTCAATTGAGTCACACAATGTTTGGGGGCATCTAGAGGTTCAAAATTTAGAGGAACTTGCCCTCAAAAGTCACATGGAGTATGAGTTCCACTTGGAAAATGATGAAATCAGAATTCATGGGTATGCTAGGGAGGCTGATTTTCTCAAATTGAAGGCCAAGATAATTGCTGAATTTAATTGTGGGCCTGCTGCTCCTAATTTTTCAGAATATGTAAATCAAATTTCAGTCCTTACTTTATTCACGGGGTTGCTTTCCTTTGTGAGATTTCAGTTTGGTAATTGTTATACCATGATTAGAGGATTGAATGTGCAAAAATCAGAATTGGGGCTGCCACTAACAGCCATGAGCAGCAATGTATTTGCAATTTTTGAGTGCATTCCCTCATGGAATATTGAGAGAGGAAGATTTCAGTTGAATGTAGGAATAAAATCAGATTATGATGTGTCATTTTCAGACTTGTACATTCTGATTTTTGGAAGAGAGATGCATGATTACAATTGTTTTTGGGATAGCACTATTGATGTGGAAGGGAAACAAAATGTAGTTGTGGAGGCTTTGTCAAGGATGCCACCTACACCATTGGAGGATGAAGATCTTCAAAAGAAAGAGGAAGAGGAAGTTGGGGCAGCAGATGTAATGAGTTTGCAATTGCTTGAGGACAAGCAATTTTGGGGAGGGAGGACTGTAATGTCCTTTTTTCCCACCTAAGAGCTAGAAATTGGTCTTCTTGCCATTCCTTCTCCATGGCAAAGAAGCAAAAATGAAGGAGAAGACCCTTGAGCATTTTTATAATATATTTTATCTAATATTTTTATATTTTCTTTAGTTTTCCTTTGCATTATACAGGTCGCCATTTTCTAATTGAGCATTGGCACCAAAAAGGAGGATATAAAAGGAGATTAGAGGCATCATTTGCATCTAGTCTTGGTGCATTTTGTTATACTTGGGCATAGAGAGCTAGTTGCTCCTTGTTCATCCACTTGAGGACGAAAACCCTCTTGTGAGGCCTCATTGAAGGACGAAAACCCTTCATGTGGCTTAGGTGAAGGACGAAAACCCTTCATCATTGTTTGGTATTGATGTGAAGAGCTGATTTGAAGATCTATTTGTAATTTCCAGCTGATATTGTAATTATTTAGGGTGGAGCGACCTACCTTGGGTAGGGTTTGGGGTCATTGGAGAAGAATTTGAGAAATCTGGTTTCACCATCGATTTGTAATATTTTTAAAGGTTGGAATCTGAAGTTATATGAATTTAGAGGGTTTCTAGACCCATATTTCATATTTATCTTGTGGCTGCAATTTCCAGTGCATATTTAATTTTCAACAGAGTATTCTTCAGTGTTTCTTTGTTATTTTGGCTTCTAAAATTCCATAAAATATATATAAAATAGTGGTGAATTGATTGGTGGTGTTTTATGGTGATTTTGGAATTTTTGGTGCAAGTACAAGTCGCTGATTTTATTCTTCAGTCTGCTGCAATTTTATTTTCAGATCTGCATTTAGTGTGAAACCCTTAAAAGGGTTATTACATATGTTGTCTCTTCTAGTACCTTGTCACCTTCTTGTGACTTCTTCTCACTATTCTATGCACTTCGGTGAGCTCCAACTCACCACCGCCCGACCTCCTCTTCCCGGATAGATCTCCCTCCCAAATCCTTTTTGCAAGTCTTTAACCGCTCTTCTACTTTGCAAGTCTCGCTTGCCTTGAATCGTCCCCCTCCTTCTAAGGCTTCTTTGTTGATCCTTCTATGTTGCGAGTTTGCGCTTGCTCGACTTCCTTCTTTTGCAAGCCTACACTCGCCCATGTCCGTCCACCTCCACCTAAAGCCTTTGAGGCTTTGTTTCCCTAGCCCACTTCACCTTTGGGCTTCGTCTCTTTTAGTGCGCACTTCTTCTTCTCCTCTTCCTCTCTTTCACTCTTTTGCACTTCTCTGCATCACACGCTTCTTCTTCCCCGCACTTTCCTTCACGCCTTTTTTCCTTCCATGGGCTTTTGTTGAGCACTTTCTTACTTGTCCGCTTGTCGCCCTTCCATTGCGACTTTCCTTTTCTACCCATTCTCCTTTTGCGCATTTGCGAGTTGTGTTGCTCTTTACACACCCTCTCATTTCTCGTGCAATCTCTTGTGTTGCCTCTTCATGCTCTCTTTTCCTTTTCTCATCTAATTCCTTACGCACTTATGAATTTGGACCCGCACTAGACCTTCCATTTCTCGATCTTTTGTTCCACCTTTTCCCTTCTCTCGCCGGGGCTTCTCTTCATTACATCGCTTCCTTCGCACATTGTGTTTTGCGCGATTTCTCTACAAAGTCTCTTTCCCCTACCCGATATCTCCTCGCAAGCTTCTTTCTCCCTTCTCCTTTGTAATGTCCCATTGTCTAGGCCCATTTCACTTCCCATGGGCTAAAAGGGATTGAACAAGGGAAGTTAATGTCACGATTTAAAGTTGTTTTGTGAGCTTTGCATTATTTTTAAGTAATTTTCTAAGTATAGTCAGGTTGGCTAGGAAAAGGCGAAACACCAATGCAAAATAAAAGAAAAGGAACTATTATGTCCCCAAGGAGGTCAGTCCTCTTTAGGAGGATTCTATTTGGTTTTTGGTGCCACCTCTAGCTATTTAAAGGGGTCGCTTGGCTTGGAAGATGTTTATGCATGCTTCGAAATTTATTCTCTTAGAGTTGGAGAATGCTTTGCTTTCTCTCATCATCCAGTAAGGACGGAAACCCTCCATGGAGGTCTATTGAGGATGAAATCCCTCAATAGCACTTAGATTTGAGGATGGAAACCCTCACATCTTCATTGGTGATCTCATACAGAGGTCACACTTGTGCTACAATCAAATTTACAAAGGTTCAAGGCAGATTTATCAGTGTTAGGGCATCATTCACAGCTTAGGGTATATCAGATTTGCATGCTTTGAGTGTGGGACAGTCACACAAGTCCATGTTTGAGCTTGCAAGGGTTTTGGACCAGCTGTTTGGCCAATTTCAGACCCTCTCCTAGGGTGGCGACTTGCATGGTGGAGGGTTTTGGTGGTGTCTAGGGCACGACACTCCTTCCTTTGTTGATATTTGGATTGTTCCTAATTTATAAGGCTGATTTCATTTCCTGGATTGAACTTTGGGCCTTGGAATCATTATTTTCAGCCAATTTTGTAAGTGAGTTCGCTGCTGTTGTAAAATTAATTATTCTACTTCAGCCAGGGCTCTAAAAATTCATTTCTTGGTTTGTACTTGCTCTAAATAATTATTATTGTTCCCTACATGCTTTGGATGGTGTAAGAGTGGTGTTGGAAGTGAATAATTACAATTTCTTGCTTGTTGTCATAAGAAATCAGATTTATATTGCTGTTATAAATTTCAGTTTACTTTGATTTGGGTTGGTGCCATTTTCCCTCCTTTTCAGTTTCATCCCGGAAAGGGACATTACATCCTCTTCTTGGCCTTTATTAGACCGCACTATGACTATCGATGTAGTGTCGTGTCGTGACCTGCTTGCTCACAATTATTTCTCTTTCGCTTCCTCGTGACTACTCCTCCATATCCTCCTCTTCTCTAGTACATTCTCATCGTTGTGCATTCACCTTTGTGTCCTCTTTTTCGGTGGCGCTTCGCTTCTACAATGCACAATCTGCCTCTCTGTGATCGTGGTCCACATCTCCTTTCCCTCTTGCTGTCGAAATTTCTCCTAGCCACTTTCTTTCTCCTCCTTATCTTTCTCCGTAATGGGTGTATGTCTAAATTTCCACCGTTCATCAATTTGATTGCATTTTTCATCAATGAGAATGACATATCTCTAGAGAGATTAAATAATGGACTTTAAAAGCACACTAGTTGAAAATTATAATGTGTGTAGAATAAAAAATTATATTATATGAATTCTAAATGTAAAGTTCTTGTAAAAAAATTAAAACATAAATTAGTATGAAATTTTCTTCTACATGAAACAAACAAGAAACTAAGAAGAGTAATCTGTGAAGAAATTGTAACAAGATCATTGAATATTTCAAAAGCACACACCTATTTTATCATTTTTTTCGTGTAACAATGCCCCGATAAATATATATTTAGCATCAATTAAACTTTGAAAATTCATTCATCATAGACCAAATTTAAAAACTAACTTATAATGGTAAAGGAGAATATCTTTTGAAAAAGAGGAATCTTTATAAGAATACTTGGATGTATTTTTTTCTTAGTTCTCACAATAAATTAATCTATTGAAAGAAAGTCAACCCTTTGAACCTTGAAGTAGTTTTCAAATTAGTTGTGTGGGGCAGAGGCAAGGGAGATGGTATTAAAATATATTAGTTAACACTTAATGAACTATTAGTTATCTATTAACTAATGTTTGGTTATGAACTTCCCCAACTACAATGTAACTTCTTCCAGCATAATAAAATGATGAACACGCACATATCTCAGTGTTGTGTGTCGATTTCCTTCCATTTCTCTTCATTATCTTTCATCATTTTCTAACATTTTTCACTAATGTTAATGTATTTCTTATTCCAGTTTCTCAAATACACATATTCTCTTGTGGTATCGAAAGTAATGATTTTTCCCATATGTATTCGTACATGGATGTCCAAGACCTCAAAAGAATTCATATTTGACTCTCAAGGAATTAACCGTTTGAGAATATTATTTCATGATTATGAAACAAGGTATCACTTTCTAATCTATAATCAGGTATTGTGTCATTTTTTCTCACAAATACAAAACCATTCTCACTATCAGTCTTCCCATTGTCCTTTATTTAAATCCTAAGTTTTCTTTTGTACTACCAATTTGGAGTACACAAAGGAAAAGGTATCAACTACCCAATTTTCATTGCATGGTTCTCAAATGAGTTTCAATGTGCATTTGGCAAAGATCAATGGCCATACTATCAACTATCTAAAGTTCTTCATGAGGGGAAAGAGCAATGGTTTGTGATCACTAAACACTAAACGCTTCTGCATCATTGTTGAGGTGATGTTTCGAGATTATAATTGTGTGTGAATATATTGTTGCTAAGGCATCTTGATCAACTAATCGGTATCTTCATTTTGTGTCGTTTAATTTTTGTACTTTGCATCGGCCATTACAGTTCTGACCTGTAAAATTGATGTACCAATTGCAGTTCCGTCAGGCATCAGAGTGAATTGTGAATGGTTTAGGCAGTTCTAGTAGTTTTAAGTATTGGTAATTCCATTAGCCTATTCTTATGGGTGTCTATTACGTTGTCATTTTTTAGTTGCTCAAATCTTTTTTTTTCTTGTATAGGAGTTATTGTGAGAGGTTTACTATTTTGAGAACCAATGTAAATATCTTCTATAAAATCCTGCAAATCCCACAAAGCTTCCTATTTCATGGGCACTTGTTGATAGTTTCCAATCCCGATTGCTTTGATCTTTATAGGACCTACACATACCTTTTCTAACAAAATTTTTCCTATAAGCTTGACTTCTTTCTTAGAGAACTCAGATTTTAATAGTTGTGTGTATACTTTTCTTCTAAGTTACCGAAACGGCACCACTAGGGCACCTGGTTCCTGTATGAAACGTACCGGTAAGGGTATGGCCTGGATACATGCCTGGAAACGGCCAAGGTACAGCCAGGCAGGTCCAAGTACGCAGGTACCCAGCCGTACCTGGACCTGTCTGGCCATACCTCGGCCGCTTCCCACGGCGTTTCCAGGCCCTAAACTGTATTTTTTTAATTAAATTTTTTTTTTCTAGTTTAAATTCAACATATCATTACAGCAGAAATTACAGTTTTCGCAGCACCATTACTCTACAGAAGGTACCGAATACAAGCAATCATAAACATGGATAAAAATAGCATGTATGAGATAAATCATAAATGTAATAAACACCTCAACTAGATATGGTAGGGACAAATGAAATTATGAATTTATGAGTAGTTTGTTGTGGTTATTTAGCTTGTTTTGTTTTTCATATGCATAATATGTGGTTAATTCCTATTTAGCAGGCTGGAATTTATATATTTTTAATTTCTATATTTTTTTGTACGTCCGTATCCAATGCCGTGTCTAGGGCCACAAATAATTTTGCAGTATCCATGTATCGGATACTCCGTACCGGTACTCATATCCAAAACGTATCAGCTACTTAGTTTTTCTTAAAGGAGTGTGATTTTGAGATGTTTGTTGTGTTCTTTATCAATTTTGTTAAATATTAGTATGCCATCTATAAAAGCTAGATTAATCATCTTATGTACAGTCTAAAAAATACTGTCCATCATCCTTATGAATACTGTTCTGGAGTTTTTAAATCTAAAGTGCATAACTAGAAATTCATATTCACCATCTCTTGTGGCCAATCTTGTTTTGATACAATTATCTCTCATTCTAACTTGGTGATATTGACTTCTGAAACTAATCTTAGAAAAGAGTGTGCTCTTTTGAGGGTGCTTGAAAGATCATCATTTCTTGGAAGTAGGTTTGTCACTTATGGCGATTTTATTGAAGACTCGTCATCTACGTATATTCTCCTGCTTTTATAGCACACTTTGACCAGTAATACGGAGGGACCCAATGATAAATTTGATGTAATATTTTGAAGTAGCTCTTTGACTTGTTTGTCCCCTTCATGTTTTGCTACATGGTGGCGTCTATAGTGTGTTTTGAACGCTGTGTTGGTCTACTTCTCCGAGACAATATCTCCAGAAAAAAGTGTGTGTGTATAAATTTGTCAAATAATTCGTTCAAATCAATGTCTACCAGGATTCTTTTGTATTAGCAATGCTTTGTTTCATGAATACTGTGTGGCAATAGATCTTCCCTTATTGATGTGACATCTTTTGCACAAAGTATTTTGTTTCAGAAATTTTGGTATTTTGTTTCAGAAATTTGACAAAATCTGTTTCAGCCTTGAAACAACTCTCATACAGCCATTTACGTATGACACCCTGCTCCCATAAGTACAGAAAATTAATTTCGCAATCACAGAAAATATAATTCTATCGAATTCAAACTCTTTTCCAAGAAAAAGATCCACCCATACAACAGCAAACTTTTCAGCACTCCAGCAATACACTCACATGCTTACAGCCCGTGATAGAATGAACTAACTAATCATTGTGGGTGCATATCATCTCCAAAACTGTAGAAAAATTATACCTGCACTACAGCAATTTATCTGCAGTTGAGGGTTAACAACTTATTGCTAAAATTCTCGTATAGAATGCCAAGGATATCCACTCCTGATATTCCTTCAAAAGAACAAGAATATAAACTGCATTTTCATTAGAACTAAATTCACAATATTCAACAAGCCCACCTTATGTGAAAACTGAATTAACAATATTTATTCTAATGCCCACATGCAGGAAAAAAGGATAGGATCAGTAGAGTCTCAGAAAAGGTTCTGGACATCCTATTAAACAAGGAAAAAGGGCTCAAACTAATACAGTGTACGCCTGAATTGTGTTTATTTTACTTCATGGTATATGATGAATACCCATGTTTTAACCATCAAAACAATTTGATGCTTAAAGATGTCATGTTTTAACTTTTTTCTTTAAAAGAAAGTACACTAAAGCAATGTATAATTACAAAAACCAAACTTGTTTCTTATCAATAAATGCTACTAAGAACAAAGCCGTATAGATAGAAACATGGTCAAGATAGACAAGAAGCGCCAAATAGCAAATGCACCACATTATCATGTAAAGATGCTTGATTTACTCCTGCAAAATGGTCCTCAAAAAAGTTCGATTCAAATATTATCAAAAACCACTAAATACAGATGTCCTAAAGACTCTTATAGGAATGAAAACAGAATAATATTTTCCAAAAGCCTCAAATTAGCCAGCTAAATGTATGTAAAATCATTAATATGGAATCCATCAGCATGGTTAAACAAGTGAAATGTTGTTTCCATATTCCTAGTTGCCGTTCAAACATTTTGAAAAGATGAGAGATTATGAATAACAAGTGTGAAACACTTATGAAAGCTAGCATGAAAAGATTTTTGAGGTGAATGCAATTATTTGGAAACTCCATCCCAAGACATGCGGGATAAAAGGAATTGGCAGGGGGCTTTCCATCAAAAAGGTGGGCTTGCAAACACCCCCTCCAAAATAGGGACACATATATGTCCCCCTCAAAACAGATGTTTCAAAATAATAATAAACACATCTAACTTCTCTAGTTCCTATTGGCCTCTACAAGGCCCCACAACATGCTTCTCGTGTTGAAGAGGAGAGTAAACCCTTAAATGGTGTCGAAACAAGCAGATTCACTTTTCTTTAGAGGAGCAGAAAACAAGAGGTAGACAAAAAACTTTGGCATTAAGAGACAACATTTTATTACGTGATTAAGGTGTATGAACTATTTACTATTAATGGATTGCAGTTTGATTTAGTGTTATTTATTCCATTTAATGAAATATGCAATTATCAGCCAACTTTCGTAGGTGTTAGTGATTTCATTTTGTCTATTTGCGACTAGTCATTAGTGTTTTGTCATTTTGAAATCCTAATTTCTATATATCAAGTGAGGTCCTAAACACCCCTGTCACAACCAATGAGCTTTGAACGGTTTCCTCCCACATCTCTAATATCCCACATCTAACCCCTGTGCCCTCCATCCCCGAAAGTAGGGTTGAAATTGATACAATCCATTGAAACAATAAAAAATTGAAGATTGAATAAAAATAGGTTACCTTCAGCATAACGTCCCCGATAAAGTTGGCACATTTATTTTTCCACCAAGAATAGCCTGCATTTTCACAAGTAAAATATTCATTATAATTGCAACTTACAAATAACATAAAATTGGGCAACACATTCAATGCTTAAATGCACACCTGAAAAGTTCTACACAAATTACGAATAACATAAAATAGGGCAACACATCCAGGTGATTAAATGCACACCGAAAAGCTTTACAAAATCACTCAATGTTTTTTTTTCCTAAGGTAAAGCAACCTCATCTCGCCTATTGCTTGGTCACGGAGTTTGAGTCACACAAAGTGACTCCCAAAATCTGGCACCCAAGAGATGGTTGTAACCATTCATTTACCAAACCGAAAAAAAAGATAACTATAAGCTATGTTGAGAAACGGAAACGGAAATCGCAGTAAAAAGCGAAACAAAAATTTTCAAAAACCTTGGATACGAAAACGTCAACGAAATGTCCATACAATATATTATTAATATATATATATATGCATAGTACTCATTTTATAATCAGTAGACCATAAGAGTCTCTTTGCTCTTCACAATGCTAAATGCTAGTTTAATGAAAACTGTATTTAGCAAGAGAAAAATGAGAGTGTGATTTAGAATGGACCCAAGAGGTCATTATATAGCTTTTAGGAAGTGTGTTTAGCAAGTCTAGGTAGTTGTATTAGGGTTAGGGTTCATTTAATGCAAGATTTTTTATTTTTAAAAAGAAATGACGTTTTTTAAAGTCAAAACGGTTGGAAATGCCAAAACGTTTCCGGAAACGTTTTTGGCATTTCCCCCTTGTTTCGTTTCAAACGTTTCCGAAATGTTTCTAAGGGGAAACGTGGCCCCCCTCTGCGTTTCCTGGCTTCACAAACTATAAGTTTAACATGACAAGTAAGCAAACAAATGTTGCTCCAACTAAATTAAAGTTTGTAGGCTTTTTAATTTTGGAACATTTATTTTGTTATTAAGAAGCGATTTTAGTCATTGTTACGCATGTTTAAAGGTTCCTTGAGCTTTCCACAACTTAAAATGTGAAAAGTTTGTTAAGGTGTGAATTACATTTCACTATCTCCTGCCGGTAGCTTGATAAGCATTTCACCCAAGTATTATATAGAGATTAAGAGATGAACCGTAGGTTGCAAGTCATATAGATCTTTTGCCATAAAATCATAAAAAGCATTCCAATCAATCCATTACCAAATTCTCCAAATCGGTCTACACCCTTGAAGTTGCATTTTAAAATGACAACTAACAAGAATAATACTATAAATTCCTCAAAGACGCCGCCGTCCACCCCAAAACTTGTGCTTGAAAAATCTTGCGAATACACAGGTATTCCTCTTTCGAGCACACTTCAAGGCCACTTGCCCCACACCTCTTGTTAAAACATGAAGCATGATTTTAAGTGTATCTCTCATAGTCATAAAGATGGAGCACAACATTAAAATAGATATTTAAGCTAAATCTAAGCATCATGTGGCCCTTCCAAGTGCCATCGAAGATATCCAGACACAATATGCCAAGAAACTATAATATCCCCTTCTCGATCGAGGACACATAGCCCATTCATTGTTTCTGTGACTAAGGGAGGAATAAAAGGGAAACTTAGTCATAATGAATTAATTATAAAGTGCAATATAAAATATTATTATAAGCACTTTATATTAATTTATTAATGATAAAGTTAAAAGAAAAAAGAAAAGAAAAGAAAAGAAAAAAGATAAAGTGATAAAATAAAAAAGAAATAAAATGATAAAGTCACTTTATTTTATTTTATTTCCCTAAGGAAAATGCGACCCATGTGGAGGAGAAAAAAGGTAAAGAAAAATATTAAATGCAGGGAAATAAATCTAATTGGTGGTTGTGGGTGGCTAAAAGGCCAAATGAGGTTATAAAAGCAAGTCGAATTGCAAGGGGAAGGCATCTCTTTTGTTATGATAATTTTCAGATTTGTGTAAGCTTGCATGCTTTCCATAAAAACTCCAAAGGATGAAAACCCTTTGAAGTTAGCTCTTGAGGACGAAAACCCTCTTGAGGATTAGAGAGAGAGGAACGAAAACTCTTCTTTCTCTTGAGAGGATTCTCCATTCAGGGGTTTCCATTGAAGATCAAGGATTTATTTGTGTTTTCCAAAGTTGTTGAAGGCTAGATTTGCATATTTGTGTTACTTCCGGCGAGGGTTTGAAGGTGGAAGCTTGTTGCAGATTTTTTACCTTCATTTGCAGCCATATCTAGGGTTATCTACACCCTTGTGAGTGGAGTTAGGTACATTCTAGGGCACAGGTATCCCAGATCTCATCACCAACAACTTTGCCATAATTTTAGAAGCCAAGATCAGCTGGTTTGCATAATTTTTGGGCCAAGGAAATTGTATTTTTAGTTGTGTCTGAGGACTGTCATCATTAAATTTTTATAAAATAATTCAGCCTTCTATTTTGATCCAATCGATATTTTTCTCATGTTCTTGCCCTTATAAAAATTGTTGATCAGTTTGGGAAAGAAATTTAGTTGAATTACTTCAGTTTTGAGTGATTTCCTTCCTTCATGCAAGTCACCATTTACTAGTAAAATTCAGATCTGCACTTGGTTATTTTTGTATAATTTCTACCACTGGCATTTTTGGTTGGGGTTTGCAAATGATCCGTTTAAGGGTGAAATATGTCGATTTGGGGACATTACGAAACCCACTCTTTTAATCAAAGTTGAACCCGAAAGCATGGAAGCCTTAGCATTACCAATAATGTCAAAAGGCACCTTTGTTACATTGATTACATTCAGCGATTCAATATGGCAACAGAATAAAACATGTCATTGCCCATCTAATGCGGGAGCATCCCGGTTCACAAGCAATCCACATCATCCAAAAACAATAAATTTTGCATATTTTTCATAGATATTTTTGGCACATCCAAAAGAGTTCAATAGGTTCACAATAACTTTTAGAGTCCAAAACATCATTCATAAGTCGGTGCAAGTAACTCAGTGGCGCAATGCAGAAATGTGTTTTTTAGTGGTAAAGGTCATACATAGGAAAGGGAGGGTCAAGGTGCATCATGGCATCTCTACGTTATGCATGTCTTCAAATGGATGGGGCAATGCTTTAGATAATTGGCACAATATTTGATCACTTGGCCCAAAATCTAGGGACTTCATTTAGAAAACTTTATGTCATTATTATCTTCATACACAACATCACATCTTTCATGTGTAGTATCACATACATCCTCTTCGAGAGGTTCGCATTACCAACCATGGTTCATCTCAATGTGTGCATCTACCATTAAAACCACGAGGCCATTGGAGTTCATTTGAGCAAGCACGCAATGATTCACTTTTATAATATCCCTTTCTCGATCGACAACCTTTAGCCCAATTCTATTTCCCAACGGCTAAAGGGTGATAAAGAGGGAAACTTATCATAATAAAGTAATTATAAAAGTGCAATATAAAATAAAATTATAAAATTAAAAATAGAAGAGAAACATATAAAGTGATAAAGTAAATTAAGAAAAAGGGAAATATCACTTTATGTTTATTATTCTCCCCTAGGAGAAAATGCGACCCCTTTGGAGGATGAAAAAGGTGGAAAAAAGCATTAAATGCGGGAGGTGAAATCTGATTGGAAGATGAGGGTGGCTATTTGGCCAAGTTCATCTATAAAAGCAAGTCTACTTGCTTGTTGAAGGCATGTTTTTCTATTTTTATAAAAATCTAGATTTTTGTCTAAGCCTGGAGCTTTGCAAAATATTTCTAAGGACGAAAACCTTTAGAAATAATCTCTTGAGGACGAAAACCCTCTAAGGGATCTAGTAGAAGGACGAAAACCCTTCTCCTAGTTGAGAGGATTCTCCATACAAGGGTTTCCATTGCATATCAAGGAGTTAGCTGATTTTCCAATAGTTTTCTAGCAGTATTGAGGGCTGAAATTGCAGATCTATACAAGGGTTTTGAAGAAGAAGAATTGTTGTTGAGCCTTCCCTTCATTTCCAGCCATTTCTATATGGAGCGACCTATCTAAGGAGCTGGTTTATGGGTTTCTGAAGCTGTTTATGATCAGATTTTTATTGTTGTTCGTATGTCTGATTTTTAGAGATCATATCAGCTATTTTACATAATTTTTGGAGTGGAAGAAGTGGTATTTTCAGCTGTGTCTGAGGGCAACTGTCTGCAGATTTTAATAAAATAAATTCAGCCTGTTTGAAGCTCAAATCTGGTATTTTTTCATGATTCCATCTTTGCAAAAATTGTTGATTTGTTTCCATTAAATATTCAGTGGTTTTGCATCTCATTTGGTGGGTTTTCCTCTCTTATGCAAGTCGCCATTTTCATATAAAATTCAGATCTGCATTGAAATATTTTATAAATTATATAGAACTTGTTCTTTTGATTGGGGTTTTTCCTAAAATCCATTTGGGGATGAAAATGTCAATTTGGGGACATTTCAACTGCAGAGGCTTGTGTGCAAGAGTTTAACATGTGCATGATCTTCACAAGCACAAGTATTCAAATTCAAACTGCCCATTGCATTAAGGAGCCAATGAAGATTATACTAACCAATAATTGTATTTGGTGAGCCAACTCAAAATTCTTCAAATTTTGATACTATTGGAAACGTGTTAGGGAACATTTGGGCCTTATCTTGCAAAGTGGATTGTGACACATTTAATTTAGGAGCCTTCAATGAATGTCATATCATATGGGTAGTTTGCAGCTGCGACACAACATTATAAGTAGGTGGTGCTTGGTTCTATAATAACTTTCCCTTACACTTGAACAAGGTAATTAGGAGTTCGTTCAGTGATGCTTCTTGGATATAAAATTTAGAATATAGGTGAATAGTTTAGAGTGTTGTAGTTCAATCTACTCATGTTGATACTATTTTGTTGTTGTTGTATCTCCTCGGAGAAGTTGTGAAGGTTTTGTTTGTTTGTAATCAGTCTCATGTCAATGTGAGTTGTTTCCTCCGAGATGATCAATAAAGTGTGCTTAATCTAATTGCTTCTATGTGCAAAGACTATGAGTCAACCAAAGGGGTGTGTTGTTTCATAATATTGAGTGGTCTTAAGCAGTTCCTATTTTGGCTCCCTAACTGAGGCTGCATCATTTGGTATCAGATAGCAAGGTTCTTCCATGTGAGTGAGAATAGATTGTTTTTTGCATTTGTAAGTGTGGGTGGAAAATGGAAAAGACATCTTCTAGCAAAGAGTGTTGGATAGAAGGTATGAAAGTTGCGAGGCAATCACTTGTTCTCAAGGACAAAGAAATGGTATAAAGAGGAAGAGGATTCGCTGCAAGAGGAATAAAAGCCCCAAGAGCTCTGAGAATTTCTGAATTGGTGGAATTATTGAGGGAATGCAGACCCGTTTGGAGGCTATGGAAGCTGCCCAATGTTGAGGTGTTGCGGTGAATGAAGATTTGAGAAATGATGAAGTCGTCAATCAAGCACTTGAAGATCAAGCTAAAGAACAACATATTGATGAACAAGAAGATAAATTCTTTCATGCGATCATGAAAATGGAAAATAAACTCAAGCTGTGGATGTTCTGAGTTATTCTAGAAGTTTAAATCCTAAAGAGCTCATTGATTGGATCACCAAGTTAGAAAAATGCTTTGAGCATAAAGGTGTGGAAGATTCCAAGAAAATTAAGTTTCCTACACTCAGTTGAAACGTCACATATTTGTATGGTGGGATCATGTTCAAGCTGAGCAAATGCGTAAATACAAAATAAAGAATTGACATATATTGGTGACAAAGTTGAAACCAAGTTCATGTCTGTAGAGTACCTATTAGGTTTGTTTAAAAGATGCAGAATCTACCAGAGAAAGAATTGATTACATCAACTAATTCTATATAGTCACTATTGATAACGCTAAGAAGACCTCATGTTATGTGAAAGGATTACGCATATCCATCCAAGATGAGATTCGGTATGGTTTGAGTGTGTTCCTTAGAAGAAACCTGCCAGCGTGTGCTAAATGTGGAAGAAAATTTGTCCCACAGACAAAGGAACAACATGCGATAGAGAAAAGTTCTGCGTCTGGTCGTGACCGACAAAAGAGGAAATTCTACACAAGAAGGTGAAGCAAGCAAATCTCATTGCAATGATGGTGTGTAGAGAGGACAACAAAACTGTAACCAAGGTAGAGGATCCTATGGGCGAGGCCATGGATGCAAATTCACGAGAACATATTTTAGGTGAGGAGAGAATGTATGTGGAGCACTTGAGTGCCCAGATACACATATTGAATGTGGTAGAAGGAATGATGTTAGTACACATGTCACGAAAGTCAATGATAAGAGTATTACATCAGTTAATTACATTAATGAGTAGGAAACTAAAGAGCAAGCTTTCATGATGGAGAGAGTTTTGTTGAACCAAGAAAAGGAGGAAAATAGTCTCGCACAATAGAAGAATGTCTTTAGAACATCCAATAAATCTAGAGGAAAATTCTGCAAGGTAATTGTGGATAGCAGTAGTATCAACAACCTTGTTGCACAAGAGATGGTAGACCAATTGGTTTTGAAGAGAATTACACATCCAAATCCCTACAAACTGTCATGGTTGCTAAAGAGGCATCATATCTTGGTGAATGAGCAATGTCTAGTGAGTTTCCAAATTGGCGTAGATAAGGGCATGGCAATGTGTGATGTAATGCCTATGGATGTTTGACATATTTTACTTGGTAGACCTTGGCAATATGATAGAAAGGCGTTTCATGATGGTTGTGCAATACCTACACATTGATGAAGGGAGGGGAAAAATGTGGGCAAATTTGATGGACAAAAGTGAAGAGGTGGAAAGTCTCCACAAATCTTGATGGTTTTGGGAAAACAATTCCCGAAAAAAATTGATAGGGAAACCGGCTGTTTTGCGTTCATTGCTAAGTTAACACAAGTTTTGTGAGCAACAGAGGGAGGAAGAAACACTCCACATGAAGTAAAGGAATTATTGAGAGAACTTGCAAAATTTATTTCTGAAAAATTACCAAATGGATTACCATAGGTGATGAGTATAAGTCATCACATGGGCTTGATTCCTAATTCAAGCGCTCCAAACAAAGCGGAAAATAGATTGACACCCAAGGATAATATTGAAGTACAAAACCAAGTTCAGAAGTTACTAGATAAAGAGTTGATCAAAGAAATTTTAAGTCCATGTGTTGTATCAGCTAGCACCAAAGAAATTTTGATACTGGAGAATGTGCACTGAGAACAAAGCAATAAAGAATATCACAATCGAAGTTTAGATTCTCGTTGCCACGAATGGATGACATGATGTATTTTTCAGTGGATCAATATATTTCACAAAGATAGATTTGAAGAGTGGATATCACCAGATCCACATAAGGGAAGGCGATGAATGGAAGATTGCATTCAAAACACAAAGGGCATTGTATAAGTGGCTAGTTATATCATTCAATTTGAGTAATGAACCGAGTATTTTCATGTGATTCATGAATGAGGTTTTGAAGCCATTTTTGGGTAAGTTTATCATAGTTTATCTTGGAGACATCCTAATATTCAATAGAACAAAGGAGGAGCATTTGATGCAGTTGCAGAAAGTGCTGCAGCGGTTGCACGAGGAGAAGTTGCTAAAAATTTTACAAAAATGTAGTTTTATGAAAAAACAGCTTGCAAGTATTTGGGTTTTATAATATCCCAAGAAGGTTTGAAGATGGATATGGAAAATGTGAAAGCTATATTGGATTCGCCAATACCTAGGAGCAGTTTTGAGGCAAGAAGTTTTCGTGGATTGACATGTTTCTATAGAAAGTCCATTTAGAATTTCAGCGGTAAATGTGCTCCTATCACAAAGGTCAAGCAAGGAGATAAGAAGGAATTTACGTGGACAAACAGTGATAAAGGGAGTTATGAAAAATTGAAGAGAAAAGTGACAAATCAACCAATGTTAGCATTGCCAAATTTTACAAAGGTTTTTCCGGTCAATTGCGATGCAAGTGGGGTAGCAATTGGCATAAGGTTGAGTCCAGAAGAAATATTGATAGCATACTTCGAGAAATTTAATATGCAAAGTGAAAATATTCAGTTTATGATCAGGAGTTCTATGCAGCTTTGCTGCAAGCACTCAAGAAGTAAAGACACTATTTGTTTCCTACAAAATTTGTTTTGTATGTAGATCATCAGGCAGTATAATTTATCAATAGTCAAAAAAAATAATCCAAAACACGTGAATTGGGTAAAATTTTTGCAAAGTCACTCATTTGTGTTGAAGCACAAAAGCGACAAGTCAAATAGAGTGGTTGATGCAATTAGTAAGAGAAGTATAGAAATATTTTGTTGACAATTATGCAGATGGAAGTCATAGGATTTGATTCTATGAAGGATTTGTACAAGGATGAAAAGGATTTAAAGCAACCATGATATCCATGTGCAGAATCATTGAGTGTAGATAGAACATCTTAGTTGGATTATTCCATTCAAGCAAATATTATTTGTTTAATAGTTGTTACCTATGCATCTCACGATGATCAATGCGTGACAATTTGTTTACGCAAAAGCACAGTGGAGGTTAAGCAGGTCCTTTTGGGTATGACAAGACTTGTGCACAGTTTGTATAGAATTATTTTTGGCCTAAGATGAGTGTATATGTGGACAAGTATGTGCAAGAGTGTAGAGTTTGTCAATTAGCTAAAGGGAGAAGTTAAAATGTAGGGCTGGTGAGCCTGTGAATAATCACTAAAATTTAAAGTGGGCAAGTTTTTCCCCACTTATACTCACTAATCTGTAGTCTCAAATTTTGGCAAGTTTTAGGAGAGCACTTGCCAATACTTGGTGAGTCCTGAGCATGGACTCGCCATATGTCCAAAATACAATGTTTTATAGTCAAATGTAGATAGAACATTGTCGGACACGCGGAAAAAACATAGAATTTTCTTCTTTTTAAGCCCTGCACCTCCATACATTCTGAACACACAACATTTGAGCATCCTTTGAGTGAATCGGAAGGAGTTAATCACGGATTTGTAGATCAGATTTGAGAATTTCAATTTTTAGGTTAGTTATTATTTATTTCCTTTTTTTCCCAAGCATGTAAATTCTTTCTAAACATGATTTACAAATTCACATGCACTCCATTCAAATCCCATAATTTTTTTGTGATTTATGCTAATTTTTCATCATTCATGAACAAAATTGCAAGTTCTTTTCATCTACATGGGGTTTACAACTTTAGAGTTTAGGCTTTTGTTTTAATTTTTTTGTATTTCTTCTCCTACATAGGGTCACATTTATAATTTTTTTGTTTATTTTTTTAAGTGTTGTTTTTATAATCTGTTTGTATTTGAACAAGTGTTAGGTTAGCATACAATAGCATACAACTCCGCATCAAGCTCAACACTAGCAAGGCGAAGTACACCCACAAGAAGTTGCTAGTAAATTAGTACTTGGATTATCTTTGTTCCTTGTTAATAGGTTAGTAATATTGAGTGAGTATGAATAATGTACATGAGTCAGAACTTGTAAACACACCTCACCTCTCTAATCTTAAGGAGAGATATTGGGAATTGAGTGAGAGAATAATGGGATCGAAGAGATAACTTGAGAGATATGAGGAGTTACAGATTAGATATGACTCCTTGTTTGAAGGATCACTTTTTGCTAGAAGTATGTAACCTCTATTTTTGAACATCATCCCGTATGAATCAATATGGAACTTCATTATTACTTGCGTAATATGAAGATGTTTTGTTTTGTAGTTTTATTATTTTAGAATTCAATATGTGCAAATCGGCTAAATGATAACATCCGGTATCGTGAGCGGGTATGCAAACCTAAGAATGGGTTTTCCATGATTGAGCAAGAGTCGCTTTTTTTAAAACACATCTGAAGAATAGATTGTAAATTTCGTTTAAGGATTTGGGTTTCTCTAAAACTTAGTGAGTTTCACGATATATGGGTAAGATAACTACAACAAAAATTTCAGTGATCCTAGATAGTTTTGGAGAAAACGTGATTCATGGCGCATGCATTATACAAGTTGGAGCTTCGTAAATGTTCTTTTGTTTCAAAATTCTACAATCGACGACATTTGGATATATGCATTACATAATATATTGCGTCTGCAATCTTTTTACGTTGATTAGATTCATTCGTTTTGCCTTGCTTTGCTTTGAGTACTAGGCTTGCATCCATGCACCGTTTGATTTAATTTCTCACCGCATCAACTAGTCAGTAATGTTCCCTTTCCTACGCCTAAGGCCTAAGCGCGGTCGAGTCCAAGCCTTGATGTTACCCAAGGGGCTATGGACACCTGGGAGCTATGGGTATGAATATCTAGTCCATTTTGTTATAATTTTCATTCGACATGAGCGTAAAGTGTTTGGAGGTACTAGATATTATGTTTTGTCATTAGGAAGGGGCCACATGACACTAAATGTTTTAATTTTGCGTTGGGGTCACTTATGCACCATGGCAACTTAAAGTAAAGTTACTTTTATTTTATTGGTCCTTCCTAAGGAAAAATGCGACTTGGGTTATTTTGGGGCTCTTTTGCCTTGGGGAAAAATATATAAGGAGTTGGGAGGAAAAAGTGAGGATCATTCTTACATACACTTATATTTTCTCTATGTGCAACTGTTGTTTGCAAATTTCCAGCTTGTGGAGTAAGATCCCACAGAGACCCTAGCTTCGGTGGTGAGAGATCCATCCCTAGCTAGCAGGGCATTCTTTGGTGGTGAAAGATCCACCCTAGTTTGTCATTTGGAGTTGTTTTCAGAGCTGTTTTGCAGAGATATTTTCAGAGGTTTTTAGAGAAAGGGTTTTGAGGGTTTTGGAGATATTTGGTAGAGAAAAGTAAAGGGTTTTCAGATCAGATTTACGGCAGCGATAAAAACAGGTTTTGGCATCATTCCTAGAGATTTTTAGAGGGTTTTGATCATTTTCCAAGGGGGTGACTTACTTTGGAAGTTTGCAGCAATTTTGAAGGGTTTTCAGGTTGCCATTTTCAGATCTGAAGGTTGGGGTTTCATTCTCCATATTAGTATATGTAATTTCCATAATTTCATAATTTTATCTTGCTTATTGGAGAAGTTATGAATTTTTGAAGTTTTACCACTGTTTAGGGCATTCTGTAATTTTCTGGCAGCATTTTATTATTCAAAAATCCCAAAAATAATTTTCTTATGTTCTTTATAATATTAGCAACTGACCATGTTGAAGCCCTCTCCTTAAAATTTCAAGTGATTTAAGCATGTATTTTGAGAGATATCAATTTTCTTTAATTCGCTGCCCTAGCTGTTAAAAATCTGCAAAACTAATATTTCATTTGTTTGGTTTCACCAAGAAATCGGAGGATGAAAGCATGAGTATCATGTGGATATACGGGGCTTATGAAATGGCATAGTATAGTTTTTGGTGACATACCTCCAAAGACCTGCATACCTCCAGATAGGGGATTTGAGCATGTGATTGAGCTCGAGGACGCTAGACCTATGGTTACTTCTCCTTACCGTCACCCCAAACGGTTTAAGGATGAGATCGAGAAGACTATACATGAACTCATTGATATGGGGCATATTAGACCGAGTTCCAGTCCTTTTGCTTCTTCAGCGGTATTGGTGAAGAAGAAGGATGGGACCATGCGGATGTGTATAGACTATTGTGCCTGAATAAGAAGACAATAAAGAACAACTATCCAAAGTGCCACGTATTGATGAGTTGCTTGATGCGCTTACATGGTGCAATCTATTTTTCAAAAATAGATTTGCGATCTAGATATCACCGAGATCAAAGTCGGGAGCAAGATGTGCATAAAGACTTTTGCAGATGCCATTACGGTCACTTTGAATTCTTGGTGATGCCCTTCGGATTGATCTCTAATGCTCCAGCCTACAAATCACTTGCATGAACCATGTGTTCAACCGCCACCTACGGAAGTTTGTATTGGTCTTCTTTGATGATATTTTGGTTTACAAAGAAGACTTGGGAGGGACCATATCGGGCACCTTGGTGAGATATGGGGATATTAGAAGCTAATTCGCTATATGCGAAAGCTTGAAAGTATGAGTTTCGCATGACGTAACTTTTATATCCGGGATATGTGATTGGTGGGGGAGTAGTGAAGGTGGATAAAGAGAAGATATGGGCAATTTTGGATTGGCCACCACCAGACGTTGACACATTTGAGAGGATTCGTGGGATTATGCACATACTACTGGGGGAGGTTTGTCAAGATTTTCTCTCGGTTGACTACTCCATTGACCGATTTGACAAGAACGGGGCTTTTGCTTGGTTAGAAGAATGCCTGACAACAGGTTTTGATCACCTCAAGGGGGTGATGAGTTCATGTCCCATGTTCTCGCATTGCCAAATTTCTCTCGCCCGTTCATTCTAGAGTGTGATGCATCAGGAGAGGGTGTTGGGGCAGTTCTCATGCAGGATAGGCATCCCATTGCCTATGAGAGTTGGAAATTGAAACCGGTGGAGAGAGGGTATTCAATTTACGACAAGGAGATGTTGGCCATTATGCATGCTTTGGCCAAATTCAAACAGTACCTTGTGGGCAGCAAATTCGTGGTTCGTACGGATCACAACAGTTTGAGGTTCTTCTTGGGGCAGAAGGATCTCAACGACCGCCAGCAGAGATGGGTGAACAAGGTACAAACCTATGACTTCGACATAGAGTACACTAGAGGTAAGAATAATATTGTTGTTGATGCTTTATCTAGGAGGCCTTACCTTACTTCTATGCTTAGTTCTATGTCTGAGATTTCAGCAGATTGGAAGGCTCATATACTTGTTGAGTATTCCAAAAATTAGTTTGCATGTGAGATCATGGATGGTATTATACAGGATGACCGATACAGAGTGGTGGATGATCTCATTTTCTACAAGGATAGGATTTTCCTTGTACCAGGGTCCAAGATGAAGGAGAAGATCCTTCGAGCAGTACATGATACACCATTAGCTGGGCATCCTGGGTATTTCAAAACATACAAGTTTATCAGGGAGAGATTTGCATGGAAGGGGATGAAGGACGATGTCCTTAATCATGTTAGAGAGTGTATGGTTTGCCAACAAACCAAATCCGAGCATTCTTTTCCAGTAGGATTACTTCAGCCTCTTCTCATTCCCGAACAGAAATGGGAAAGCATATCTATGAACTTTATCACAGGGCTTCCCTTGGTGCATGGGCATAGTTGCATTTATATTGTAGTTGACCGGTTAACTAAGTATGCTCATTTCTTTTCCCTACCCAAGGGGCATGAGGCGGCAGATGTGGCTCAGATTTTCTATACAGGTGTTTTTAGGCTACATGGGTTACCTAAAAATATTGTCAGTGACCGAGATAAGTTCTTCATGAGCACCTTTTGGCAGGCGAACTTCAGACTAGCAAGTACGGAGTTGACTCCTAGTAATAGCTATCACCCACAGATGGATAGGCAGACAGAGATAGTCAATAAGTGCATAGAGGGCTACTTGCGGAGTTATGTGTCAGGTCATCAGCGGGCATGGATTATATGGTTACATATGGGTGAGTATTGCTACAATACCACCTATCAGATGAGCATAGGCATGACTCTTTTCGGAGCCTTATATGGGTACGACGCTATGACATTTGTGGATTTGGTATTACCGGATAGGCGAGCTCCCAAAGCTCGAGATTGGTTACACGAGAACCAAGATATCCTTAAGGCTCTTAGGGAGAACCTTCAGAAGGCACAGAATCAGTAGAAGGTATATGCAGATCAGCACAGGATAGAGAGGTCTTTTGAGGTTGGGGATCTGGTATTCCTACGTATGCGAGCCATACAGAGGCGATCCTCACTGAAGCAGAAGGGTGCAGAGAAATTGAAACCACGGTTTTATGGTCCGTACAGGGTAGTTCGATGAGTTCGGGCAGTTGCAAATGAGCTAGAGCTTCCAGATCACAGTAAGATACATAATGCCTTTCATGTTTCGTGCCTTAAGAAGGCACTTGGGCAGTATATTGTACCATCTACGGAGTTTCCGCCACTGGATGAGGAGGGAAGCTGGTGTTAGAACCAGAATCTATTATTGAGGTGAGACAGAGGAGGCTTAGGAGCAGAGTGATCACGAAGTATTTGGTGCGGTTGAAGGGATTGCCACTTGAGGATGCTACTTGGGAGGGACAACAGATTTTGTAGCATCCTAGTTTGCAATTGCTTGAGGACAAGCAAAATTTGGTAAGGGAAGACTGTAATGTCCCCTTTCCTATGCCTAAGGCCTAAGGGCCAATTCGAGTCCAAGCCTTGGTCATACCCAAGGGGCTATGGATGTTGGGAGCTATTGGGTATGAATATCTAGTCCATTTTGTTATAATTTTTCGTTGACATGAGCGTAAAGTGTTTTGGAGGGACTAAATATTATGTTTTGTCGTTAGGAAGGGGCCACATGACACTTAATGTTTTAATTTTGCATTGGGGGTCACTTATGGACCATGGCGACTTAAAAAGGGAAAAGTAACTTAAGTTACTTTTATTTTATTGGTCCTTCCTAAGGAAAAATGCGACTTGGGCTATTTTGGGGCTCTTTTGCCTTGGGGAAAAATATATAAGGAGTTGGGAGGAAAAAGTGAAGATCATTCTTGCATACACTTATATTTTCTCTATGTGCAACTGTTTGCAAATTTCCAGCTTGTGGAGTAAGATCCCACAGGGACCCTAGCTTCGGTGGTGAGAGATCCATCCCTAGCTAGCAGGGCATTCTTCGGTGGTGAAAGATCCACCCTAGTTTGTCATTTGGAGCTATTTTCAGGGTTGTTTTGCAGAGATATTTTCAGAGGTTTTCAGAGGAAGGGTTTTGAGGGTTTTGGAGATATTTGGTGGAGAAAAGTAAAGGGTTTTCAGATCAGATTTACGGCAGCGATAAAAACAGGTTTTGGCATCATTCCTAGAGATTTTTCAGAGGGTTTTGATCATTTTCTAAGGGGGCGACTTACTTTGGAAGTTTGCAGCAATTTTAGGAGGGTTTTCGGGTTGCCATTTTCAGATCTGAAAGTTGGGGTTTCATTCTCCATATTACTATAGGTAATTTCCAGAATTTCATAATTTTATCTTGTTTATTGGAGAAGTTATGAATTTTTGAAGTTTTCCCACTATTTAGGGCAATCTGTAATTTTCTGGCAGCATTTTAATATTCAAAAAATCCAAAAATAATTTTCTTATGTTCTTTATAATATTAGAAAACTCTACTAAAAATTTCAAGTGATTTAAGCGAGCATTTTGAGAGATATCAATTTTCTTCAATTCGTTGCCCTAGCTGTTAAAAATCTGCAAAAGCCAATATTTCATTTGCTGCAATTTTTTTCTATGTTTTGTGTATCATTTCATGGTATCCCACGAGGATATTTTACTAGCTCTCTCCTAATTTGCAGTATTGACACCACACCAACTTGGATTCCTCTCATCTCCAACAAATCTTGCATTGGCCCATGTATTGGATAGTGGTTTGTTCATACATCTTGCATACAGATCTGAGTGTTTGACGTTTCACAACACTCATTGACAGCGTGCCAGTTGATAGCTATTGGTTTGAAATCTGCAACCTGGCCTCAGACCTGACGACTTTATCTATATGGCAGTCTTATCAAAGACCTCAGTTCTGTTCGAATTCTTCATCAAGAGTAAGTCATACTCAAGACTAGACTTGATAAGTTGTCAAAGTTTTTACAATTTTATGTTTTAATCAGTAGGTTATAATGGGTTTTTATATTTAGCCAATCCTTATTAAATTGTGTCTTTAGGTTCAATTATTATAATAATGTGGTTTTTAAATCCAATCTTTAATTGGATTGCTTAATAGTAAAATTAGAGTCAAGATAGTTTATAACTAATTTTGTCATTACTCGGTCATTCCAGTTAAAAGTACCTCAAAACTATCTTGTCGTCTTGTTAAGTGTCATGTCATCAAAGTTGTTATCTATAAACATGTAATTGGACAAATTGAGTCATATTGAAAAATTTGAAGGGAAAGATTTCCATACCTAGCAAGTTCAAACCCAATTATTGTTAAATAACAAAGATTTGTGGGAAATTGCAAATAGCAAAATACCAAAACCAATTGATGCAGATGAAGCCACCAAATGGGAAAGCAAGGATCGAAAAGCAACAACAATCATTGGCCTAGGATTATCTGATGCCTACCTACATCATATAAATCTAACAAAGACATCACATTTCATTTGGACAACATTGAACAAGTTGTTTGGGTCGCAAGCAAAGAGTGCAACAATGGCACTCAAGCAAAAGTTATTTGGGCTCAAGATGGAAGAAGGCAGCAATATGATACAACACATAAGTAAGTTTCGCTCTATTTTAAACTAGTTAGCAAGAATAAAAGCAGATGTACCTGATGATGATGCAAAGGTTGTATTATTGAATAGCATGCCAGCAAATTATTCCAACATGGCTTTTACCCTAAGCAAAATATATCCTAGCCTAGAAGATCTAATTTCTTCATAATAGATGATTATTAAGAATATTGTTCCAGAGAAAAGTGTATTGTATGGTAAAAATATATAAGATAAATTATATGTTAAAAGAAGATCTAAATCTTCTTTCACACAAGGATCAACTTCCAAGAATTCAAAGAAAAGAATTATCTGCTACTATTGTACACAAACTGGTCATATGATTGTAAACTGTAAACTAAGAGCACAAAACCTTCTTGATGGGAAACTAAAAGAGAATGCCATGGCTGCTGATGAAGAAGAGAACGAGGAGGAAGGAAATACTGCTAGGACAGAATATCCAAGTGATGAAGACTACCTCTATTAGATGACTTTCTTTTGGAGGATGAAGGAAATGGAGGAAGGAGGTCGAACAACGACCTCTCGTCAACCACTAGTGACAAGGCCACACAATGTCTTGGTAGCGGTGTTTCTTTTTCAGTTTGGTGTGCATTTTAAAATAAGAACAGAAGTAAATTCTTGTTCACATGTTTGTAATAAGTGGTACAGTTCCCATTTTTCCCAAATGGTGTACTTCATGAAAACAAAAGTGTTTAGAAGACACATGAAAGAAGGTTGAACAAAGGAGAATTCCTACCAGTAGATCGACGAGGTTGATGAGTTCCCTTTAATGAATGGTTGATGAAAGGTAGATGGTTCATGTTCATGGCTCCGACATTGATTTGGTAGATGTGTTCCCAACAATGAATGGTTGATGAGAGGTAGAAGACTGGTTGTCCCCTCTCTACCTTTATGTAGTCTTGTAAAACACAAAATTACCATGGAAGTACTAAGGGGGTAATGTTGGGAATTTAGTACTTACATTATCTTTATTAATTGTTAATGGGTTAGTAATATTGAGCGAGTATGAATAATGTATGTGAGTTGTAACCACAACTCACCTCTCTAGTTTTAAGGAGAGAGATTGGTAGTTGGGTGAGAGAATAATGGGATCTAAGAGATAACTTGAGAGATATAAGGGATTACAGATTAGATATGACTTCTTGTTTGAAGGATTGTTGTGTGCTTTATAAGTATGTAACCTCTATTGTTGAATATCATCCAAGATGAATCAATATGGAAGTTCATTATAACTTGTGTAATATGACAATGTTTTGTTTTGTAGTTTCATTATTTTAGAGTTCAATATGTGCAAAGTGGCTAAATGATAACAGAAGTCATACCTCCGCTTTAAATTATGGCTTATGTAGATCGTCCGAGAGGAGTGTGATTTGTTCTTTCAAATTGAAAAAAGTTTTGAAGGCATAAATTGCTTCAAATACCGGATTGCATCCATTCCTTATCACGGACGGCACGTCGTGTCCCAATACCATCAAGAGCCAAGACAAGACATCTAAGCAGAGCTTGCATTGTTGGATGATAAGAAAATAGAGAGGGTAAGGGTACAAGCAGCCATAGTAACAACCATTGCTCCCAAAATGGTAGCAGAAACGGAAGTAGATATAGTAATGATTGTGGGCTCTAGTCGTGGTCCATGCATATGAGACACATCCACCTCATCCAATTCGAGCAAAGGCCAGTCACATGGCTTTTTGTACTTACAAAGGTACCTTGGGTACAACCTTCACTGCAAAGCACGAGATGGAACAAGAAGGTGCACGAAGAAGCAAATAAGGCACGTGCAAATTTCTAGTTTTAAAAACAACCTTCCCTTTAAAGTGGTGAAGAACCCGTATTGGGAGTATCTAGTGATAGCATTGGCGGTTGGAGGAAAAGTGTAGAATGAAACCTCTCAAAGAGACTTAAGTAGGAGGTTGCTCTAGAATGTTGTTGCAGATGCAAAGTCAATTACGGAAGAACAAAAAAAAGAAAAAAGTTTAGATCCACTATTAGATGGAAGGGACCGCCCCCTCATCAATTTTTAAGTGGCTTCAAATGGTCAGATGGTTTTTCTAAAATCAATTGATGCCTTTAACAAAGTAAAGAACGTAGAAACTTTAAGCCGATGTTGGAAGAAGTTTTCTTAGAGGTAGGCATCAAGAATGTTGTGTAAGTTGTCTTTGACAATGGAACAACATATGTTGCAGATTGAAAGAAAATTGTCCATCACTCTTTTGCACCCTTGCATGGCCCACTACCTTGTCCTTTTATAGGACATGCAAAATTAATTTAGTGAGACCAGTTGTAGAAGATACCAGAAACATAACAAAATACATATATAATTACCCTTGCGTTCTCGGCCTAAATGAAAGATTAGACTAAGGGGAAAGATCTTGTGCGAGCAAAGGTCACAAGGTTTGTATTTAAATTCCTAACGTTGCAAAGTATTTGTAATTTGTTAACATTGTTGAAGCAAATGTTTGTGAGTCAAACATGGCTAGACTCAACAAATTCAAAGAAAGTTGATGAAGAGAGGACCGGACATAAAGTTTTTAATAATCTTTTTGCAAAGAGAGTTATATAGATCATCAAGGTAACTTCAAACTTCAATTTAAATTACAACGCAGAAGAAATTGGAAGAATTGCAAGCTTGGCCATAATTCCACCACCGGGAAAAGTGACTATAAAGAAAATGTTAGCTTTATTGGCATTTCTTGCAAGCACATAACTATGTCGACTCTCTTCGAGCTATGGTATATCCCTTTGAAGCGCCAATGGTAAATCCCCTTCTAAAGAATCAATAGATCAGTCACGAACCTGGTCGCTAATTTCCGTATAGGTTTTTAAAGTTGTGTTTTTGTGTTTGCACCCCCATCTCGACCCTCGAGGGTCGGGATAGGGCCTGCATTTTATCACAAACTGCCATTATAAAGTTTTTTCCTTGTTGTAGGGTTTTCGATTTTCATCTGTATTTAATCCCCCTGCGTCTTTATATTTACCATGGAAACAATAAGAAGACAGCTTCTTCGAATGGAGGAAAAGTATCTTTTAGGGATGCACTACGTGGTCCCTCGTCATCCAATATGTCCAACAAGAATTTTTAAACTGCCACTCAGAATGTCGAAATTTGACCCTTGGAAAACGATAAGGGTTGTATGCTTGCAACAGATGGAGTTCCAGTTATCCAACTTAAGAAGGAAGATGTAAGACAATATACATGAACTAGAGAATCGTGGGTTGATTATCAGATTTCTTGGCTTTCGTCCCCCACTGACAAGTCTCAAAGAATGGGCAAAGAAAACATGGCAAACAAAAGGTGAGATCTTCTTTTGTGTGCCCTAATGGTTATTTTTTGCTAGTTTTTACTTTTGCAACAGATAGGGAATATGTATTCCAAGGAGGCCCATGGTTTATGGGCCGTGCAGGTTTATTTATGAAACCCTGGCACCCTATGTTCAAACCTGAGGAAGAACTACCTTTGGTGGCTCTTGTTTGGGTTCAATTGTATGGTTTACCAGCAGAATACTGGAATCAAACTGTTCTAATGGCTATTGGCAATACATTGGGCAAATTTATGATGATAGCGGATGCTACGATTCAACTAGAACAGATGATCTATGCTAGGATAGGTGTCCTCATGGATCTAAATAATCCACTACCGGCCAAAATCTCTTTGGAGATTGAAACAAAAAAATGGGAACAAGCGGTGGATTATGAGAATATCCCTTTCGTTGCCGACTCTGTCACAAATATGGACATTTACTGAAAGATTGTGCTGCTAAAATTCCAGAACCAAAGGATGGGGAAAAAACAAAGATGAATTTGTCACTCCGAAAAAGAAGCAAGTAATAAAAAAGCTTGGGACAGGAACAGGTTGGAATTAGCAATTCCAATAGATATTCCAGTCTTCAGGAGGAAAATGAAGAAGAAAACTTGGAAGACTTGATGGAATCACAGGTCCCAGAAACCCAACCAGATAAACCAACAACAATAGTTAATCCGCAACCAATGGATATACTGAATCAAATGGTAGTTTTCCAAGCCAATCCTAATAATGAAAATGTTTAGACAGGGTTAAGGAGTTATTACAGGAAAACTAAGTTAAATGACAAAGTTCAGGAAGAGAATCAGAATTCAAAGGAAAAGGAAGATTTGGGCAAAGCATTAGTAATTAAGGAAAACTCCTAGAACACATCATGAAGATCTATTATTCGGAGTGGAACAGGAAAAAAACAAAAAATTTAAAGTGGATAATAACACTAAAGCGGGAAGGAAACCCAATCAGACTAAAATTCAGCAGGAAGGACAAAAGTTGAGCAATTCACGAGCAATTAGGGACTTGTCCCAATATCTCCAACACCCAACACAATGAAACTCATCACTTGGAATATTAGAGGTTTGAAGGGATCCCCTTCCAAGTTTCAAGATCTTAAGAGGATGATTGCATTAAATAAGCCAGCTATGGTAAGTATTCAGGAAACAAAAGCTTTTATGGAGTTAGTATCTACTCTTGCTAATAACATGTGGCCCCAATCTCAACATATTTCTATTAGTTCAGCTGGTGCTTTGGGAGGTCAAATTACACTATGGGATCCTAAGGTAATTTCTGTTATTAATTCATGTGCCATGAAAGGAATTATCTGTTTACATGTGCATGACAAGATGGAAGACCAGCAGTTCATACTGTGTAATATTTATGCCCCAGTATCAATGGAGGATAAAAGGCAACACAGGAGAGGAATGGACTACATCATACGCTCCTTCCCACACACTCGCTTATAATGGGAGGAGACTTTAATACTATTATTAATCTTTCAGAAAAGCAGGGAGGAAATAATCATTTGGATGCCAGCTCAACAGAGTTGCAGCAGTTCATAATGACTCATAATCTAGTGGATGTTCCTACGGACAATGGGATAATGACATGGTCTAATAGAAGACAGGGACATGAATGTATTCTAGAAAGATTGGATCGATTCATTGTTTCTGAAGAATGTTGGATGAGAGGATGTGCTCCTAAAGCACGGATACTTAATAACAGTGGATCTGATCATTGGCCTGTTTGCTTGGAAATAGGAAAACTATTCATCCCAAAGCTCCATTCAGATTTCAATTGATGTGGCTTCGTCATGCTGATATTCAAGATCTAGTTCGTAAGTGGTGGAAGGAAGGAAGGCCTAGGCATGGAACACAAATGTATATGTTTGCCCAAAGACTGAAGTACCTAAATTTTCAACTTCAGAATTGGAACTGGAATGGATTTGGTGATATTGCTAAAGAAAAAGCTCGGATCTTAGGTGAGCTTGGGAAAATTAATGATATTCATAGAAATTCAGGTATGTCTATGGATCTTTTTAAGAAAGAATGCAATTTGAAGGCAGATCTGAAGGAATGGGAAATTAGAGAAGAAATCATGTATAAACAAAAATCCAGAATTCAATGGCTGAAGGAGGGAGACAAAAACTCAGCCTTCTTCCATAAATCTTTATTAGCTAGGAGAGCTCAAAACCACCTTCAATGCCTTTCCACAGAAGAAGGAGCTAAGAAAATTTCTATGAAAGGTATGAAGAAGGTGGCGAGCCAATACTTCCAACATCTTTTTATGGAACAAGCGTTGGATAGAAATGCTCAAGAACAGTTGTTAGATCTGATTCCTACTCACATAACACTTGAGGATAATGATAAGTTGATCCAACCAGTCTCGGAGGAGGAGCTCAAACACATAGTGTTTTCCATGCAGAAAGGTAAAACCCGGGCCCTGATGGGTTTCCTATAGAATTCTTTCAAGCATTTTGGGAAACTATAAAATCAGATTTGTTACAGGTGGTGGAGGAAGCGAGGATAGCGAAGACCATGCTTAAAGAGTTGAATAGGACATTCATAGCCCTCATACCTAAAGCAAGAGAGGTAGAAGATATTTCGGGATTCAGACCTATAGCTCTATGTAATGTGGTGTACAAGATAATAACAAAAGTTATTGCTGAAAGATTAAAGCCATTCCTGTCAAAAATAATATCCCCTGAACAAGGGGGATTTGTTCCAGGAAGACATATTCATGATGAGATAGTTCTTGCTCAGGAAATTTTACACTCAATGGAGATGCAGAAAAGGCTCAGGCAATGTTCATCAAATTAGATTTATCAAAGGCATATGACAGGGTGGACTGGAACTTTCTTTGTAAAGTCTTGGAACGATTTGGGTTTTCCCTTGACTGGATTCATTGGGTTAGAGCTGCTTTTCTACTGCATCTTTTGTTGTCTTAATTAATGGCTCTCCCTCGGCATATTTTGGTGCTTCGAGGGGTATAAGGCAAGGAGACCCTCTATCCCCTTTTCTTTTCATTATCCTCGCTGAATGTTTGGGCAGGTTGAGCAAAAAGCTTGTCAGGAGAAAAAAATTCAAGGAATACATTGGCTAAAATCTGTAAAACCACTATCATATCTGCAATTTGTTGATGATTCCTCTATGATGGGCAGCGCTAATGTGGCAGAAGCCAAACAAATTCATAAGATCATCCATACATTTTCTTCAGCCACAAGTCAGCTAATAAATAATGGAAAATCCAATATTTTCTTTTTCTATTGTTCTGAAAGACAAGAAGATCAGATCTGCATATTCTCCAATTCCAGAAAGGAACATTCCCTCTCAGATATTTGGGTGTTCCTTTATCTCCTAGAAAGCTAAGGGATTGGCAATGGCTTATTGATAGAGTTGAACAAAAATTGCAGAAATGGACAAATAAGTGGTTATCAACAGGAGGAAGGATGACTCTCATCAAATCAGTCCTTCAAGCTATGCCGATTTATGTTGCCTCAGTGGTAAACATCCCTGGTACAATCTTTAAAAAGATGGATTCTCTTTGTCAGAGGTTTCTATGGAGTGGGACTCAGGAAAAGAAAAAGTGGTCTTTGGTCAAATGGACATCTCTTTGTAAGCCCAAAAAGGAGGGGGATTAGGTTTTAGGTCTTCCATTCATCAGAATATAGCCTTAGCGGCAAAACTCTATTGGAGACTTATTGTTTATCCTAATGACCTTTGGGCTGTAAATTTCCGTGGTAAATATGTGGAAAACAGCTGTCCTGAAAAGATTATTAGAACAACTCTTCCGAATAAAGGTTCTCCAGCATTAATGTTTATCAAAAGAGGGGAAAATTTAATTAAAAAGCAGTTGTTTTGGATTGTTCATAATGGCCAATTAGCAAACTTTTGGACAGATTCTTGGGATGGAAAACCCCCAATTATTACACTCTTTCCTCAGCTTCAATCAATTATGGAGCATATGCAAGCCCAGGGATGGATCAAGATAGCAAAGTATATTCAACCAACTATTCGACCCTGGGGAGTTGATAATTGTTGGATTCCTATTAGTGAATGGCCTATAAGGATTGCCCAAGAACAACATATTTTATTGAACCAGATTTTGAGGGATCGAGCTCTTCTTTTCTCCTCTGAGCCTGATGAAATTGGTGTGGATGCAGCTCTTCGGGAAAAATGAGGTTTCCTCAGGATATACTTTTTTAATGAAAGCACAACCACATCCAGATCAAACCTTGTTTAAGCATATATGGCAGCCAGGGTTATGGCCCAAGGTTAGTTTCTTCCTTTGGCTTCTCACACATAAAAGGCTCCTAACTGGTGAAAGGCTTAAAAAGAGAGGACTTAATGGCCCATTTAGATGTGAGCTTTGTACACAAGCTGAGGAAACTATAGATCATCTCTTCTTTCATTGCCCATGGGTATCGCCTTTATGGCAACATTTGGCTTTGGTGTTTAAGCTTCAATGGAACAGTTGTGGATCCCTAGGAAATATTATAGGCACATGGAAGGAAGCCATACCTAAAGGACAAAATATGCTTCCAACTATGTGGAGTGGCATTTCCCTTCTATTATGGAATACATGGAAGGAAAGAAACTATAGAATTTTCCGACAAACCAGCAGAGAAGCTATATATGTTTGGGAAAGAATTAAATCCAATTTCACAGAAAGCCTTAAACATAAGATCTCGCTTCCTGCTCAGTCAACTCCACAATGGGATCATATATACAAACAGCTTTCTTTGGACCCTAAGGAGGCTACTATGCCTCGCTTTCATGCAAAGATCACTACACAAAATATTGTTTCAGACAGGGATCCGACTGATTATCATGGTATTCTCAATACTGATGGTGCTTCTAGGGGCAATCCTGGGAGAACCGCCATGGGAGGAATTGGGCGTAATGGACAAGGAGAGGTATGCTTTATCTTTGTGGAAAATATGGGTATCTCTACGAATAATCTGGCAGAAATAAGAGCTATTCGTAGAGGAATGCAAGAAGCTATCAAAATAGGATGGCAAAAGATCAAGGTTCAATCTGATTCCAAAATCATGATGAATTTACTTAGCAAATCTAATAATGGATATCCTCCCAATTGGCGACTTGCAAAAGAAATTGATCAAATCCAAAAATTGCAGCATAACTTCGCAAATTCTTTTCAAACATATTCCTCGACAGCAGAATAAAGTTGCGGATGGATTAGCGAATTGGGCCTTGGACAACAATGATATCCTTTGCTATGGACCACCTCCTTTATGGTGGTCTAATAAGATTCAAGAAGATATTAGGACAATTCTTAATTTAGATTCTGCTTAATGAATAGGAATATTGATTGTATTGTTTATGAGGCTACTGATATGGCTAACAGCTTCCATGCTTGGCATGGGCGAATTTGTACATAAGTATTTCTGTTTAATATAAGGCTGGAAGTTTTTTTTTAAATTAAAAAACTTCAATTTAAATTTCAAGTAAACTCCTTTATTTTCAGTTTATTACTACTTTTGTTTTTAGTAAGATTACCTAGGGAGAGAGCCCTAGCTCATTGTGGCATCACCAGCCCACACCGGTTGTGGAACCATCCAAGGATGGAAGTTTAAGCTCTCTCGGTGAGCCCATAGATTAAACCACATTACTATGGCTCCTACCAACAAAGAATCCATCACCAACGAAGTGGGCCGTCCTAACACGAAGCCAAGATTTGAACCTTGGACCTCCCAATTAATAGAAGACCCAAGAACCGTTACACCACTACCCGATGGATTTATCACTACTTACT
This sequence comes from Taxus wallichiana var. yunnanensis, assembly GCA_018340775.1. NCBI lineage: Eukaryota > Viridiplantae > Streptophyta > Pinopsida > Cupressales > Taxaceae > Taxus > Taxus wallichiana. Next base: position 693,034,280 of record CM031238.1, read on the forward strand.
TTGATTTTAAGTTTGTAACTTTAATTTGTTTGTAGGTGTGGGAGCCTTTGGTGAGGGTTTTGCACTTGGTGGATGGAAAGTAAAACCCAATTGAATACATTTATAAGGTAATGGATAGGGCCGAGGATCTCGGGGGCATCTAAGGGGTACATCAAAGTGGGTAGCCTATCAATGGAGATGTCAATAGAAAGGAGTAACTTTAACTCAAGTTATCAACAATGCTAGCATTTGGTGGGGACTGGTGAAGCAATCCTCTCTCGAAGACTAAAATGCCAAGTATGGATATTTCTCACAATCTAAAGTTGAGGTCCCTAATGCACTAAGAAATGGTTTCCTTACACTAGATGAACAAGGCTCAAGATATGTACCAAAATGTGTCCGCGTATTAGTTTCCATAGGATGAACTATAGAGCTTAGAAATTGTGTTGGCAATAGAAATTACTATATATTGCAAGTAAGAAAAAGTGAATAGTACTTTCATTTGTAAATCGAGCGATATCGATTTGAGCTCTAGGTTGCAACCATGCCATGTGCACGAGAGGTGATCTTGGACGATATTCAAGAGCATTTTGGAGGCAATATTGACGCACATGATGGATCAGCTAATAAGTAGTGCTTTGTGAAGCTAAAACAGATTGTCTTATAAGTTTTGGCATTTTCTAGCAATTTTGCATTTTTTGAGAATCCTAGCATTTATGTCCAAGCCGGAACCAAGTGGAGCCACTTTTGTCCCTAGGGCGGTGCACCGTCTCAGTTACAAGACGCTACTATATTGATGCCCGAGCGGTAGTGTCCAAATCTACTAGACATTTATATCCTAAGTGTGCCTATGCTTTTAATATTACTTAGAAGGACTTTTTGCTTGTATGATAAACTAATACATGGCTTTGTGTATTGTTTATGCAAAACCCTAGGTATTTGAATCCATGAGCTAGATTAGGTCGAGGTACAGTGGGACATATATGATAGGTATGCAAGAACTTGGAAAAATGCATCATCCTTTAGACTATAACATCATTACCACCTTTGGTAACTTCTAGGAGAAAGTTGTGATTAGGGCAAGATAACATGCCTAGTTTTTCCACTATTTATCTTAGTTTGATTTATGTGGCGAATTTTGCATTTTGAGAATTTTATATTCTTGATACTAAGAATCATAGAGTACCATCTTGATTCTGATGTATGCTCGTATTATTGCAGCATTACATTAATTACAAATATGGTATTGGATAACATTTCAATTCTCACTATTCATATTGACAATGATGATTATGCCCTATGACATAACTTAGCATGTGAACCAAATGTTTGTGATAAATGTAATAACAAATATGATGATGATGTATATTGATTTTGATTGTTTTTCTTGTAAATGATGAGACAATATGTAGTTCTAAATTGCAACATGAATAATTGTTAAAATAGGCTCAAGATATGGATCGAACTGTGTTGGCACATTAGTTTCCATAGGATGAACTATAAGAGCTTAGGAATTGTGTTGTGCATAGAAATTAATATATATAAAGAACTAGGAAAAAGTGAATAGTACTTTCATTTGGAAATTGAGCGATAGCGATTTGAGCTTTGGGTTACGACCATGCCACGTGCATAAGAGGTGATCCCGACAATATTCAAGAGGGCCATGGAGTCGATATTGATGAGCAACGGATCAGTTGATAAGTAATGCTTTGTGAAGCTAGAATACATCGTATTATACGAGTTTTGGTATTTTCTAGTAATTTTACATTTTTGAGAATCTTGGCATTCTATCCGAGACAGAGCCAAGCGGGCTGATTTTGTCCCCTGCAATAGTCTTGTTTGATTTTCGGGCGCTATTGTCCAATACCGAGTGGTAGTGTTTGGGCTACCAGACATTCCTGTCCTAAGTGTGATGATGCTTTGAACATTGCTTGCAAGGACTTGTGCTTGACGATAAACTAATATGTGTCTTTGTGTATTTAGAGTCTAGACAATAAAATTTATGTTTAGGGGAAGTCTTTAATTAGAAGGTAGAGTATGAGGTCTTTGATGATAATATTGAGGATTAACTTTGACGGAGGAGGTTTTGGGGATGGAAAGAAGTGGTTGATATTATAGACACTAAAATTTGGAAATTTACTATTTGACACTACTAGTTTCAACAAGGAACTCTTGCTAAGTCAAACAAACTCTTTATATTTCCCTGTGAGACGTTCTAAGGTGATGACGAGGCAAGTCGGACCTAGAATATCCTACCCATTTGAAGAGTCCAACATAGAGGAATGTTTCTTCTATTACTTTAATGGCCTTGATGGCATCTACATGTAGCTTCTCTTCACAGAGCATACAACTCTCTATTGGAGATTTTTCTTACGAACTCTGGTGTTTTCCCTAAGGAGCTAACCTAGACTGGTTACACTCTATACATGGCTCTAATGGCCTATAATGACTCAGTTGCTCCCAGCTGAGCTTCTCCTCAATAATCAACCAATTTCATGATTATAATAGGAAATTATATAACAATGTGCTACTTGCGAAATATTTGAGAAACTAACTGGAGCTAGTGTTGAAGCCAAAATTCATATTCTTCCCAAAAAAGAAACATTAGAGTCTCTTCCATCCGAATGGCCTGTGGATCCAATTCCGGAAATTCAAAGATTGGAAGATTGTGGAATTGCTAAAGTGTTAGTTGTGCTTGATGATGTCACGACTAGAACACAAATTGTGCATGGAGTGACTATATTAACATAGTGGTAACACAATAAGCCATTTATTAATGATATAAAATGCAATTGTTGTGGATGCCCATGCTTAGTTCATATGGTACTTTGTTTATTTCTTATCAAGTTTATTTGCATGAGTTTAGCATTGGATCCACTTTTATTGGATGTAATTGACTATTATTGTGTCAATCATTGTTCCATATTTACTTGTTGATTGTTTCTCTATTCCATGTGCTACTTGACTATTCCAAGTAGCACATGGAATAGTCAAGCCATAGTTGTGTGAAGATGCATGCAAGTGGCTTCAGAAAAACCAAATACTAGTTGCGGGGTGCAAATTTGTTTGTGCGACGGAATATAGATGCAATTTCGATCATCGATTGTAGGCATAGCTTTGTTGAACAAGGACTCTAGAGATGATCCCTGTTGAAAAGCTTATCAACAAGATCAAGAACCACGAATCTTCACACAAACCTAGAACACGGCTTTGATACCAAATGAAGAGAATTTGATCTAATAAATAAATATGAGAAACAATCAACAAATAAGTATATGCTTGAACAAGGATCCCCTCATGAGATCTATAACCAAAACCTTCCACTCCAAAAAACCATGTGTGTGGCTTTGTGTAAAATCTAAATGACTATGTTTAAGTTTAATTCCGTCTCGAAAAAGGAACTTCGTTGCATATCAAAACACAATGAATTCCATCTTTCCCACCTCATCCATCATTGTTTGTCGCTTATTGTGACCAGCACACACGGGAGTTCACTTAATAAAAGTATGGTATAACACATTCATTTGAAGGGTATTAAATAATACCCTTAATGTTTTTTTTACCTCCAATTATTCAATTGATAATAACCCCTCCCAATTATTAGAATGAAAATACCCCTATTTAATCCATGTACCTTACCCATTTTTCCATTACAAATTTATTTGCCCCTTTTTATTTCTAGCCTAAAATATCAAGCAAAAAAATATATTTTGTTTCCGTTTTTTGTTATTATTTTCTTAATACACCTTTGCTCTAGATAAGATAAGATAAATATATTAAATGTCCAATGAATGACCACGAGAATAGGTCAATGGGACTCGCCAATACAAGAAAGCGAGTAAGAACCCAAAGAAAAGAACCAAAAGGTCCCTAAATACAACCAAAAAAGAGAGAGGAAAGAGGAGGAGAGGAAGAGAAGAACTGCAAAAGAGAGAGGCCCTCAACTAGTATCCAATGCCAAATGAAAGAAGCTAGTGATGTCTTTGTCAAGCACGGAAGTAGAGGCTCGAGAAGATTTCGGGTGTCGATGCTCGAAGGGGGGAGGAACTCTCCTTGTACGTCTAGTAGAATTCAAAGGCAATCTCGACCTCATATGTGTCGGGGCATCTCTGGTTTGCAAGATAAGGCCTCGAGTCCAGATTGATCTTGTCTAGTAATCAAGGTTGGTATCACTCCGCCGCTTAGTGCCCCTCCCAGGGAGAGCATTGTAAAGAAGGAAGTGATTTGTTAAGAAGTCATCTGCTAAAAGGAGGAGGTGAAAGCACTCCTCCCGAAGCTTAAGAGCCTCATGCAGATAGAGAGCAAGGCACCTTTGATCATAGTATTTGAAGAAATCGAGTGAATGTCGGACGCTCTCTGAATAGGCAGTGAAATCTCCCTTTGATCTCGTAGTAGATGGGGCACTGGAAAATGAAGTGCTCTTCCGTTTCGATCTCCTGGAGGGAGCAGAGCTAGCAAATCTACTCGGAACGGTCAATCTAATGATCACTTTCAACCCGGAGCCTATGAGAGCCAACCTTGAACTGACCCAAGGAAATGCGAAGGGCGTGCATCCAATGTCGGGAAATATACTGGGGCCGAGAAATAATGCCATTATTGACCTCAAGAAAATGTGCAGCATAGAAGGCCATCTTCGAACATAGCTCGTTGGGGATTGGTCCAAGTGTGTTGAATGAACTTCTTATAGATATCCTCTCTGATGATTTTGTTCAGATCTTGCTTGCCTAGAAAGGAGATGGGCAGGAGCGTCCAAGGAAAAATTGTATGGAGGGAGGTGATCTGTCTGAATACCAATAGACTCAAGAAGTCATGACACTCCAGCATACCAACAGCGAGATCGGCAAGAACGATCGGCTAAAGCAATGGCCTCAAAGGAATAGTAAGCCAAGTAGGGGTACATGTCCCTTCCCATAGAGGAATCAGCAAGCTTTTGAATGCGATGTAGGAGGGAAACAAGGCCAAAAATTGCTTCCAACCTAAAGGGACGAGCTCCAAATTCTACCAACTAGAAAGAGATTTTGAAGCCATTCAAGACATATTACCACGTACATCAATGTTAAACTTTAATTATTTATCAATAGTTCTTCAACTAATTAAGATGGTGAAATAATATCATTCATGTTAAAAATCATACTTAAGCTCTATATTTCCTTGTTCCTTGTACCTCACTTAGCACAAGGAATCATAGTTACTGTGTTCAGAAATCCAATTAAATTTAGAAGTGTAAAAAAATCCGGAAATCCAAAGTTCTCAAAAAAATCTGGAAACATCCGGTTTGGAATATATATACTTATATTATTATATAATTATATTATTGTATACTTATATTATTATATATAGACAAATCATACAAAAAAGTATCCATCTACCATCATCATCATCATCATAAGAACATAAAATTAAAGTTTGTAGAATTGAGAAATGCAAAAGAGTTTGAAATTTTAATAAGATTAAAAGAGAGGCATGGTTTCGAGCCTAAGCTCCACACTGAAATGAAACTTAAAAGTTTCAAACATTTGCAACATCAAAACCTGCTTCAACATCAAAGTCTTCTTCAAAATCAAAACTAGCACTAGCACCATCATCTAATCCATGTTCATCATCACTATCAATGATTTCTTGAATTTCTTCAAAGGATGATTCTCCAAAGTGAGACTCACCATCTTCTTTTGCAAGATTGTTCTCAAGCAAACGCAAATTGTTGTGGACAAACACAAGATCTGAGAGTTTTTAGCTCCTAGTCGATTCCTCTTGTTGGTGTGGATCAAATCATGTGTACTCCAATTTCTTTCGCATGTTGAAGCACTGACACACTGGTTGTGGATACGCACGGCAAGCTTTTGAAGCTCTGAAGTAGAAGAACCATAAGTTTGCCACCATAAATGGGGATCCATGCAGTGGATGTCTTCTTGTGCCTCCTTACGAGAAAACATGCCCTCTTGGTTCTTGAATATAGTGAGTTGCCTTCTCACCTTAGCCTTCTCATCATCATCACGAACCAACTTGTTTATAGTTTCCAATACACCATTCTTTACCTCTGTAATGTCCCCTTTCCCTCGCCACAGGCCTGAGGGCCAGTACGGGTCCTAACCCTAGTCATGCCCAAGGGGTTACGGATGCCATGAGCTATTGGGTGTGAATATCTAGTCCAGTTGTTATAATTTTCCATTGACAGGGTTATAAAGTGCTTTCGAAGGGACTAGATGTTATGTTTTATCGTTGGAAGGGACCACTTAACTCCTAATGTTCTAATTTCGCGTTGGGGTCACCTTTTTGGGCCATGGCGACTTGAAGGGGAAAAGTAACTTTAAGTTACTTTATTATTTTGGTCTTCCCTAGGGGAAAATGCGACTTGGGGGTTTTAGGGTTTCCTTGGCGTGGGAAAAGTTATAAAAGGAGAAGAGGGGTGAAAGGAAATTCATTCTTGCATACATATTTTCTTTGGTGATACTTGATAGTGAGCAACTGTTGTTTGCTTGTTCCGCTTGTGGAGTGAATCCCACAAGATCCCTAGCTTCAGTGGTGAGAGATCCACTCCTAGCTAGAAGGGCACTCTTCAATGGTGAAAGATCCACCCTAGTTTGCTAGGCTCTTGCACCTTTTCAGATCTGATTTGCAATCATCTTGAGTGCAAGGTTTTCCAAGGGCGAGTTTTGGCAAAATCACGATAACTTTCTCGGGTTTTTCTCCGTTTGAAGCGAAACACGTTGTGGCAGCTAAGGAGAGGTTCTTTGTAAACGGCGGGGTTTGTTGAGGGTTTTCAGCCATTCTAAGCAAAACGACTGTTTGGAGAATTGCAGGCCTAAAATTTAGGGTTTTGGGTGGAATTTTCCAGATCGAAGGTTGGCCTGCTTTTTCTCATATTTTTATAAGTTATTTCCAGAATTTCAGCTTTTTATGTTTGGTATTCAAAAAGATATGAATTTTCCGGTATTCTATCATTTTGAGCTTATAAAAAATTTCTGGCAGTTTCTATGTTATAAAAAAATAGAAAAATAGTTTATTATTGTTAGTTATTATTTTTGCCAACTTCTGTGAAATTTGAAGTGTTTTGGGGAAGTATTTTTCAAGATATCATATTTTTATTGTTCGCTGCCCTATTTCTGCAAAAATCGAAAAAATCAGATTTAGTATTTTCGCAATTTATGTATTTTGTCAATTTTTGTAAGATCCCAACAAGGGATATTTCAACCTCCTCATCTGCATCATGATCCACCTCTATAAGCTTAGGATTTAAATAGCACCCCGCTGCATGGATAGGGCGATGTAGCATGTCCCAACATATGTCCACAATGTCCCATATTCGTTGAACTTCAAAATCATCTGCAAGTACTTTTTTTATTTGTTCATTTGCTTGCTCCATGCCCTCATACACAAAGCTAATGCAAGGTTTCATGCCATCAACCAATCTCAACAGTTGGACAAGTGGCTCAAACACCTTTAAGGCCTTCTCAGCGCTCTCCCAAAATGAACTTCCTAAGATGATTCTCTCAACATCTTTTGCAAGGCTTTCCTTAGAAAGCTTAGATTGTGCCCATTCTTCACTCACCACAACTTTTCTCATAGTTGTCCTCTCCTCCACCTCTCTCTGCAAAGTGATAAAATTAGATGCAAATCTTGTTTCAGCAGGGAAAGAAGTTCACGCTTTGCAAATGACCGATACAAACTCAAGGTCAAGCGGTGATTAAGTATGAATTTGGAAATTTGTTTCCCTTCTCTAACAACATTATTTACCCACTCTAACTTTGCTAGATCTTCAAGCAAAAGATCTAAAACATGAGTTGCACATGGGGTCCAAAACAAATGAGGAAACCTAGCCATAAGAAGTTCACTGCTGCTTTACAATTTGCTGCATTATCTGTAATAACCTGGACTACATATTCTTCTCCAATCTCTAGATAAGATAAGATAATTATATTAAATGTCCAACAAATGACCACAAAAGTAGGTCAATGGGACTGCAACATACAAAGCAGAGTAGAAGTAGCGGGGAAACCCAAAAAGGTCTCCGAGAACAACAAAAGAAGGAGAGGAGGTGGAGGGGAGGGCCTCAACACCAACCCTCACGGCATCCAAGGCCAGTCGGAAAGAAACTGGTGATGTGTTGATGTCTGGTATCAGGAACTGGAAGATGTCTCATGGACGCCTAAGATCTATGGAAAGTCGAGCTCTCTGAGTGGGCCTGGTGGACTGCCGTCTATGGGAGGGGGCCCTTGGTCGTGTTTGAGTCCGGATACCTTTGATTTAGGAAGAAGCTCCTCTAGTCCTAACAAATCTAATCTGAGAATATCTACTAGGATCAGATCCCCACTTGGTGCCCCTCTCACCCGGGATCACAGCAAAGAAAGATGTGATCCGTCGAGTAGTAGTCTCCCTGGAAGGGGAATGGAGGATCTCGTCACGAAGCTTAAGATTTTTCTGTAGATAAGAGAGCAAGACACCTCTGATCATAATATCTGAAGAAGGTCGTAAACATTGGGCGTTCACGGGATAGACAATGAAACCTCCCTCTGATCTCATAATAAATGGGGCACTAGAAAATAAAGTATTCCTCTGTCTCAATCTCTTGGAGGGAGCAAAGCAAGCAGAATCTCTCGGACCGGTCCAACTGGTGATCGTTCACGACCCGAAGCATGTGGGAGCCAACTCTGAACTGGCCCAGGGATATGCGAAGAGCATGCAGCCAACGGCAGGAGATATAGGTGGGCCGAGTGATGAGTCCATTGTTGACTTCGAGAAAGTGATCGACAGGAGATGTAGGTGGGTAGATTCAATGCATTTGAAAATGAAATTTGCAGTCTTTACCTCCTTGCTTGTATCAATTGATTTGATAAACATAGCACCTTTTGGACATTGTGTCAGAATGTTTAGGAGGGGCCTTCATTTTGTATCAGACCACCCATCACTTACTACAATGCACCCTGATTTTCTCCAATTCTTTTTCATATTATCTAGTTCGCTAGATATTGATGACACCTCCTCTTCTAACAAAGTAGTTCTAAGGATTTCAAAAGACGACATTGTATAACCTTTCCCAAATCCCCTCTACCATGGCTTTTGTATGGGGATTTCGAACAACATTGAAAGGGATGGCATTTGCAAAAAAAAACCGAGCCACCAATTTGTCAACATCATGCTTTTCTTGTGGCTTCCACAGCGATTTCAATGAACCCTGAGACATCCCCTGTGCACTTTTACTTCCTTGGGCAAATGTTGATGAAGGAGCTGAGCTACTAAAAGAGCCAATCTGTGACATACTACTTTGGATTTTGGCTTTTTTGAAGTAGTTGTTGCAAGTGTCTTCAATTCATATTTGCTTCGAATTCGATCAACGAATTCAGCATACTTCCCTTGCTCTTTTGTTATCGGGCAAGTCTTCACATCTTGCCCCCAATATAATGATTATGAACCCTTGTTACAGTGCCCGTGATATTTGAATTACATAGAGTGCATTTCATATTTTTGGGATTATCGTCTCGTTGGACAATGTATTTCATCTCCATTGCCTTACTTGCCATGGCGTTGTTGATAAGGCACCCTTCCTACAAAAAAATGATAACCCTTCCTAAAAATTCACTTTTTTAATTAAAATTCATTTTCGATACATATAATTTAATTCATTTGGCCCCAAACCGGTCAACCGATCGGTGGCGAAAAAAATGTCGAAGCGGTTGAATCGACCGGTTCCATTCGGTTCGACCGGTTATGAAAACACCGCAATACACTCACTCAATTTGTTGTTGTAGAAGATTAGGAAAATCACATGGATTGAGAAAATATAAACAGAGGCAAATGAAATTCAAATGTTTGTCACCAACAATCACGTGTCGAGGCCGTTTTCAAAAGATTCTCAAGGTTGGAGAGTCATTGAATGTAAGGGAACAATTCTTTAGTAAGGATTTAGTTTTCTTATTTTAAATTTTAGTTTTGAATCAATTTGTATTGTTATCAAATTATTTTCATCCCCTTTCAATATTTTATAGGTTGTTGAGACTAGATTTGCCTCTCACACACTTGTCTTGAGACGGCTTGTGAAGGTAAAACATACTTTGAGCAGTATGGTGATTGATAATGTTTGGACCGACAATCATACACAAAATGAGCCCATACGATAAAGACATTCACCCTTAATGATGATTGGTAGGCACAAGTTGATTATTTGTTGAGTTTCACAGTGTTTGTTCTTTGTATGCTTAGATTTGTACACAAAGATAATGCTTGCATAGGAGAAATTTATGATGGAATTGACTTCATGCTTGAGAAAATGAAAGAAATCATACAAGCCAAAGAGAAAGACCTTGGAGTAAACTCTTACAATGAAGTTAAGAGTGTGGTCATGAAGTGTAATATCCCCTTCTCAAAAGTAGCAGGTCGAAGACCCTTAGCCCATTCTTTGTTTCCCGACGGCTAAGGAGGTGGAAAATAAGGGAAACATTTATCCTAATAAAGTAATTTTAGTGCATAATAAATTTTTATAAGCACTTTAATTATTTATTAGTGATAAAGTAATAAAATAAAAGGTCACTTTATTTTTATTTCCCCCTAAGGAGAAAATGTGACCCATATAGGGAGATAAAGCAAGGGGATAAAAATATTAAATAAAGTAACCAAGTGGAGCGAGCTGATTGGGTTGTTTGGTGGGCTCATGTGCCAATTGAAATTATAAAAGGAGGTCACCACACTCTATTGAGGCATCACTTTTACATATTTTCACATCTGAAATTTGGTTGAGCTATTTGCTTTCCATTTTACATTAAAGGACGAAAACCCTTTGATGTGTTTGCATTAGAGGACGAAAACCCTCTATTGCCAAGGTTGAAGAATGAAAACTCTTCATCCTTTGTGAGAGGAAGCTCTATTCAAGGGTTTCCATTGAGTTTCAAGGACAATTCTGAATTTCCAGCAGTGTTGAAGGCCCTAATTTGCAGATTTTTGTTATATCCAGCTAGGGTTTGAAGAAGTGTTGTAGCTGATTTTTGGCATGCATTTCCAGTTGTTTTCTAGAGGAGCGACCCACTTGTGGGAGGATTTTGAGCACCCTAGGGCACGGTTGTTCCAAATTTGATTTCTATCTTCATTGCCATATTTTTAGAGGTCATTTCCAGCTTGTTTGCATTTGATTTGGGCTTTGGAAACATTTTTTCCAGCCATGTTTGTAAGCTGATTTTCTGCAGACTTTGAATAAAAATACAGCTCTTCTTCTTGCTCAGAAAATTTATATTTTTACTGTTATAAATCACATTTGCAAGGATTCCTTTTGGGGTTAGAAACTATCCCATTGGGGACATTACATGAAAAGGTGGAACAAAATGACCGCCTCATTGCATCTCCTTGTATAAGCCTTAAATCTCAAATATTATAGCAATGAAATAGTTGGGTTACTATAACGTCCATTTTTAGGGGGACTCAGAAATCACCGAAAATTGAAGATAAACAACACTTTTCAGATTTTTAGTGAGTTGTTAGTGACTGAAATAAATGTATAAAAACCCTTAATTGTTGCCAGCCAACACCCTTCTAGGGCAGCAACCTGTTTTGGGGTTTCACACCCACTTTTAAGTCTTCAAAACCTTTCAATCAGCTTCACTTGAATTTCTAAAATTATGATAAATCCTCAACAATCATATAATGCAAGAAATCTGATTTTTAATGCCCTAGATATGGAGATATGAATTTCAACAAACCCTTGTCTGCAATGTTATTTCAAAAATTCATAACTCAACTTGGGAAGCACCAAAAATCATGAAACTCAAGATATTGGCCTTATAAATTATGGCGAATAAGCTAGTAATTTCAGAATTGCCAAATGCACATCACACATACCAAATATTTATCTCCAAGTGGGTCGTTCCACTCTAAACAAATAGAATATTGCACCAAAGAGACCAAAACATGCAAGAAAAAATATTTTATTCCTTTCCAAATCTGCTTACACACTAAATCTCATGAAGGGTTTTTGTCCTTCACAAGTTCCCCAACCAAGGGTTTTGTCCATGGATGAGATCCTCAACCCAAGGAGCTTTTGTCCTTGAGAGAGACAGAAAAGGGCTACACTAGCCAACTTTCACCACAATAAGAATAATCTCCAAAACATGTCCTAAATTAATGTCAACAACCTCTATTTATAATAAGAGGGTGGCGCCAAGTCTTGGGGCTCTCAAATGAGGACGGCCACAATTAAACTTGCTTTATTATTTTATTTTTATTTTTTGGAGCCTACATGCTCTCCAATATCTTTTGATTTCTAATTTATTGTTGGGTGCTAGGCTCACCAACAAATACAATGCCAATTAAAGAAATAAACATGAAATTAAGCACATGATGACATTGTTGGCTTCCTCTAGCTTGATCGCTTGGTCCCATGAGGAAGGAAAATGGGCCAAGGTCTTCAAACAAAATTATCTCGAAAAGGGACATGACGAGTAACACAGTAAGCAGCCACCATATGATGACCAAGAAGTTGCAAATGGGACTAGGGCAGCATTCAGAAGGTTGTTTCTTGATCCATCTATATCTAGTGCAGTCCACAATGAGATGGGGATGTTTGTATCTTCAGAAGGTAGTATGGGAGAGGTAGAGGCTCTTTGTGACAAGTCCAGCATGACTACAATCAAGTATTGGTATCTACATGGCCATGATGCCAAGTACATATGATATGTTGCCATTAAACTGCTCTCACAAGTATGAAGTTTGTTATTTAATATTCTTATTACCAATAAAAATTAAAAATTAAGATGATAACACTCATTTGTATAATATTAATAAATATTTTTGTGATAAGTGGCTAGTAATTCTTCGGAGAGCAAAACTAGAGTACTTATGGCTTCATCCACTCAACCAAGCAAACCTCTGTTAGCATCCAAGAAGCCTAAGGATCTAATTTACGTATATTCCAACATGCGCCTTCAACGCACAAGACGTAAGAAGAGTATACTTGAGGTCTAACAAGCTTTGGGATATTCATCTTGAAACCACTAACATTGAAGCTTCCATTGCTTATTTGTCCAATGTTTCACTACTTGGCATCGATCATTAACATACAAAGAGCCCTTAGCCCTTCACAAAAGTTGGATAGTCAAGCTAGTGCAAGTGGGAGTGGAACTACAAGCGTTATTCATGGAGATGATTTTGATGATCATCTAGATTATATGTTCTAGGAAAGTGAAGCAAGTTGAATGTATTATGTTTTGAACTTTCATGACTTAATGCAAAGTATTTGAAAAAAATTCCATGAATGATGAAACTATAAATCCATATGATTTTATGAGTATTAAATTTTAATAAGTATACATTTTTCTTATATATATATATATATATATACTTTTTCATTTTTAAAATATATAGTACGAATGTGTACCCACAATATATGTACTGGGGTTTTTAAAAATTGTTGTTTCAAACATACCAAACTGTACCCATACCCTAGCAAAAGTCTAACCAATGAAAACCCTAGCTCAAATGGACCATTGTCGGTGCCAATCAATCAGATTCACTGAATCGTTGTTCTCAGAGAGGAAAAAGTAGAATTAGCTCCGTTTTCGAGATAAAATCGCTTTTCTTTGACCTGGTTGTTATGTTGTTTTACCCTAAGTTGCCGCATTCGAATTCGTGTTTGAATTCGCCGATGATTAAATTCGTGAAAAAATCGCTAGTAAAAAAATCAACGATTAAATTTGTGATTAAATTCGACTATGAGAAATATACATTTTTATTAAATATATAAAAACAAAAGATAAATTCACATTTCAAAAGAGAGATAATATCACATTTCATTGATTTCATAAGTAGCTATTACAATAATGTGATTGAAAGCAAAAACTTCAAAAAACATGTGCTCGCAGCTGCATACTAATATTCGAAATGTTGTCAAAAAGTGATGGATCAAAGTCTCAAACTTCCCTATCTAGTATGGGCTAAGTTCTACTTATTACATCAAAAAGCTCTAAATCATCTAGAGCACTTGGCTCAATCTCATCATCACTAGAAACATCATCATTACCAACATCACTAGATTCACCCTCATGTCTATCAGCATCACCAACAAAATCAAGATCATCTTCATTGTCTTGTAGGACATCCTGAAGCTTTTTTTTCTTTGAAGTGCATGCATCTTTTGCCACTTTTTTCATAGTCAATCGCAAATTACTGCGAACATAAACAAGGTCCCCCAGTTTTCCTGATAACAACCTATTCCTTTTTTTATTGAACATGGTCAAAGCTGCTCCAATTCCTCTCACATGCTGATGCACTTACCCCTTGACTCAAGACTCGAATTGCAAAATGTTGTAGTTCAGGGGTATCTGCTCCATAGAATCTCCACCATTCATCACCATCCATGTCTTCCCTGTCATCTATTGCTGATTGGGTTCCAAACAACCCATCCCCTCTCCTGTATGCTCTAAGTTGCTCTCTAGTTTTCTTTGCAACATCTCGATCTGGAACAAGCTTTTCAATGGCTGCATAAATCCCGCTCATCACTTCACGGTCACTTTCTCTTTCAATGTGATAGAGTGTCGGCTCCAAATAGCATGTTCTTTGCATGCAAATGAGTATGCATCATCCTCCATCTTCCATCACAAATATCCCATATCTCACTATATTCTACTTCCACATTATTGAATGCCTTCTAGATGTCTTCCGTAGTGCCCACTTCCCTTTAACACTTTTAGATATTGATCTAGATATTGTTGATCTTATTATGGACATTATTATGTTTTGATTTAGTATGATGTTTAGTTGTTAGACCATGGATTATTATGGATCTTGATTCAATTATTATGCATGATGATTATTAGAGACATTATTACATGTGGATGATGATATACTGTTTGACATGGATATATTATGGATGATTGTTCAGACATGTGATATTGGATATTGTGAGTAGATCTAGTATGGAAATTTATTGATGATGATATAGTTGATTTATTAAACTGAAAATGATAATGTTGATTTCTTGATGTTGTTGTGATTCATATGTATAGATGATCTTGAGATGTTGTTTATATCATTTTGGATGTTATGATATGGCCACGAGGCCAAGGAGGTATTTGTATTTTCAGGTTAAAATATCACAACAATGTCGGGGGACTGGAAACCAACCATAATAGAATTCTGGATGAATTCAACAAGGTCACCATGGCAACTATTATTATTTGTGTGTTGTGTTTGTTAGGGATTCCCATGGGGAATCAATGTGACAAAGGGATTTTATGTATTTCTTTTATGTGGTTCCTTTTTGTAATGTTTGTATGTGTTTAATTTGGTGGTGTTACCCCTTTCATTAATTATTATTTGTTGAGTTAATGTTGTAAATAACCATGTGTTAAAATAAATAAATCAATGTCATAGGAATGTAATTAATGAAGTTGTTGATCTTAAATGTAATATTGAATAAGTGTGTAAGAAATATGTAAGAATGTGTAAGGGATATGTAAGAGAATTTAAGATAAATTTTGGAGTGTTAAACACTTCATCCTCTTGGGAATTCGAATTTGTCCTTGGGGGCTATTTTTTGAGGCTTGTGGGACAAGTTAAACTTGTCCCACACCTCTTAAAATTATTCACCAACCATACCTATGGTTTGGAGGTTAAATTTAGGTCTTTTTAATGCATTTTGAAATGACTATTTGTAAGTTTTAATTGCACTTCTCTTACATGTTTTAAATTCAGTCTTTTTGGGGTATGGGTTATTTTGGAGTGTGTAAGTTAATTTGTCATTTTATTTATTATGTTTAGGTGAATGATGTTGACTTTGATCTTGGGGTTGAGGAAGAATGATGTGGCATCCCACATGGATCCACATCATCCTCTTCTCTTCCCTCTCCTTTAAAATTCGAACTCCTTGCTTGTTTGTGGTTGTTGAAACTTTGCTTATTCCTCTTGGGGTGAATTTTCTTGCTATTTTGGAGCCTTGCTTGTGGAAGGATTTTGGAGACATTTGCATGCTTGTGTGTTGTTGATTTTGGGACTGTATTTGGCATTGGGAAGCTTGTTGATTTTGGGAACAAACTCCATTATGGAGAGGTAGGATCTTGCCCTTTAAAATGTTTTTTTCTCTTTCTATGCATGTGTAAAATGGTGAATGTTTGTGTGTTTGATTGGCTGGTTGGGTAGACTACTTAGGATATGGTGTAGGAGAAGGCTATAGGGATTTCAAATGGGGGCATAAGGGAATGCCAATGGCATCAATTTTATTGTGGAGGGAGTTTGGGATTGGGATCCACCATGGAAAAGAAATAGCTTGCATTTCTTACTCTTGGGGGCATAAGGGAGAAACTTTGGGGGCATAAGGAGGAATTTGGGGGGGCATAAGGATATGTGAGATGGTTTATTTTGGCGGGTTGTATAGGTGGATTCCCATTTCCCATTGGGAGGCATAAGTAGTTCCCCATAGATCCTTGCTCTTGTTTTGGCTTGCTTGATGAAGCCTCAATTTTGTTTGCATTGTTTAATGTAGTTGTGAACTACATTCTTCTTGAAATGTGTGTTTGTATGTGAAAATGTTGCATGTTTGTTGTGGAAGCCATTGTTGCCATGTGTTGAGTTGCATCTCTTATTTCAATATGGTTGGGGCTCGGGGCCAATGAGGAAGGATGGCTTCTCCTTTCTCATTGGATGTCTTGGTTGGGTGGAGAGTGTTGCCTTTCCCCCTTCCTTGTTGTGATCAAGATGAAAAGATGAAGAAACTAGCATGCTGCTGTTTTGGAGCAAGAGGAATATACAGTTTGACAGTCCCTTCTTTTGAGCAAGTTCATTGTAACCCTTCCCACTTTGAAGTGGATGAGTTGTATAAATATTTGTAATGAGAAGGCATTTGTGTTGGTAATGTAAGATTGAAAATTGGAATGTGAAATGTAAAGGAGTTATATTCTACTCTCTGTTTTGAAAAGAAATGTGAAAGGATGTTACATGCATTGCATATTGTATTTTAGAAATCAAATGGAAAAGAGAAAATTGTAAAGTTGTTATTGGAAATCAATAAAGGATTGCATTCTTTTCTCAAAATTGTATTGTGTATTGGATTTGATTTGTTGTTGAGGATTGAAATCTCTATTTGTAAAGGAAAATGCGTATGAGGAAAAAGACAATGTTTTATTCCCCTTGAAATGGGTTGGAAAATTCAAATCAGACTTCGTATATTGACTGTTAAATGTTTGTTTGAATTTAATGAAATGTAATAGACTAGCATGGAATGAACTCCCACACTTGGAGGATGGAAAAATGTTTTAAGAACCTTTAATGTTTGATCTCTGTTTTATTTTCTAAATCGCAATCAAATTTATCAAAAAAAAAGAACAGTTTGAATCTACATCATGAACTAAGAAATGAAACATTACAATTCAGATATGGTAAGCCCTAAGGAACTCAAATTGACCTCAACATTTAAGAAAGACCCTTCAAAACTTTATAAAATCCAATTTGAAACTTGCACAGACCGCTTTTGTTGTCAAAAGATGGAAAAATATCAATTGACTCAATCAACTAAATTGAACCTTGAAACCTCTCTTAAATCCATCCAAGAATAAGTCTCCATGTCCTGCATTTGACATGTTGAGGAAGAAGATCAAAATTGAACAAAAAAATTAGAAGTTAGAAATTGTCAAGTTTGCTTTGCAAAACCCTGCAGATTGTTTTCTTAAAATTGACCTCTCAAACTTCATCAAATTCCAAAATTGATGACTCCTGTGTAAAGAGGGCTTGAGAGCTTTCAGAAAGTCCTCGTTTTCCCAAATCTGAGCTTCCTATCAAAAGTTATGGCCATTTGAAGTTTTACTTCAAATTGACATTCAAAAATAAAATAAATCTAACTGTTAACTTTAATTTTGACTTTAGAAAAATTTCCACAAAAAGTCCGCGGCCCCCACCATCCCGCAACCAATCGAGACCTACCACGTGGCACCTCGGAGGGGTGGACCAAATTTAAACTTGTCTTTTTGAAAATTTTACCTTGGGAAAATTTTCCCATTTTTCCCATGACAATCACGTGCTAACACGTGGCATGATGGAAGCGGGAGAATTTAGAACTTATCGCTTTTTTTTCCATTTTTGGCAAATTTTCCATTTTGCCTCTGCGCCCCGCACGCATCGCCGCCCGCCTTAGAAAATTTCTCTTTTTGCACGCACGGCCCATGCAAGCTTTTTAAACTTTTCTCTCTTTTGGCTAAATGCCTTGGTTTTTTCACGCCGCGCCCAATCATGTGAGGACACGTGGCAAATACTATGGCTCTGGGCGGTGGCGCGGGATTATTATTGCCTGTAAGGTTTTGAGTTGTTTTGGGAGAAAATCATATTTCTTCCTCGCCGCCCCATCGCCCATGCCCAATAGGATCGCGACACGTGGCACCCATTCGCCTTGGCAGAGGCGCGCACGAAATTTCGCCCTTGTGTTTTTAGCCTAAAATTCTAAATCTCTAGTTTGCCCCGCCGGTCCTGGTTTTCCCGCGCCAACCGAGAGGCGACACGTGGCCATTTTGGAGTCAACGGAGGCACGGATCGATTTGATCCCATAGCGCTTTGCGAATTTGAAACTCAATGTTTCAAATCGCTCCAAACGACCTATCGCTCCTCTCGACCAATCAAGAATCGACACATATCCTTCAGGGCTCGCGGGCGCGGGGAGGGAAATCGCGCTTTTGCGCCCGAGGAGGAAAAAGCGCTAAATCCTTCCTCGCTCTCTGCCCGCGCAAGGGAAGATTTTCCTCCCGGGTCCGCGGACTCTCCTAAGGGAAAATTTCTCCCCTAAAGTCCGTCGGCCCATAACTTGAAAAATATAAGGAGTTAGGAGGACTTCTATACCGTTGGAAAGGTGAGAAAATTTCCTATCCAATGGGCATGATTTAGGGAAGTTTTGATGGCTTTAGTATTGTGAAAATCAAGTTGAACCCTGTGAGTCAGTTAGAGAGTGGGTGAGTGAGAATTTACTCTCCTGACCTAAGTGGTTAATCTTATCCCTTATTTTGACCTTGTGGTTTGTGAATTTCATTTGTAAGAGGTAATTCTATAATCCATTCCTTGCACTTGATCTTAGATCTTGTTGTGCTTAGTTGTTGCCTTATAACCTAATTGTTGATACTCTTAATCAAAAAAAAAAAAAAAAAAATTATTCCATAATTTTCCTAACTAATCCTAGTTTGTTTTTGGGTCTCAAGTGGTTGTTTTAAGTGGGCATTACATCTTCTTTGCAACGGTCCATGCCCTCATAAACCATGCCCATACAAGGGGTATCGCCATCAACCATGCGGAGCATACGAACAATGGGTGCACACATTTTTAAGACCTTGGCTGCATTTTCCCAAAAGTTAGAGCTCAAAATGATTTGCTCCACCTGTTTACCTTTAGATTCTTTTGCAAGAACTGAATCTTCCCACTCTTTGCTGCAAACAACAGTTCGAAGGGCTCCTTTCTGCTCAACAACTCTTTTCAAAGTGATATAGAAGGAGGCAAATCTTGTGTCACATGGCTTCAGAACTCCTTAGATGCATGCCTCCTATAGATACTCAATGTGAGGCGATGGTTTCTAATAAAATTAGCAATTGTTCTTCCTCTTTGAACTGCTTCATGTACCCAAGGGAATTTGGCTAAGTCGTGGAGTAGTAAATCAATACAGTGGGCTGCACAAGGACTCCAATATATATGTGGGTACTTCTCTTCTATCAATTTCCCAGCTCCCACACAATTGCTAGCATTATCAGTCACAACTTGAACTACACTTTCTACACCCACTTCGAGAATTGCTTCATCCAAAATGTTGAAGACATACTCTGAAGTTTTCTTGTGTTCCATGGTGTCAATAACTTTTAGAAATACAACACCTTTAGGGCAATAAACAAGCACATTGATGAGGGGTCTTTGACACATGTCTGACCAACCATCACTCAAAATGGTGCAACCTGTTAACTTCCAAGAGTCTTTAATATCTGCCAATTTTTCAGTGACCCTATTTTTTGACCTCTTCAAAAGTGTAGTCCTCAAAGCCTCTGACCCTGGAGTTGTATAACCTTTTCCAAATTTAATGGATTGTTGAACTGCATTTTTGAAATAAGGACTCCTGGCGACATAAAATGGAATGGCAGATTCATAAAAGAAATCAGCCCATGCATCATCAACTTGCTCTTTTTCAACAGGTTTCCAAAAGCTATTCAGTGTCGCTGCCCCAGTACTAGATGTTGGCATTACAGAGCTTGTGGACATGGTGGAGGAGAAAGAAGTATTTGGCACTCTGGGCCTAGAAAGCTCGCCTTGAATTCGTTGTTTTTTTGCGCCCTTTGCTGATTTACAACTAATGAATGCTTGTAGTCTTTCTCCAACTCTGCTTTTATTTCAGGAGTGACATTCCGACATTCTTCAACACCGCCTCCTTGACCACCCGGTATGCCAAGAAGGTGGTCCATTACTCTTGTCAATGTCCCACTAAAAGAATGTTGACATAAAGTGCACGTGAGATTGTTTGTCCGACCCTCACGGCTCACGTATTTCCATCCCGCTGCATTTGATTTTGGAGGCGCCATACCAATATAACAACCTGCATTTTTTGAAAAAAATAAACAAAGAATTAGAAATAAATAAATTTAAAAAATCAAATCATACAAAAATTATTATCATGTATTTAATTTAAATGTATGATAATAATAATTATCGGATAATTATTATTATCATACATTTGAATTAAATAAATGATTTAAAAAAACATAAACATGATAACACCTTGAGGCTTCAATTTAACGATATAATATAGAATTTTTATAAAAATACATTATATTATATAATTTTTATCCATCTAGTATATTTTTTTATAAAATATATTACATATTTAATGATAATTTATATAATAAAATACATTATATTAATATATATTTTATTATACATAATGTTATACTATTTTAGTCTTTAGTTATTAATATATTAATATATATTGTATGAAATTTTATAAATAAATAAATAGTTAAGTTGAATATAGTTAAAAATTTAAACGTCACAACTTTGAAATTTAATATATTTGTAAAAAGTTTAATATATTAAAACTTTGAAATTTTAAAAGTTAACAAATTAATTTATTTAACATAAATTAATATGCCAAACTAAAGTTACAAAACTAAACCCACGTTGCATTTAAAAACAAAGCAAATAAAATTTTAAAAAAAGCAAAACATTAAACCCTAAAGTTCTAAACCGACATTAAAGAAAGCAAATAAAACATAAGCAAAGACATGAAATGGTAAACCTACCTCAGTCCTCAGCCTGCAAGCTCCAAAACAGCAATGGCGGACGAAGTTTAGCAACAGCAGAAGTTTAGCAACAGCAATGGCGGACGTCTCCTTTCAACTTTCAACAGCAGAAATCTGTCTCACAAGAATAAAAATCCGTCCAATAAATATTAAAAATCCGTCTTACACACACAATTCAGCTTCAAGCTTCAAGTTCCAGGAAAAGAACGATGCAGGAGGTGTGAAGTTTAGTGTTCTGCGTAGGAGGCTTTATAACAGGCAGAAACCCTAAAATGCGTAAAAGAAAAACCCTAAAACGAACTTCAAAAAAATTTAGATGACTTTCAACGCTTTTCAAACACATTTTTCAACCCATTCCATAAAAAATGACGTCCGTTTAAGAACACGAATTAAATCACGATTTTCAACAAATTTGTTTGGGCCAATCAAAATCCGCCGAATTTCGAATTTTATCCTTCAAATTCGCCAAACTGAAACTTAGGTTTTACCAGTTGAGTCAGCCCAACTTTCTCAATGAGTTTCACAGAGTAATGCAGAGATTAGCCCATGGCCGGCTTGGCTCACAAGTTACCAGGAGATTAATCATTTCAGAATTGAACCAGAAGGACTGAGCCCTACCTAATGATAATACAAAGCTGTTATTAATCTAATATTCTTCCATGCTGTAATATGGTATGTGTTTACTAATCTGTAGTTGATATTTTTGTTAGCATAGTTCCATACAAAACATTGAACAGCTAATACAGTGATCGTAGTACTGCTATAGTTCCTGCTACATTAATGTTTTTTTAATAAATATCAACATCCTAAAGAAAAAAATAGTTATTGGATTCATGGACTTCCCTCAACAAATTCAAGCATATTTTTTTGGTGGGAAAAATCGCACTGCAGAACTTGGTTATAAAGACAATTATTATTAGCAAGGAAGAGTATCAGGAATTTTCAGTAGCAGCAACTTCGTCAGTAATCTCTTTGGAACTTCTTCAGAAATGTCTTTTATCTTTCCACTCCAGTCTCATTCTTTGTCATTTTGTATCTGGATGCTGCCGGAAGGGACTCTTGACTTTCTTTTAAAGGAGGTGAGGGGTAAAGGAGGTGGAGGGGGATGGGGAGATATGAATACCATTGATTTGATAAATACATTCTCTTGTTGGCTTTAGGTAATTTCGTAATGACTCTTTAGTTATGTTTGGTTGTGGTTGATGGTTTATCCCATTTATGTCTAGGACGGCTCATGAACAGTTGGATTTGTCAGAAATAAAATCTGGGCAAACCCATTCGTAAAAGCATTTAAATTAAAACATAAACTAATAAAAAGGGATTAAAAACACAATCTAAACCCAAAAACTCAAAAAGATACATAGAAGTTAGAACAAAAAAACAAAAAAAATTATGTTGATGCTCTCAATGAAGACTGATATGACAATGAAATTTGAATACTAATTTTGATGTAATAATTCGTATTTATTATTATATTTGGCATTCGGTTAGCATTATCAATTTATCAATAGTGTTACTGTTATGTAGTTATTTTGTTTTTTATATGCATACCATGTGTTTAATTCCTGTTTATTAGGCTAGAATTTTAAAATTTTCTATTTCATATTTTTGTATACCCCTGGGCCCTACCCAAGCTGTAAAAATATTTAGACATACCGGTGAACCCAATTCGTCGTACCCAAACCATACACAAAATGAACTGGAAACTTAGGTTTTAACCAACCAACCACTGAGTCTTTTATCATCTAAATAGAATGACTCATGTCCGGGTGGAAGGGGTTGATGTGACAGGTCCTCCCTGTACCAAGCAATTGTATTGAACACAACCTTATGGAGTAAAGCTGTTATTTTCTTCTATTCTGTATTCTGGAATTATTTATAATTCTGCAATAGTATTCCTTTGGTAGTCTAGCTTTTATAGCAAACACTAACTACAGATTGTGTATGCATAAGGGCACGACTTTGGGAAGATGTAGGCACATAAGAGCAAATGTATGTAATTGGCAATGCTATGAGCAATAGCAGAAATGCATTAATGGACTTCCCTTTGTATGATTCAAAATAAAGGGACACACTGATAATGAGCAATTAGCTTGAGATTATCGAACGGTCAACACAAAACTATTGACAGAAAACTTCAGGAAAATAAGAGTATGACTTTGCGAAGATGTAGGCACATAAGAGTGAAGGTATGTATGAATCATTGAATTGGCAATGATATGAGCAATAAGCAGAAATGCATTCATGCACTTGCCTTTGTATGATTCAAAATAAAGGGATGCACTGATAATAAGCAATTAGCTTGAGATTATCGAAAGATCAACACAAAGCTACTGACAGAAAACTTCACAAAAATAGTTTTTCTCCTTGACAATTTTACATAAAAAATAAAATTAAAAATAACCTTTCATAAGAAAAAGCAGTACCGGAGAACAGAGAATTGTTTACCTGAGTAAGACTGATGGATGCATGCACATATATGTCTGCACCATCTCTTCAAAGCGAGAATCATCAAGAACCTGTAGATAAATGCACAATATTAAATATGAAAAACTTTATAGAAAACATAAGGACAATTAAAATTACAATTTTAGTCCTAACTGGTTATTAAAAACCGCATGTATGATCTAATCACTAAAGATAAAGTGTATGCATGAATAACCTGGTTATTTCAAGAACTTCTATCTCCAAAACATTCTCCTGAATATTTCCTAAATACAATTGTACAATAAAAGCATCCAACCTCCGGGTGCTATTTTTTGATAAATAACTCTCACCATCTAAATCTAAGGGAATGATATCATTACAAAAACCTCCTCTTAACTCAAAGATAGATAAATCCCCAAGACTCAATCAGAAAGGTCTCTCACAGAACATGACTTACCATGCAAACAGCACTCATTTTATCATGCATTCTCTACGGAAAAAACAATGGTTATGCCATCATGGTTCATTTAATATTTATCTTTGAGAGCAATGTGTTCACGAATGCCCAAAACAAACTAAGACTACAAAAAAATAGATGAAAATCAAAAGTAGACACAAATCTATCAATCTAGTAATTCTCAAGCCAATCGGTTTAGATAATTTTACATCTATTGTGCCAGCTTCATGACTTTAGGAAAATGTGTTATTGTCTATGCGATGAGAAGTTATCGTGTCTACACCATTGCTCGTCTTGCAATCAGTAGGGAGAAATTGCTTTGTTTTACCAAACAAATATGGCAATACACCTCAAACCTGAAGATACACCTACAGATCAATTTGTTACCTGTGAAGTAGTGTGCGTATGTTTGAACCAAGTGTTACGTGGGGCGCATCCCCCGAAACCAGTGTTTGGGACATCCCGGACAATCTGGGATGTTAAGAACTTGAGACGTGGGGAAACCCCTCCTTGCCGTTTTCTACATTTCAAAGAAAAAGGGAAACGTCCCTGGGGACATCCAGAAAAATAGTGGACGTCCGGGAACATTTGGGACTTGAGGGGATCGGGAAGTCTGGAAGTCCTCAGGACAGTCGAGGGACGCCCTGACATCACAACAGTTTTTAAAACATTTACTTTGAAAAACACTTTTTTTGACATTTTTTTTTAATTGGAAAGTAATAATAATATAAAACAAACATGATAACATAAAATAATGATCAGCTATTGTCACTAGATCAATCACAACGGTTTTATAATTTATTAATTATTTCAGCTTAATTTTAAGTCTCAAATTGAAATGGTTTTATTAAATTATGTATATTTATTAATTAATAATTTAAATGTATTTGATATTTATGATTTCAGCTTATTTAAATCTCAAATGGTTTTATTTCATCTTATTTAAGTCTCAATATATATATATAATCAGCCGTCCCCAAAAGTTAGAAATTTTTAGCAGTTTTTGCCGTCCGGAATATCGAGTAACACTGGTTTGAACCAATGTTTTAAAAAAATGGAACCGTCCGAGGTCGGACCGGACCGGTTCAAACTTAATGAACCGGTTTACTAAAAAACACATAAAATTTTATAATTTTAATGAAAATAATATATTTGAAAGGTTAAAAACCATAATTCCAACAAGTACACACAGAATATGCAAAGTTTTCTCTTATATATATGCAAGAAAGGTGTTTATACTTTATACTTATAGCAAAATGGCACGAACTCCAAGTCCAATACACAATACATATATCATAGATGAGATTCCGAAACAAAATACATAGACAATGAGGCTCTAAATGGTCTCCAATGATCAATCTCCATAGTTCAAGACTCCAAAAAAACAACATGATATGATCATTGATACATTACAAATACTACAAGTTACAAAACTCTAGAATAAACTAGATGACATCAATGATCACTCATCAAACTTTGCACCGCTGCTGGAAATGGGATCCTCAAGGTCATCCTCATCAATATCATCACCGGCCTCTGGCTCTGACTCGGACTCATCCAAATCCTCGTGTACATCTCGCAACAACCGGAGCCGCACGGGTGGCGGGGTTGGGGAGTAGGACGACGCGCGACTAGTGCTTCTTGTGTCTCGTGACGATGGCGGCAGTCTTGCCGCTAATGGCTCATCAGATTCTTGATCCAAACCCATCCACCCCAAGTCATCGGGATCAAACTCTGTTGGCTGACTCTACTCTACCCATTTTGAAGTTGGATCTATATCATCCAAGACAATGGGATCAAGATGATCAGTCTTCGGTTCAACAACTGGTTACGCCTTAACCGAAGGTTGTACTGCACGAAGACAAGATCATTCAACCGTTGTTGTTCCAAACGGTTTCTCTTCTTCGTGTGAATCCGCTCAAAGACGGACCAGTTGCGCTCGCACCCGAAGCACTGCAAGTTTGGCTCAGGATCCTAATTGCAAACTTTTGCAATTGAGGACACTGACTACCAAACGAATCCCACCAATGTGCTGCGATAAAAAGTGTAAATGTTTAATTAGTAAACAATGACGATAAAAAGTTAAAAACAAGTTAAAAATTAAAAGTAAAACAAAAACTTATAACTTAAAGGCTAAAGCGTAATTCAACAAATTAGATAAAGATTGTCTTATGCTAAAAATTCATGATTATTCATTAAAATTTTTAATCAAATGAACTTCAAAAAACTTAGAATTTCTTACCTGGTTGGTCCACATCCTCGATCTTTGCAAGGTTTTTCCCAAAGGTACCTGTGGCTCTGTTGAAGAAGTTGATCTGTCGGTGAACCTCAAGTTGTTGCATCTCATTAGGGACCATGCACTCTAGGCACTCGTACAAACCATCTTTTACTTCTCCTATTTGATCTTCCAGTGAGCTGTAATGATATTTCGGGTTCAAGAAATACCCAGCTGCATGTATGAGTCGATGGAGTTGATTGTACCATCTATTATCTATGATCTCCCATATAGGCCCATACTTAGTTACCCTATCTTTGTATGTTGCCCTTATTTGCTCCTTTGTCTGATCCATAGCCTCATAAATATAGCCCATGGCTAATTTTTCCCCATCCACCAACCGCAACACCTTAACAAGAGGCTCGACAACTTTCACAATCTCTACTGTTTTTTCCAAAATAAATTATCAAAAATTTCTTCTTTGTGTCTTTCCCATCTGTTTCCGGCTCCACTTTGATGCATTCCATTCATCACTTGAAAACATCCTTTTCAAGTTTTGTTGTTGGGAAATAAGAGATTGCAACGTGAGGAAGTTTGTTGCAAATCTCGTGATGGCTGGCCTAACAAGTTCTTTGCCATCAGTGTTCTTCCTCATTAGGTTCAATACCCATGAGTGATTGTAGATGTATTTGGTGATGCTCTTGCCATGCTCTACAATGTTCTTGATCCAATCTTTTTTCCCTATATCCTCAAGCATGAGGTCTATGCAATGTGCACCACATGGAGTACAAAATATTGTTTTGTGTTTAGCCTCTAACATCTTACCAGCAAGAAGATAATTAGATGCATTATCTATTATGATTTGTACAACATTTTCTACCCCCACCTCTAAAACAATCTCATCCAAAAGCTCAAACAATAAATTTGCATCTTTACCCTATCGATGCATCTACTGATTTCAAAAACATGGTACCTTGTGGACAAGAGGCAAGAAAATTTATTATTGTGCGGTTCTTGCCATCACTCCACCCATCTGACATGATAGTGCATCTGTTTTGGCCCATGAAGCTTTGCAACCTTTCAAATATTCATCTATGGATGCAACTTCTTTCTTCAAAAGTGATCCTCTCAAGTCATGCATACTAGGGCCTTTGAAGCCCTTACCAGCAACAACAATGGAATCAAACATCGGCTGGTAATAAGGTGAGCGGGCAGCATTGAAAGGGATATCTGCATCATACCACCATCTAAAGAATGTACTCAAAAGTGCTTCTTTGTATTGCTTCTTCCAATGGTTATCCAAGGTGGGTTGATTTTCTGTTGGCATGGAGGCACTAGCAGTAGCAGTGTGGAAGATGGAAAAAAGCTTTGAATGTTCTTTCTTTTTTGAGGCCGGTTTTCTCGACTATGAGTGGATGGGGGAGGCATATACCGAAAGGGGTCTCTAACAGTCACAGAAGGGTCAGAGCAAGATCCTTCAACACTCAAGGCATGTTCCCTCCTTCTCCCTATTTCAGCTTCCATCTCTTTTTGCCTAGCCTTCTCTTCTCTATGTTTTTCAAGCATGTTTTTCATTTCCAACCTAATGTCATCAATACCAGGTGCCTCACATGGGGTAACTTGGCCTCTTTGACCAGCCAAGTGTTGTTTCAACCTATGAATCCCCCTTGATGTGTTTCTTACAATATTTACAAAAAACTTGATCATCAATTATGTCTGCATGGGCCCATGTAGGGTCTTTTGATTTGGGGGCCATTGCAAATGCAAACAAATCTGAAAATGCAAATAAAAAATAAATAAATTTCCTATTTCTTTTTAATAAAATTTACAAATAAGGGGCAAGTTTAAAATGTAACATACCTTTCAATGTGCACACAAATGAGGTGAGGAAATGCTCCAAGCTTGTATATGGCACCACAAAGAGCCCACACTCCAAATGTAGATGTAAATGCCACCACAAAGAGCCCACACTTGATACCAAACAACTCCAAATGAACACTATTCAAGGCTGCCCCAATCCTCCAAATCCTTGCAAATAAGAGAGGTGCTCACAAATAGAGGTGAGGTGCTCACAAATGGATGCCAATATCACCACAAAGAGCCCACAAGCAATGCCAAACAAACTCCAAGCCTCCAACTTCCAAGCTCACTACAAAAAATAAACTCTTCAATCTTATGCTCACAAATGCTTTTGCTCACAAATGCTCACAAATGCTCAATGAGAGAGGTGTGAAGTGATAGAGGGGGTGTATTTATAACACCAAATTAGGGTTTAGAGGCAATAAAAAATAAAAGAAAACAATTAAAAACGTTTTTCCACGCTGGGCGCCGTGTACAGCCAAACAAGAGTGAACCGGCCGGTTCCGTACGGAACCGGACCGGTTTGACCGGTTTGGGCTAAAACCGGTCGGCCGATCCGAGTTGCAGGGCGGTTCATGATTTCAAATGTCAAACCGGTCAAACCGGCCGGTTCCGGTTCCGGTTTGACCGGTTTTTAAAACACCGGTTTGAACATGGTGGAGGCAATACTATGGTTGACATATCAAGACATGTTTCATGTAAAAATGCTTTGTCTATCTAGATATTTAAAGAGATTGTGCACATATTGAACTTTCCTTCATAACAACATAATTCTTATTTGTAAATGCAAAGCAACAAAGAATTTATTTGCACTCGCACAATATCAAAGAGCTTGCCTCGATAGTTCCAACTTCCTATGTCTGGTTTTTACCTGCAGTATCTACCTGCATTTAAGTAAATGGATTGTTCCTACCAAATATAAGGAATTTGTTGGTGCTTCATTAGTATTTTAGTGAGCTATTATATTGCTGTAAAAGAATAACGAGTTGTATGTGAGTTACAACTCACTCTAGATGGAGGAGTGATACTAGAGATATTTGAGATATAGCTTGAATTAGGTATGTGAAGAGATCTACGGAGTTGTGACGGATCAAACAAGTCATTGATAACTATCTCCTTGTACATTGCAGCTCCATCTGCTATTTATATTCATATAATAATGAAGCATTATTTAGTGTTTATTTTGTAAAAGCTCAACCAAATTTTACATTTGGTATCAGAGCCATGTGAGGGAAAGAAAATGTGTTCCTTTAAGCAAGCTTCTTCGTTGGTTGGCATTTAGCCTGCATTAGTCAGCCTCTATATTGAAAATTTTCTGCATTGGGTTGCATGTAAAGGCCTAATTGCTGTCAAATCTGCTATGTTTTTCTTCGTTTGTATTCTCCACAGGCGTCCTGTGAGTATTCTTCCAGCTCTGTTACGTCCAGATCTATCTCTGCCTTCACAGATTGGGCTTATGTGGATTTGAAAACAGCTTGCTGTATTGTGAGTCTTGAGAAGTTGTCTAATAGTTTGCACAATGGAGCCGTCTTGATAGGCATATGACAGTCTGCATGCTGATTA
Source organism: Taxus wallichiana var. yunnanensis (assembly GCA_018340775.1). Taxonomy (NCBI): domain Eukaryota; kingdom Viridiplantae; phylum Streptophyta; class Pinopsida; order Cupressales; family Taxaceae; genus Taxus; species Taxus wallichiana. Next base: position 693,064,008 of record CM031238.1, read on the forward strand.
AGAACTAAAATATTGATTCTTGCATATCTCATTATTGAGTCTTTATTTTGTAAAACCTCAACCAAATTTTACATTTGGTATCAGAGCCACGTGAGATAAAGAAAATGTGTTGCTTTGAGGGAGCTTGTTCACTGATTAGTGTTTTGCCTGCATTAGTCAGCCTCCATATTGAATTTTTTTGCATTGTGTTGCATGTAAAGGCCTGATTGCTGTCAAATCTGCTGTGTTTTTTTCATTTGTATTCTCGATTGGCATCAAATGCATATTCTTCCAACCATATTATGTCCAGATCTATCTATGCCGTCACAGATTGGCTTTTATGTGGATTTGAAAACAGCTTGCTGTATGGTGATTCTTGAGAAGCGTCTAATAGTTTGCACAATGAAGTCGTCTTGATAGGCATATGACAGTTTGCACGATGATTGGGAACTAAAATCCTGATTCTCGCATATCCCTTCGAGCAGTTGCGTGACAGAAAGCTCTAGATATACCCATGTGATGGTAGTCGCATTCATTTGCTCGCTCTCTTTCCATTCACTCTCTCTCTACACAGTCCAAGATTCAAATGTGACATCTCCAACACAAGTTTGTCTCTCCGTGCAAGACAATTTTGTCATAAATTGACTAAGTATTCTCTAAGGATAGTACGAAGTCACTGTCATCTGTCAAATGAAATGGTCCCATGTACACATCTTGTGAAGGTCAATCTGTAGGTCAACAGGTTTGTGGTATTATCCAAAAGTCCAAGCGAGAAGATTAATAATAGGAGTGTCAATAAAAACCCATAGATCATTTTGGAAGTGTATATTGTTTAGATTTATAATCAAGTGTGTTGATTTTAATGTTATCAGGTTTAATCCTCTCTTATTTGTTCATTTTTTTAATCTAGTCTTTTTATATTCTTGTCATTAGATTTTTAATTATGTTAGCATTACAAATTAGTATCGTGTTTTTTCCAAAAGTCCAAGCGAGAAGATTAATAATAGGAGTGTCAATAAAACCCATAGATCATTTTGGAAGTGTATATTGTTTAGATTTAAAATCAAGTGTGTTGATTTTAATGTTATAAGGTTTAATCCTCTCTTATTGTTCATTTTTTTAATCTAGTCTTTTTATATTCTTGTAATTAGATTTTTAATTATGTTAGCATTACAAATTAGTATCGTGTTTTTCTCAAAAGTCGTGTTTAGGTGAATACTAGGTTGTTCTTTCTGTTTTTCTACGGTCATATTTTCGGTAGAAACTGATGTCCTGGGTGTTTGTGTTTAAAATGGACATTCCATTGGAAGAATTTACTGGACTCAATTTTCACACATGGAAAATCAGAATTCAAATGCAACTAATGACTAAAAAAATTGTGGAGGATAGTAGGTGGAAAAGAGACAACACCAACAGAGCCAAGTAAATTAACAGAATGGAAAAGAAAAGATGATAAAGCCAAAGCCATTAATAGCCTTGTTCTTTCAGATTCTGAATTACATTATGTAAACCTTGAAAAATCATCAAAGATAATGTGTGAAAACCTAAACAAACAGTTGCAAACATTTCAACTTCTTTTGGGGTCAGTTGAGCATTTTAAAAGAATTTTGTAGCAAAGCGCATAAGAAAGGGCTTGGTGGCTGTGAAAGCGCATCAAGAATGGGCAAAGGAGTTTTGGGAATTGGATCTTCCATTGAAAAACATTAAGTTTAGGATATTTATCCGGAATACAGTAGTTCCTAGCATTGAGTGATGTATTGCACTGTCATGTCAGAAGGAGAATGCTTGTAGAGTGCTAAACAAGTCTGGTATAAGCTTTGGAGAAGGAGAGAATCAAGCCTCGTCCATAAAGGCCATAAATTGGCAGTACGTTGTACAAAATTGTGAATTGCATAGTTGAAGGGGAGTGTTATTGCCTCACCCACTGGAGTTTTTTCCCTTCTTGGGTTTCTCCAAGAGAATCCTTGCATTCATGTGTGTTTGCAAGTGTTCTTACTTCTTGTGTGTGTGCTATGTTATACATTCATTTCCAACACTCCGTATCTCTGTTTGGATTCATATTTGAGTCTACTTTCTATTAGTTGTGAAGTTAAAACTAAAAAATCCACGTTGGTGGAACCTAGTGTGGAATATCCACCTAGTTTATGGATCAAATTGATATCAGAGCTGGTTTATTATCAATATTGTTCTTTGTGTGTTTTTGTTGGTGTTTTACATGGCAGTTTATGCCCATCACCGGAGCCATCAATGCCAGTGGTGAAGGCATCCTAATGTAATTAGAAGCAGATATATCCACAAGGAAGTCGAAGCAAGAATTTGAAGTATGACCCATGTTGATGAAGATGCCCGTATAGTAAAGGAGAGATTTCACAAGTTTGAAGATGATGTGGCTAAATTTCTCTTTCTATGAATCAGTTGGAGTCCGTCATGGCACTTCTCATGGAGAGGCTTGGTGTGTCTACGGAGATGTTGAGAAGAGATGAGGATGCTCCCAAGCACGAGGAGGAGGAAGAATCTCCCCACGCCAACCATTCTTCACTTCCATTCAAGGCTGAGGCAAAGATTGAGATTCAGCTTTACAACTCACTTTTGGTTAGAAAGTGAAAACCAAATGGAGGATGAATCCTTTGCAGTGGCACAAACCAAATTTTGACGGAGCCTCTAAAATAACCCAGGTCATTTTGCAGCAAGGGTTAGCATTAGAGATCATCTCAGAAATATTATTGCTTGTGTGCCAACCATACTGGTTCCAACTCCAACAACATAACTGAAGAAAAATGAATGGTAAAAACATAAGATTGGCTGTTCAGAATCCAGCAGCAGAGGGAATTTGCTGTTGATTACCAATGAAATGTGTAAAGGAAGAATAAATAGTTTGAGACTTCAGAGCCAATAGTGGAAGCTAAACATCAGGAGAAGAAATTAGAAGAGGAAGAATTCACTCATTGCCTAACAGAAGGGCTCACTAAATTTGGTTTATGGAACAAATACAGTCTTGTTAAAGGGGATGAGAACATGTTAATGAGCATAAGAGACCTAAGGCAACTAAAAATCATCACAAAATTAGAGAGATGGAAGTCCAGTGTTTTTCTCTCATGTGGTTGTCTAGGTAATAGTTGTGTGAGGCCATTGGCCTGGCGCTTGTCTTTTCCCGCCCTATATCCTTACCAGCAGTACACTTCTTTTTCTCTTGGATCCTTTTCTAGACTTTCTATTTGCATGTTGTTTTTCCCAGTTTTTTTCATATCAATGCAAGGCTGCTTTTTTCTTTTGGTGCTTATCTTTTGCTTCTTCTCAGTAAATTTTTCCATCCCCTAACTTTGGTAACATCTTTCACTATGCTGGTGGGCATTTATGATTTTCTATTGTTTCTTCTATTTGGAGGATTACAGCATTCGGTTTTGGAAAGTTCTCTCTTTCATTTTTAGGGGTCTGTGCTAGCATGTTGTGGCAGTTATGCAATCCTGCTTTACACCTTTTCGAGCTATGAGCTTTTTCTTGTTGCCTTATTGTTTCAAGAACGCCTTATTTGTCTTATACGGCTACTTTCCTTCTATTATCCCACGGTCCCCCAATATTTAACATTTTTCTACATTTTGGCATTCTAATGATGGCATGTTTCCCTTTTGAGCAGTTTTCTTAGTTTCTGAAAGTGCTGGCCTCCTTTAAAATGTCTTCTTTTCCTCATGCTGCTCAGGTCCAGATTTCAGCTGATGCACTATTATCTATTCTGTGGATCTGCAAGATGCCATTTAAAAGTTTGTGAACTCGTTACTTTCTTTGTCCCTCAAACTCAATGGAGTTTCAATATGGGCAGGCCCTTAACAAGAGGACATGGAAAGCATGGTAGAATAGGATACAGACAAAATGTTTGTTCTGCTCCTTGCTCTAGAAGAAAAGGCCAAGAGGGGAAGGAAAACTAGACTGGGGAAATGGATGAGAAACTCTAGAATAACCAAGAGCCCGTCTCCTACATGTGGTTATGATAAGGCAGTGTCTGAACTAGGCCAATGTGGAGGAAGATAACAATAATAGGGGAGAGAGAGAGAGATCATAAATTTGTTAAAGCCATTCATGGTAAAGACAAGGCTATGATCACAACCAAGCCAAAAACAAAAGGAGAGATGGAAATAATGAGATCCTCAAAGAACATAGAGGCCGCTTATATGTCCATTACCTGAAAGGTTGGAAAATATATTCTAGGAGTCATGATAACCCTAGCTTCAATGCTCCAATCATGATTGACCTCAATGAAGCGATCAATAATGCTGAAAATGGGCCCAATAATGTGGAAGACTTACCATGCCAGTCAAAACATGTTGAATCAAAGGAACTCTAGGGAGCAGGAGATTACTCTTGCCAAAAAGGCCCTATACATTGTAGTGCCCATCAATTTGTCTCTCTAAATTGTTTAGGTTGGCTCATTGTAATTATTCGTGATGAGACATTGGGCACATTTTTATCATGGTTAATTGACTAGGATGTATATTATTTTGTAGTCACTTTATCTTGTATCTGCTAACTTGTCTTGGCAGGATGGTTGTATTTGGCCCATGAGGCCAATTCACGATTATTATCATTATTATCTGATTAGCGTGATGTTTATGAATCCCGCAGATTTTAAGATTAACATGCATTTTATATTAAAATGTGAAATATGTCATGGATGACTTTCGTGAATTCTAATATCTTGTATGGTGGATGGATGATTTTGTAACCATTTGGTTGGTTAGCGTATGCATGTCTGGATTGCTTGATATAGAGATTATTGTTTTATTTAGCATTTTGTATCGAGCGGGTATGATGTTTGCAATTGAGTGTGCAGGTAACAAGTTCAAACTACAAGAGAACGTGGGTTCAAGAGATGCACCTCCATGTGGCACAATAGGTCATTTAGGCTGAATTAACCCCCTTGTTTGATTTCAGTCCCCTTTCTATTATTATTTTGTAGATTAATTTTGGAAAAGGGAAAATACACCATTGGAATGGGATTATTGTTTGAAATAGTCATTTTTATCTTGTTTCTATTTCACTTATGGTTATTTGATTTAAACACGGCTTATGTTTAATTGATTTCTTTAGTTTTATCACAGAATGCCCGATTTTGAAACCATGCTCGATGCGATGTCGTGCCCGTGATTTCACGACCGAAAATTAACCATCTAGATATCATGATAAATTCGGGACAATTTTTTTTTAAAACATATGTTAAGGATACTAAGAAAATATGTTGAGCCTTCCTTCCCGTTGGGAGGAAATGTCACTCGTTGTCCTCTTGACCTCTTTGGAAAAAATGAAAGAACAAGTTGTATCGTGTTGTCAAGGAATGTTTTGGTGATTTTCCCTAGTAACTATTGATGCCAAATCACAAGACCCCGAATGCCCCGGTTTTGGATGGGGCATTCGGTGTGATCTGCATAACATTGGATCATCTCTCAAGTTGTGGGACTTGCGAACTTGAGATGGTCCTCCAAAGAAGGTTGATTCCTCTACCTAATCCTAGCACTAAACTACTTCTAAGGAAGGAAATGCGACTATCTACTCCTAATCTAACAATTCCAAGGGACCAAGGAGAGGGAGAGAGCATGGAAATTAAGAAATCTTACACTACAGAGGTGATAGCACCAAGAAAAGGGGCGAAATATTACATTGAGGGAGGAAGAAACAAGGAAAAGGGGACTAAGGGAGGTCTAGACAGATGTGACACAGACCCAGGTCCAAATCCGCCATTAAAACTCCATGAAACACGACATCCCGCACTGCAAACGTGAAATACATGCACAGAAAACAGATCTGAAAGGGAGAGGCACGAAGAAACAATAAAACACGAGAAAGGGTTGAAGAACGCCACAAAATCATGAGTTTATTGCTCTAGAAGGTGCATAGACCATTACATTTCTGCTCAGAGGCACAAATATGCTTGCCAGGGCATAGGAGAAGGCTTACAACTCAAAAATGGAGTTGAGAAACAAATTTTACAGAGTTTCCCCACACCTGAATGTCTCCCCTTCTCAAATGAGAAGTGTTTACAATATATAGAAGGTGAAAACCAGAGAGAACGAAGAGAAAACTTGATTTCTGCACCCACCTACCAACAACATTCATTAAAATGGTCCCAAAAGTCAAGGGCACCTCTGAAAATTCATTCCCAATGCATTTGAGCTTCTGGAAGAAGAAATGGGGTGCCATCTTTGCAATAAATTTTGGTGGTTGGGATAAGCTGGTTCGCACTTTTCCGAGCCGGAGACGTTTTCACGTTTTTGCCCAACTTCACCAAAATTCAAATTTTATGCTTCCATGGCGAAGAGGAGGTCGAGCACTTTCCAACAAAGATCAAATTTGTTGAATTTTGAGCACTGGATCGAAAGATATGGCCGTCTGAAGATTTTGCATTGACACTATGCAAAAATGGCGAAAATGCAATCCTTGCAAAGCGGATCCGCGGGCCCAAAATTACAAACTACGCTTTTTGCAAAAACGCAAAAACATGAAGCCCCCGCAGCTCCACAGTGGTCGAAAATCACCTTTGCCCCAAAAGCCTCCGCGGGCCCGAAATTACAATTTGGCAATAAACCCTCCGAGGCCCCGTAGCTTTGCAATTTTGCATTTGGAGAAAAAACCTCCGCAGGCTCACGGGCCCGCACTTGCAAATGCGTCATTTGCGAAAGTTGCAAAAAATCCAAAGTTCCCCCGACGGCCCACCTCCCCGCATGTAACTTTTGGCCTGACACGTGGCTTCTCTGGGCGTCGGTGAAGGTGCAGCTTACTTTTATACTTTTACGCTTTTTCAGAACAAAAGCGAAAATTCCAAAGTTCCTCTGACGGCTCGCCTTCCAGCTTTGACTTGAAACATGGCCACGTGTCCCTTTGCGGGCCTTAAGCATTCTTTCATTTTTTGGCGAAAAGATCTTCCGCGGGCTTGCAGGCCAGCAAATGTAACTTGCATTTTTTAGCGAAAAGTGCGTAGTGCCAAGATGTCTCCCCAGGCCTGCCGGTCTGCAATCTTCCTCTTTGGCAAAAAGTCTTCCTGTGCCCGCAGCCCGCATTTGGCAAAAAAATCCTTCCAAGGCCTGCGCAGGCTCAGAACTTAAAAAATATGAGTTAGAAGGACTTCTTTATATTTTTGGAAAGGGGAAGAAATTTCCTATCTGATGGAAATGCTTTCAGGGACCTTAAGTGCTTAAAATATATAAAAATTCAGATTGAAGCACAAAAGGGGGAAATGGTGTTAATTGACCAAAAAATAAATGTGAGCTTATTTTGGTCAATGTAACTTGCTAGTATTGGAACCCCTTTAGATACCTACTCCATTTAGTTCATTTGAGTTTTCTTATGGTTGTAATGGTAATGTTTGTGATCGTATGAATGATGGTGGTATCGTCGGATTGTGGTAGTGTGGATTTTGGACTAACATAGTTGAACTTCACTAAATTTTTTGAACAAAAAAATTGTACTAAATTTGCTTGGTATTTTTAATCAAAATTATTGGGTGTGACATATGATATTTGAGCAAAGGCTCAAGCTCTAGAACATCTAGGAAAAAAACTTGTAATTAAGTTAACTATGTGATTGTATGGATGATACATATGTATTATATTGTGTACTATGTGCACCCTTGTAAATACTATTGCCAAATCTAGTCACCACCCCTTTTCGAAATGTTTTATGTTTTGTGACCCTTCATCGTTGGCCCCTATAGGAAAAGTGCAAATGCAAGTGCCGGTTTGAGGGTCATGTGAGCGGCTTGCCTTTTTTTAAGGTTGAATACGAACTTTGTAGTGTAGCTTTTCGTAAATTGAAAATTTATTTTTTCTCGTTGGTACTTGTGATGCCATGAATGGCTTCACACCATCATGTGTGTACAACTTCTCAAAATTTTTACAAAAAAAACAATTTATGCCCCCCTTTACTACCAATTATTGGTTTCCTTAGGGGTAACTTATGTTGGACATCCCATTGAGGTTGTATCTTGTAGAGAATTTGGAATCATGATGCTAATGAACATTTTTGGTAGCTACAGTTTTCTTAACTAATATTCTCATATTCCAAGATACACTCGATGTTGGACCAAATTAGGTTTCGGTGGGACCGTTATGACGAGACAACAACTTCATCAGACGATGCAACGCCCTTGAGAGCTCGATATCCTTAGCTCTTCCAATGAATTCTAAGAGGAAGTCTATTCCTAGGAGAGGGGGATGTAGTACCCACCAGTTTCTCTCTCTAAATTGCTTATGTTGACTCATTGTAATTATTCGTGATAAAACATTGGGCACATTTTTATCATAGTTAATTGACTAGGATGTATATTATTTTGTAGCCACTTTATCTTGTATTTGCTAACTTGTCTTGGCAAGATGGTTGTATTTGGCCCATGAGGCCAATTCACAATTATTATCATTATTATCTTATTTTAGCGTGATGTTGATGGATCTCGCGGATTTTGAGATTAGCATGCATCTTATAGTAAAATGTGAAACATGTCATGGATGACTTTCGTGAATTCTAATATCTTGCACGGTGGATAGATGACTTTGAAAAAACTGGTTGGTTAGTGCATGCATGTCTAGATTGTTTGATATGTAGATTATTGTTTTATTTAGTGTTCAGTATCGACCCGACTGTGTATTATGTTTGCAATTGAGTGTGTAGGTAATGAGTTCACACTACGAGGGAACGTGGGTTTCAGGAGATGCACCTCCATGTGGCACAATAGGTTGTTGAGGCCAAATTAACCCCCTTATTTGATTTTGGTCCCCTTTGTATTATTATTTTGTGGATTAATTTGGAAAAGGGAAAATAAACCCTTGATATGGGATTATTGTTTGAAATAGTCATTTTTATCTTGCTTTTATTTCACTTTTGGTTATTTGCTTTAAACCCCTTGGCTTCAGTTTAATTGATTTATTTAGTCTTTATCATCTTATTTCTACCTTACATGTGTTTATTTAATTCAACCCATGTGTTTATTTGCTTGTTTATGGTTGCTTATTTTTAGTTAACCTCTTCACACTTGCATGGGTTGATTAGTTTGTCTTATTTTATGTAAATTTGGGTTTAGGATCACCTAATGGATCCATCACCCCTCTTAAAGGCCGCCTCTTCCCCAAAACTCGAATTTGGGGAAGAAGTGACTTTTTGGAGGAGTGTAAGGCAAGTTAGAGGCTACATTTGCCTTGAAAAGAGCCCCATGTACCATACCTATGGGTGGGTGAGCTCTTTTCAAGGCTCATAATGCCTATTTGCCCCCTTTGACCCCTTTTTCAACCACCAATATTTATGATTTTGGATTTTGTGTATGATGGAGATTTGGAGTGCAAGTTTCTCCATGTGGAGATTTGACTTGCTTGCATTTGAATTTTACTTTTCATTTATTGTTTTGTAAGTGCAAGTTGGGGGTACTTGGGTGACATGGATTCTTAGGTGGAGGTATGTATATGTATATGTATATACACACATTAAAATCTAGAAATTGGGATTTGAAATTCTTTTATAGTTGAGTGTGTGTGTGTGTGTGTGTGTGTGTGTGTGTGTAGATATAGACACACCGATTTATTGTATAAAAACAATAAGAAATGTATGGAGGGGCCGCGGCCAGGTGCGACCCCTACCCCAAACTCCTTTGGCATTACATACTACACAGCGGTCATAGTTGGGGCGTGGCCCCCATGTTTACCATGTTTTAACTCTAATCATTCCACATAGGCCTCGTGTATAAACTCTGCCAACCCATATCTTAACACACCCCATCTCACATACACACACACACATATGCTTACTCTTTTAAACCCATGGTTGCTTTATATTGAAGGATAAATCTTAAACAAAAATGTAAATAAATATATATACATATATATAGATATATATAAATGTATCTATATATGGATTTATACACAAGTGAAAATTTATATAAATATACATTCTCCCCATAAAAACCCTAATAAGGGTATTTATCTCAACAAAATGAAATAGAAGGAAAAATTGGCAAATAATCCAACTTGTGCTGCATGGAAGCTCCTCCCAAAACTCGTAAACAAAACAAGAAGAAATGAGAAGACCAAAGCGGAAAATGAAGAAGATTGAAAACTTAAAATGCAATTGGGGTTGCAAAACTAAACCTAGGATCAAGGGTGGAGATCCCCTTCATCCAAAGGCCCTAATTAAACCTAGGAAATGTCCTTGACCTAATGGAGCTAGGGTTGAACTTGAGTGAGTAGACTTGGTAGGTGGACAAGTAAGGCTTCATTTATTATTTTGGGTGCGAGGGGCATGAGTCCATGGGATGGGGCCAAAAGGGACCCATGCCCAATTTTACTTGACTTATACCTTTATTGAATTTATTTCTTACCTTGTTAGATTAGTTAAACCTCTAGAAAATTAAATTAATGCCCTACCTTGCAAGACTAACCCCTTGGTGAGGAAATTGAAATAACCCTTCTTAAAACTTAATTAATGTTTAATGGTGTGGACTATAATTATGGAGCATATCTAATATCCCTTCATCAATTTAACAACTTGGAAATAAACGTTCAATATTAAGTATTTAATTAAATGGCACTTAACCAGCGTTAAATATGTTTGATAAAAAATTGTATTGTAACTTTATAGGATTGAAAAGTTATTTTGGACGGTTTTTTGGGTCGTAAAGTAATGAGCACGACAATCATCAACAATGACATGCCAATTGATGTCAATGACGTGAGAGAGCATGTACACCCTAGTTCTAGTGTGTGGGAACATATAGAATCTTTAAGCATAGCCAATGGTGACAACTTTGAGAGGAACAATCGCATTCCACCCAACCCACACCACCCTACGCCCAACCGAAATGAGGAGTGTGGAGTACTTCATCCTTCTGACTTTATGGTTGAACTAAAGAATGGTCTTAATGATGTGTGTCGGGGAGCCCGTGCAAGGAAGGTAGGTCTTTCAAGCCCGATTCTTATTCAAAAAAATTAACGATCATCTCGTACCAAAACACGACAAGATAGTGACCATTGGAAGGGATATGCAAATTTATTGGTTGAGTGGACGTGAGTCCTCTATGGGAAAAGGAACATCCTTGAGAGCCTTAATGATTATGGGAGTTACTCAAGATCGTAGTAGCCTTCATCGCAAGCTCGCCATTGGAGATGCCATGAGAACAGTGGTTCTATGGAGATTTCTAAGGAAAAGAAAGAGGAAGGCAAGGGGATCAAGAAAGTAACAACCCCAAGAAAGGTTGGTAGGATTCAATTCAACATTTCTATGGTGCCAGAAACGCCTGGAAGGGCAATGTTTCTCCCGTGAAACGTTTCAGAAACGGAAAGGAGGGGGGAAATGTAGAGGAAACGTGGCCACACTTCCAACGTATTTTCAACTTTTAAAGACCAAAAAAAATTCAAAAATAAAAAATAAATGCATTTAATGAACCTAAACCTAATCTACCTACCTAGACTTGCTAAAGACACTTCCTAAAAGCTATATAATGACATCTTGGGTCCATTCTAAATCACACTCTCATTTTCTCTTGCTAAATTCAGTTTTTCACTAAACTAACATTTAGCATTGTGAAGAGCAAAGAGACATCAAGGAGCAGCTTGAAGGAAGAGTTTAGAAGGTGCTACTAAGAGCTAAGAGCATCAAGGAGGAATTTCAAAGCAGATTTGGAAGCTTCAAGGAGGAAAAACCAGGTATTTTTCAAGTTTTTTTTTTTTTAAAGAAAATGTTAATGTGATCAATGATCACGAATGATGTGTGCATAATGCACACATCATTCATGATCATTGATCATGATATCAATATGTAGATTTAATGTAGTAATTTTTAAACTCTATGCTTTAAAAAAATAAAAAAATGTAACATTTCCTTTGCGGTTTTTAAATAAAAATCATATATTGTTTTTTTTAAATTATAAATATCATCCAAACTCTGTGTATGCTCTCACCTCGCACCTATATGGTGAACTTGGTGATCAAAAGCAAAATAGGATGCGTAGGGTTTTATTTTTGTTGCTATTTTAAGAGTTTTTTTGTATTTTTTAAATTAAAAATCCGAACTCTGTGTATGCTCTCACCTCGCGCCTATACGGTGAACTTGGTGATCAAAAGCAGAATAGGATACATAGGGTTTAATAATTTAATTCTTTTTTTGTTTTTTTCCTTTTTTTTTAAACTAAAATATCCGAAATCTATGTATGCTCTCACCTCGCGCCTCAATGGTGAACTTGGTGATCAAAAGCAAAATGGGATATGATTTTTGCTATTTTAAGGGTGTGAATGTAGTTCTATTTAATAATTTATTGTTATCTAAGTTTATGTTTTTATTTTAAATATTTTTCAATGTAGGTTTGATTATTTGAGATAAATGGCATCTAATTCAACTTGGTGGGAGGGCATGTGGAAGGAAACCAAGGTGGGGGTGAAAGGCCAAGGTGGGGGGGGTGTGGATCCTAGAACTCCTCTTTGGAGACATGTGCAAAGTGTTGGAGAACCTCTAGTGGTGGCTCTCGAGTTTGGGATATGCAATCATTGCAATATTGAATTCAAATCCTCTTATACCCGACTCAAAGCTCATTTAATGGGGAAATCAGCACGGGATTATAAAATGTGCCAAGGTTGAAAGGAAACATATTTTGGCATATATGAAAGAGCAAAAGGAAGCTGATTTGCAAGCTTCAAGAGCTAGATTTAAAACTGAGCTCCTTTGCAAAATAAGGGTTCACAAAAACCACCCACCCATCAAACCATCTTTTTATTCAAATTGAAGTTGAAACTCTATAGAGGAGAGAGCTTTGTCACTTAAAGAGAACCTCCAAAGGTCCATTAGAGCAAGCATTTGCAAATGAGAAAAGGGATGTAGGCTTGATGAGTTGGTTGCTTGATGTGTTTATGCATGTGGGTTGTCTTTGATGTGTTGCGGTCACCTTATTGACAACATATGGTGAGAGGAATTAATGATGCACCACAAGGTATAAAAGCCCTAGTTATGAGAAGGTGAGAACATCATTGTTGGCGAAAGAAGTGGCCCATGTACATACTTCTTTGCAGCCAATTAGGGATTCATGGAAGGAATCAGGGGTATCTATCATTTCAGATGGATGGAAAGATGCCGAAATAGACCCCTAATCAACATTGTTGCAGTGTGCCCTAAAGGGGCAATGTTCTTAAGGGTTGTTGATTGTGAGGGTGAAGTGAAAGATGCTCAATTTATTGCTAATATTTTGATTGAGGCTATTGAGTCAATGGGCCCTCAAAACGTTGTCCAAGTCATCACGGACAATGCCAAAAATTGTAGAGCGGCAGGGCTGATTGTTGAAGGGAGATATGAGCACATTTTTTGGACACCTTGTGCAGTACACTCCTTGAATTTGATGCTACAGAAGATTGGCAAAATACCATGGATAGAGGAAGTGTATACAGAGGCAAATGAGATTCAAATGTTTGTCACAAATCATCATATGTCCCAGGCTATCTTTAGGAGGTTCTCAAAGTTGGAGTTGCTGAAGGTAAAAAAATTTGCTAGTTTCTAATTTTTATTTGCTAACTTTTTATGAAATATCAAATTATCATTTGAATTTCTTTTAAATTTAATTTTATATTTTATTAACTTGTTTTAATTTATTTTAATAGGTTGTTGAAACAAGATTTGCCTCTCACACGCTCGTCTTGAGACGACTTGTGAAGGTAAGACAAGCCTTGAGGCTTATGGTGATTGATGATGTTTGGTCCGTGTGGAGACAAGCAAACACAGAACGAGCCATCAAAATAAAAACATTGATACTTGATGATGATTGGTGGGAAAAGGTTGCATACTTGCTCAATTTTATTGAGCCTATTTTATCTATGATTAGATATGCAGATACAGATGATGCTTGCATAGGGGAGATCTATGATGGCATTGACTCTATGCTTGAAAAAATTAGAGACATCATACAAAAAAAGAGCAAGATCCTGAAGAAAACTTCTACATTGAAGTTAAGACTGTGATCATGAGAAGGTGGAATAAAATGACCACCCCATTGCATCTTCTAGCCTATGCCCTGAATCTCAAATATTATAGTAGAATGAAATACTTGTGCTACCTAGTAGGCAAGCACCATACGATGACCATGAAGTTGCAGTGAACTAAGGCAAGCATTAGGAGGCTTTTTCCGATCCAGATGTAACTAGTACGGTCCGCTATGAAATGGCATCTTTGTCTCTTCATCTAATGGTAGCATGGGTGAAATAGATGCATTAAGTGACAAGTACAAACTTAACCCCATTCATGTGGTGGTATGTACATGGCCATGATGCCAAGTACCTACGAACTATTGCCATTAAAGTCCTCTCACAGGTATAAAATATTAAAATGAAATCAAAAGTTTGTTTATTAATTAAAAATTAAAAATGTATGTTCTTACTTCTTAGTAAATTAATTTTATTACTAATTGAAAATTTCTAACTTCTTTTTTGTAACAGGTGGCTAGCAATTCTTTAGCAGAGCGGAATTGGAGTACATATAGCTTCATCCACTCAGCCAAACGGAACAAGTTAGGATCCAAGAAGGCTGAGGATTTAGTGTATGTACACTCCAATTTGCGCATCCTCTCACACAAGATTGAAGGCTATATTAGAGGTCCCAACAAACTTTGGGATATTGATCCTGAGAGTAGTGACTTTGATGCTTCTGCGGCTACTCTTAGCCAACTTTCACTGCTTGGTATTGATGAAGAAGAATTGGGATCCTTTGCACAAGGGATGGAAAGTGGAGCTAGTGGGAGTGGAGCTGCCAGTGGTGTTCATGGAGATGATTATGAGGAAAATCTGGATGATATATTCTAGAATCTAGAATCTAGATTATTATCATGTATATGTGAATCATTGAAATTGTAACCATGTTGAATGATGAGTCATGACTCTTTAGAAGTTCAAATTTCAATGAATACAAAATATTTTGAGTGCTTTATCAATTATCTCTTATGGTCTACAATTATAAAATGAGTATTATGCATATATATATATATATATATATATATATATATATATTGTATGGACGTTTCCGGTAACATTTCGTATCCAAGGTTTTTTGAAAATTGCCGTTTCCATGTTTTGTATCCGTTTCTGTTTCCATTTCCTGGCAACCTAGCAACATTTTGAGAATTCTATTAATATATGCTTCTAATATATTAATATTACATAGAGAGAGAAGAAAATTAACTTTCTCTTTCTCTTCTTCCTGATACTGTGACTGAGGTGTCTGTTTTATCCTGATCAGTAAACACAAGTCTATGCTCCTGTCCTGATCCTTTGTTCTGTCAGGAACTTTTCTTAGAAACTTAGTTTGCGATTGACTCAAAACAAAATTTGGATGTTCATCTTATCCCTACAAAGTCCAAGTTAGTTTGCAAGCCTGCTCCTGTTTCTACTAGTTGAAAATCTGAATATCTGCAATCAATCAAGAATGATTTTTATTTATCTATCGACTCTCTCACAATTGCATAGCTAAAACAGTAAGTGCTTTTTGAGAGCTGTTATACAATTTCAGTCTTTTCAGACTTTATTCAAGAAATTAGACAGGAGAGATTTTTTACAAGAACAGGACAAAGAATAATGCTTTAGCAGCACAAACCAAGAATACTTTTGACATCTTAAACAAGGTCTAAAAGGGAATGTTCCTGTGCATTTTCTGCTAAAAAATGCCTTTATAAACTAAATACAAATATCTAAGTCCATAGATCTGCAATAACAACAATCAGTACGATCCTCTGAAGATTCTTTATCCCTTCAAGCATTAATTTATGGAAAATATCAAGATGGCATAGTAGTTTATTGTAAATTAACCTACGTTGACACGGATACGATTCCAAAACCCCCCCAAATCATAGATGTTTAATGGGATCCGATACGGATCTTTGGTGGATTTCATTATCTGCGAAGTTCTCAAGATGGGTCACGGATATGTAAAGATCCATCCGTGGGTATTTGCTATTCTTGTATATAACCACATGGCACGTATCCAGCATTATATAAGGTTTTTTTTAGTTATATTTCTTTTTTTTAATTTTTGACTTTTCCACTCCCTAAAACCGAACCCTAAACACTAAATGAATAAAATAACACCCTTCCCCCCAAAAAGTTATAAAAGCACCCACCCCTAATTCATTTGAAATCACACTAACAATTTCATTTTCTTTTGCAAGTGAATGAGCAAAGAGCCAAAAAGAGTTGTGAAGAGCTTAGTGGAGGCAAAGATTGGAAGGAGGTTTTGCAAAGAGTTTAGAGGAGGCAAATTTGAAGGAGGGGCAGCAATCGGGTATTTCTATATGTTTGGAGTCCATCATTTAAAGTGGAGAAGGAGAAGAAACCATTGTTGAGACTGTCCCGAGATAGAAATTGTTTTAAAATTTTAGGGGAAACCATGATCTACGATTCTACATAGGTCTACATGTATACCGTATTTTTATTTTTATTTTATTTTAATTCATCCTTCCGTTTTATTTTTTACGGTTATTTATTTATTAAATTATTTATTATGTTGCATTTTTTTAAAGTTATAATTTAAACACATCCTAAATGTCAAAGAGGAATTGTATGCTCTCACCTCACGCCTTTATGGCAATCTTGTGATCAAAACAGATTAGGATGGCATAGTTTAGGTTATTTAATTTATTAATTGGTAAAAAACATTTTTAATTTTAAATGCATTATGTTTCAATGTTAATGTATTTGTTTTTTATTTTTTAGCTTCCTAAATCTATGCATATGCTCTCACTGCGCGCCTTTATGGCGATCTTGGTGATCAAAGATCATGATTAAGATGGCATAGTTTATGGTTATTTAATTTATTAATTGGTAAAAAATTATTTTTTAATTTTAAATGCATTGTTCAATGTTAATGTATTTGTTTTTAAATTTTTATTTTTTTAACTTCCTAAACTGTATGCTCTCACCTCGCATCTTTATGCGATCTTGGTTGGAAAAACAGATTAGAATGATTAATAACTTTAGTAATTTATTTATGTGAAGGCAAATGTGTTTTAATTTTTAAACATCCTAAACTTTGTGTATGCTCTCACCTCGCGCCTTTATGGCGATCTTGTGATCAAAAACAAATTAGGATGACATAACTAATTTATTTATGTTAAGGCAAAATGTTTTTAATTTTTTAAACATCCTAACTCTGTGTATGCTCTCACCTCATGCCGTTATGGTGATCTTGGTGATCAAAAACAGATTAGGATGGCATCAAGTTCTGTTTGGGTGAAGTGCAAGGCCAAGTGAAAACACATCGGTTCTATGATGACATGATCTTAATTCCCCTCTTTGGAGACATGTGATGGGTGGTAAACAACATTGTTGGTGGTGGGTGTCGTGGTTTGGATATGTCATGGTTGCCAAGCTCAAGTAGGATCCTCATATAGTTGAGTAAAAATCCATTTAGTGGGTGTTGGAGGTGTGGGGATAAAGAGGTGCCCCAAAAATATCAAATGAAAAAATAGCAGAGTACCTAAGAGAGCAAGAGGAGGTCGATAAACAAGCGAAAGAAATAGAACTAGAAAATTCCTTCGCAAAGAAAGCCTTCATCACTACCACCCACACCTATGACCTACTTCTCATCCTTTCATTCAAACTCAAAGTCAACCATTTGATGAAGAGAGTCTTTAGATAAAAGCTCATGAAAAAAGGCCAAAAGGAGCATTGAAAGCATTTAATATTAACAAGGGAGGCTTGCTTTGATGAGGTTGTTGCTCGATGCATTTATGCATGTGGGTTGCCCTTTAATGTATTGAGATCTCCATATTGCTGGTTGCATCAAAATGGTGAAGGGTATCAATGACGCCCACAAGAGGTACAATTCCCATGTTACGAAAAAGTTGTTTGAACCACACTCTTGGGAAATAGTTGAAGTGGAACACATTCAAAAGACTTTATTCCAATATAGAGACTCATGCATGGAAGGAAACAGGGGTTTCCATCATATGAATGGAAAGATGCTAGAAATAGACCTCTAATAAATGTTGTTTAGTATGCCCTAAAAGGGCAATGTTCCTTAAAGCCATTGATAGTGAAGGGCAAGTCAAAGGATGCACAATTTTATTGCTAACATTTTAATAGAGGCGATTGAGTCGGTGGGCCAACAATGTTGTCCAAGTCATCACGAACAACGCTAAAAATTGTTAAGTAGCAGAATGATCGTATAGAGGGTAAATATGAGCACATTTTTGACCCCTTGGCTGTCCACTCCCTTAACTTGATGCTCCAAAAGATTGGGAAAATCTCATGGATTGAGCAAATTCATACAGAGGCAAATGACATTCAAATGTTTTTATCACACAAACCATCATATGTCACAAGCAATTTTAGGAAATTCTCAAGGTTAGAGTTGTTGAAGGTCAGAAACTAGATTTGTCTCTCACACACTTGTTTTAAGACGGACTTGTGAAGGTGAGAGAGGTTTTAAGCAATATGGTGATTAGTCATGAAGTGTTTTGTTGTATGTGAGGCGGCAAATACGGAGAAAGCTCAAGGGTAAAATCATTGGTCCTTGATGATCTTTACACTGGGCAAGGTTGATGTTACTTTTTGAGTTTGCTTATAACCCATTCTCTCCATGATCCGAGTGTAGTTCTAATGAATCATCTGGGAGAGATATATGATCAAGATTCAAATCTTTTGAGGCATAAGAGTTATAATACAAAAAAAAAGGTCTAGATCAGAAGAGACCTTATAACATCAAGAGGTCAATTTATTAGGTGTTCCAACATTGTGTGTCATGAAGAGGTGGAATAAAATGACCACCCCATTACATCTCTTGCTTTATGCATTTGACCCCAAAGTACTATAGCTCGATGTACTTGGGCTACCAAACATGCAAGCACCATTTTCTAACTCCTAAGTTGGAAATAGAACCATGGCAACATTCAAGAAGATTTTTTCCTAATCCATCTATAGCTGGTATGATCAAAATTAAATTCCTTCATGTTTTTTGGTTAGGTAATAAAAGGTAACATGGGATCGATTGATATATCTTTTTCACAAAAGAGTAAGCATCGACCCAACCACATGGTCGTGTACATAGCCATGATGCCAAGTACTTACGATCCTATTGCTATAAAATTGTTCTATCAAAAGTAAACATTTATAAATTTTAAAATTTAGAATCATTTCAAATATAGAGAAATTTTACAAAAGTTAGAACTTGATGTGTACTAACTGTGTCGATATGAATTTCAATTTTCTAACTTTGTTAGTAAAGGTGGCTAGTAATTCTTCACGGAGAAGTGTAAGGAAAAGTATATAGCTTTAACCACTGGCTAAAAGAAACAAGTTGGCATCTAAAAAGTTGAGGATTTGGTATATGTGCACTCCAATTTGCGCCTCTTGTCACACAAGTCCGAGTACTGCTATAGGGCCTCACAAACTTTGGGATCTTATTCGGAGGATATAGATGGGATGCCTCCCGTAGCCACGCTTGCCCAACTTTCATTATTTGATGGCGAAGATGAAATACGCCCTTTAAGGAGTTCGCAAGGAGCGGAGAGTGGAGTTAATGAAAGTGGAGCTAGCAATGCACACATGAACTTGATTTTGAGGAAAATCTAGATGATATATTCTAGATTTGTTTGTATTCCTATATCATATGTATGGCAGCCACATGAACAATGAAATGTAAAATCTTAAGTATATTGTTTGTTTTGAAAATTTGAACATGGATCCTAGTATATTTTTCAAATTTCAAGTTTTGTTTGTATTCATGTTAACATGATATTCGTATATCATATGTATGGCAGCCACATGATCAATAAAAATGCAAAGTCTTAAGTATATTGAATGTTTTGAACATTGATTCAAGTTTTGTATTACTATTTCAGTTTTTTATGGACTAAAAAATGAGTAAAATGAGTAGATGTACATATATATATATATACGGACGTATCCAAGACGTATCGTATCCAAGGGTTTTTTAAAATTGACATATCCGCGTATCGTATCCGTATCCAAACGAATACTCGTATCCGTATCCTGGCAACATAGAAATTAACTCATATTGCATAAAGCATCCGAAGTACTAGTTAATCGAAGCTTGATTGGATGTACTTATATGCATCTTAATCTTTGTCAATTTTCATTCTTATAATGGCTCGAGTAGTTGTTTTCCTATTTTCGACATCCAATTTTTGGAATAGAACTCCTTTTCAAGAGGTCTAGCCTTTACATAGAATTGTGTTCATATTTGTTAAGCTTAAATGATACCTTACACTCTTTGCAAAACCATTACGCTGAATTGTCCATTATTTCAACCATAGTTACTTAAGACTCCGGGATGGTGGGATGGCGGGATGGCGGGATGGCGGGATGGGGGATGGGACACAAAAAAATTCTAAATTTTGGGGACGGCGGGGGATGGCGAGGGGACAGCTAACTAAAATATATATAAATATTTAGAATAGAAAAATATAGTTACTAAACTATATAAATAAGCTGAAAGAAAACCATTTGAGATTTAAATAAGTTTAAACTTGAAATAATAAATATCAAATACATTCCTTGATATCATAATGTGTAAGTTACATATGTCATATAGTGAATGCTTAACTTTTTCATGATAATTACACATTCCTAAATATCAAAATTCAAACACATAGTTATACCACCCAATTAGTTAGAGCACACGTAATTTAATTTAGATATTAATATATATTAAAGGCCAATAATGGTTTAGGGAATTGTTGAAAATATTACATGAATTCCGTATATAAGAGGGCAATTAAAATGAAAAACAGCAGAAGAACTAAAACAAAATCAAGAGAAAACGGAAATTTTCTATTTGAGGTCAGATTTTGAAATCAATAAAATGTAAGTTGCTATATAGTTCTGGACCATGTTGGTATACGGGCTCTTAAAGTTCATGAAATCTATTGTTCGGATCTAAAATTATGTCTTAAAAAAATAATATCTAAAAATTATTTATCAAAACTTTCAAAAAAAAAAAAAACTTGTTTAATAAAATACCTTAAAAAGGTCCAAACTGTTGAAAACGGCTGAAAACTGATGGCCTATCCCTTATTTTTAATATTTCAGATCCTTTATAAATTGTAAACAATTCTAACATGGCCTAAATATTTACAGCCCTGCTATCAATATATACACAAAGAGGGCTTCGTGGAGTAATCAGAAATTTCAAATCTATGTCCAAAGCAGACAGTAATTAATTAGGTTAACAAAAGTCGGCCAGTATTTGAACTAAAACATTGTGTTTGCTATTTAAGGGCAAGAGACGGTCCTTATATTTGGTTAGCGTATTAAAATGAATGAATTACAATCTCTTCATTTTCCGGTAATCATGAGATCATGAGATCACCACAAAAATTACGAAGATCATCTGTCAAAAGATTATTAAGAGTCTTAAACATGTGTTTTTTCAAATGAAGCATGCATAAGTCATGGGGACGTCGGGGATGGTTGGACATCCCCGGGGCGTACTCGACCGTCTTGGGGACGTTTCCTCTCACCTATGCTTTGTCGGAAACATGGGGAAAGCGTTTTCCCCGTCTGCCGTCCCCAAGACGTCCGAGACGTCCCGAACTTCTGGATTTTGGGTGGGACGCGTCCCCGCGTAACTATGATTTCAACCCATTCATCACAAGCTGTAATGTCCCCTTTTTTTGGGACATTATTAATGTTTAGTTTTTACTTGCATTGTAACCCCTTGGCATGGCTAACGCTACAAATGGGAGTCTCTTTTGTTAGTTTAATGTGCACATAGGTTAGTTACTTTTATTTATTTAATTAAAAAATAAATAAAGTGCACATAGTCTTAGTATTAAATATTTTAATGAGAGTTTATGTTTTCCCTCCAAAAGGGAAAGGTCTGTCTTTATTGGATATAGCACCCCTTAGTTCTATAAAAGGGACGTCGCATTTCCTTAAGAGGGCATGTTGATTGATAATTTGATTTCACTCCATGCTTGGAGTATTGGGATGTATGCCCTAATTCTTGCATTGTGCTCTCTCTCATTTGGATCTATTATTGAAGAATATTGAAGACTGTTCTCTCCATTGTGATAAATTTGCATTGTTGTAAGGGTTTGTGGTACTTTTGTGTTCTTTATCACTAGCTGCAGTTTATTAGAAGCAAATCGACTTGGTTTGGGGTTTGATTTATCATGTTTTCAGGTTGTTTATGTTAGATCTATTTGTTGTTGTGTTTAATTAATTATTTTAGAGCAAGGGCTGATTATTTGAATATTTTGGAAGGGTTGTATGAGCTGGAATTAATTTATATGATTTATTCTAACCCTAGCGACTTGAAAGCAGATTTCGGGGTTGTTTTGGCAAGGTTTTAATGCTCAGAAAATTCAGAATCATAGTGCATTGGAAAGGCCTTGATTCCTAGTTTGTTTTGCATTTTATTTCATGGAAAAACACTGAGTATTGGATGAGTTATGAATTTTTGAATATTTCAGCTGTCTACAAGCTATCTGGACATTATTAATTAATATTTATTTCAGATCTGCAGTTTTGGGGTCAATTAATATTGGATTTGGTTGTAGAAATTAGGAGGAATAAGGAGGAAGTGGTTTTATAATTTTTGGAGTGAATTTGATGCCCTAAATGTGTTGGGCGACCTACTTTTTAGGGTAAAATTAGGGTTTCGTGTTAGCTGTGCAAAAATTGGTTTTGGGATATTGTTCGTATTTTTGTGGCCCAAAATCCGAAGTTTGAGGATTTTAGAAAATTGCAGTAGTTGAGGTTTGAATTTTAATTAATTATCTGCTGTTATAAAATCAAACTGGGTAATATTAGCATTCTAATTAGTTTTCTCATCTAACCCACCACCTTGGCATACTCCAACCCCACTTTGGGTTGTATTATTGCCAACATTGGGTTATTTGAGGTCAAACTAAGAAGATCTAATCTTCCTAGGGTGATCTGGATAATTAATTTTTGCAGATTTAAATAATATCCTAAAAGGGGATATTACATGGGCCTTTATATATGAAGATATTTTATTAAAAACTAAAACTCGTGTATTCTTACATAGATACAACAACAAGGATGTGTGTAATGAGCCCAACAATTTCACCATGAACACTCTCTACATAAGAGAGTCTTGAACGTGGACAAAAACTAGTTTTTCCTACGAGGATATGCTAAGAATAAAGTATAAGTTCATTATAAGTAAATTGAATTGAACAAAAATTCATTTAAAGGCTAAAGATTGTTTTAGAAAAATAGAGCATATTAAGCAATGCTAAGGCTTAATGTTGCTTGACGAGGATAATACGAAGAATAGGGGATTTTCTTAAGGAAGTCAACTTCAGAATGTCTAAATATACAAGAGAGCTTTCCTTGTCAATAAATATGCCAAGACTTATTGTAATAGAATAGGTTTCTTTATACAAAATAGTGTGATCTTCCTAGAAATACAGTTATTGCATTGAAGATTGGTTTATCTTCATATTTGGGAAGAGGTGACCTAGTGAATAACACTCTAAATCCAGATTTAGATGTGTTATATGCGTATGTGGAAGCTATTTAGAGATCTGCAGCAAATCGAGAGAGAGAGAGAGAGAGAGAGAGAGAGAGAGTGATAATAGAACTAGAACACAATGTATTTATTTATTTGTGTGTCCTATACCCAGCATACTTTTAAGAAATGTGTATAGCTGTCTATCTTCTATGATGGCCTATCTAAGGTAATAGATGTGTATACACATATAGATTAAAATTACAATGCTCAAGAAGGTGGTAAGAGCCATTATGGTGGTTGAACCATTTCTAAGACTCGGTGTGTGACATTTCACCTTCCAACCATTATGTGGCACTGAAAGATGCACTATATGCTAAGGGACACTCTAGCATAACAGTAGTCTCCTGTGGAGTGCCACATGGTATGGCACGAGATAGGGCGGAGTTGGTATAGAACGCGTCAATGAGATTGTAGAGATTTGTAATGCGGAACCGCGCAATATGAGTTGGCCTTCGTGGTTTAGCATGGAGGTGTGAGGGACCCAATCAAAGCCAATGGTATTTTCCACACAAGTTTTGGTGCATGCTTGGGTGGTGCCACCATTGATCTACACAGATTGCATCGTGCCAATGTAGGAATGTGTGCGCCTTCTCCCACCATATTTGGAGTGTGTGTGGCATTTGTTGGCAATGGGTGTATGGTCTTGGAGACACCGTGAACTTGTGGATGAGGTTTTGGAGTATTGTGGTCCATCGAAGTGGATCCGCGAGCTATGAAGAAAGGATTGGCAGTGCTGCGGGAACTGTTAGCAGATCCTCCCGGTCAAAGTGAGTTGCCTAATAGCTTCGAATGTTTTGTGCATTGGTTGTACTAGAAAATAGCATTATTGCCTTTTGTAGTGAAAGTTAATCAATTTTTTTGTTTTCATATTTTGGTTTGTAAAATATGAATTGTTTGCCACACTCTACAAGAGATACTTGTGAGCAATTCAATTTTCATCTCCAGAATAAAGTGCTTATTCCAAACATCCCTAGTTCTCAAGGTTTGTCAGAATTAGGTGTTAGGAGAGAATCTCGGGAGACTAACATGTTTCCTCATAGTATTGTCCGTCCTAACACCCTTAGCACTCAGCATTCTCTTTTAACATTATCAGATCCAGTATTCAGCCCACCAAGGTAGTGGATGGTAGTGCCTTTGCTTCTGCTCTGATCTCCAGCCATGCCCTCCAACTTTGGTCTTCATCGGCTCCTTGTTTCCTTAACAGGCTTTAGCCTCACATAGCTAGATGTATTTGTACCTGGATCATAAGGCCTAGGTTTTGACAGTTTTGGGTTTACTCCCTACTTATCTTTAACTTTGCCATGTTGAGTCACTTTTTCAACTGAGCTTTTTGTACCCTCTTGATTTGCTAATGTGACCTTGTGGACTTTCAAGTCTAATGACCTATGTTGGACATTCAAGGGCATTAATATTTTTTTTTCTTCCTTTCTTTTTTTTACAGAAGAATGCTTGTGATTATTGTCAGCAATAAAAATTTCCTTCCCACTGTTCAAAATACTATCAGCCATATTAGGAGGGAAAAGATGATGAGCATACCCGAATGTTTATATTGAGATTCCCAGGTGGAGCTCCTCGACTTCCACTAGCACCGGCTCTTGCCACATTAATTGTATCCCCTGAATTAATCCCTGATTTTCGTACAGAAGAAATAGATGTAACACTTGCAAAACATATGAACAAAGATTACCACTAAAATTAGGAATTGAAGAGATCAACAGCCATAATCCTCTGAAAACCAAAGAAATTTGTTAAACTAATTACAGAAGTATGCAAGATAAAGATTTGTATAGCACAATATCTGCCTTTAATACCCAAATACCAAGACTAGGATACATCACATTTTCTATCCTCAAGTCATTTTCAAGTAGTTGAAATTTGCCCTAAAAACCAGTTTCAAATGGACAGGAACTTTGGAAATAAATCTCAAACGTATCATATATATTCATATATATATATATATATATATAACACAAATACTAGTTGAACCCAATCATCAAAAAAAAAATCTTCTTACTAATATTATTGTTCATAGAAGGGACACCCAAGTAGTGGACAAATGACTAGCAAAAAAAGTTAAAACCTATCCAGAAAATGAGTCTAAGTCCTTTGACTCACATTTTCTATCCTTGAGCCATTTTCAAATAGTTGAAACTTACCTAAATAACCGGTTTCACATGAACAGAAACTTTGGAAATGTATCTCAAAAAATATCATACGTGAAAATGGCAGTTCCTGCAAAGAAACCCGACTACACAGTTATATTTTTCAGTTTTTATGTTTTCCTAATTAAACCTTAATCCCTAATATGTCCAACTGTTACCCAACAAATCACTAACAGCCTAATACAAAAACAAAACACTGAATATTAACCCACCTACCCCCAAACATCGTCAGAAAAGGATATAAAGTCAAGCAGCATGACAGAGGCTTCTGGCAAATGGACTTAAGCAGATAATAAACCATCCAGGATCAAGACTGAGATGAACAGATTCATCTACCATTTCCTTTGCAGTTTTCAATGTCATTTCATTATGTTCCTTATATAACTATACTTGGTTTTCAACAGCAATAGGATCCTGGCCATCCCTATTTCCTAAGTTACCGAAATGCCACCCCTAGGGCACTTGGTACGGTTACGAAATGTACCCGGTGCAGGTACGGCCTGGATACGCACCCGGAAATGCCTTGGAAACGGCTGGGCAGGTCAGGGTACGTCTGGGAATGTCTGCGTATTTCCTGGGTGTTTCCAGGCCTGAAACAGTTTTTTTTTTTTTTTTTTTCCTACTTTAAATTTAATATATCATTACAGCAGAAATTACAGTTTTTGCAGCAGCATTATTCTATGGAAGGTACCAAATAGAAGCCATCAAAAACAAGGACAAAAATAAGCATGTATGAGATAAATGTAATAAACACCTCAACTAGATGTGGTAGGGAGGATGCTTGTGCCCAGGTTCAATGAAATTATGAGTAGTTTGTTGTGGTTATTTAGCTTGTTTTGTTTTTCATATGCATAATATGTGGTTAATTCCTATTTATTAGGCTGGAATTTATATATTTATTTAATTATTAGGTTGTATTGTATTCTAATCTTATTTCATTTCTACACAAAATGATTCAGTCTAATTACATTACATCCTAATTTTTGCATTACAAATATAAGGAATTTACTAGACTGTTTGAATGCAGGTACGGTACACTGAAACGGAAAATTTTTAAAAACCTCGGGTACAGTACGTTGTGGGTACGTTCGTACAATATATTTTTAAAAAGTAAAAAATATAAATATATATAAAAATTTAAAGAAAACAACAAGCTTATAGTCTCAGCAACCTATAAAATATTAGAAGCCAACAACAAGCTTATTATGAATCAGAAGCCATCTAAAGCAAGATTTCTTTGACTGAATACAAGAAGACCACAAAACATTAAATCTATGAGTCCATCTACTAATGGGCTCACAAACATTCCACTTATTGTTAAGGCCCAAGGAAAGGTTATGGGAGAAGGAAATTTTTTTGTAGAGTTGTTTGGAGATAGCCTCTTGGAGAAGGGGCCCTTTGAGCCACCTCACAATATCCCAAAAGTCGTTCTCATCCTCCAATATTAGTCCAGTAGCAAGAGCTGTGAAAGCATTTCTGAGCATTGTATACATTCTGAACTGAGATTGAGGAAGCTTATAGAAAGCCTCAAGGTCTGTCCATTCCATCCACTTCCCAAATCTGTACAAGTCATGAGATATTGTAATTCCTTTCTTAAATCAGAGGGCAGAGCAGCCTCTTGTCAAGGCAAGGATCTTGTCATTATATTTCAGATTCGACAAAATCGATTTGTAGGCTTGGCACCTAGTGTCAAAGGAAGAGAAGATAGGCTGCCCAACCACCAAGTGCTTCACTTGTTCCCATGCCTTCCAAATTGACTGAAGAATAAAGGACCCATGAGGAGCAACAAGAAAGCACCCAAATAGTAAGTCAACCAAATGAAGTCCTTTTCATCTCTCTTGACCCTTCGGAGCCTATTGGCAATATTGAATCTCACACAAACTTTCCAAGGTTCAATTCCAGTCAAAGCCCTCAAGTTTTATTTATTTTTGCACTTAAAAAAAAACCATGTGGGTATGCTGTGGGTATGTACCCACAAGCCCTGGGTACGTCCCGGGTATGGATTTCTGTACCAGGACATACGCAAGGCTTGTAAGTACATACCCACAGCGTACCCGAACCAGTACCAGTACCCGGTACGTATCAAGCCTGGTACGGAGGGGTACTTGGCGTTTCCGGGCAGTCTAGGATATTTACAAGGTAAACCTCTCTTTTGGTAGAAAACTCCACTAAGAAGTAGTTGGAGCTGCTACATTTATAGAGAATGCCACTATTATTGATCATATTGTGGCTTGTTAACGTTGTGAATCATAATGTGGCTTCATGACATTGTGAAGGGGTTAACCTGTGTTTTGTTTGATATAGTCTACTAACCAGAAAATGAGTGTCCTCCATTTATGCCATCATTTGTTTACATTGTTCATTGCTACCCTACAAAAATGGAGCATGAAGGACACAGATACAAGTCAAATAGAAACAATTATCGAAAATATAATCGTGTCTGTTTGTAGCAACGGAAACCAAATAAACAAATGGATCTAGTTCTTGGTGGCAATAGCACTTACAGTGCTAAACTGTGAACTTAGACCCTTAAAACACAATGGATGTTGTATAAGGCTTACAATATTTACATGATACACAATCAGAATGTAATGTCCCCTTTTTCAAATTAATGTCAAATGAAGACTTCTTGCCATTCTCTTCCCATGGCCAAGAAGGATAAGTGAACAAGGGAAGTAATTGAACTCATTTCAGTTTTCTTTTATTATTTTTAATGTTTTTATTTGGTGTTTCACTCCTTAAGGCAGGTCGGTTGGGGTTATGAGACCCCAACAAGAGATTAGAAGATAAAGTGAAGCTTAAAGAGGTCGGTCTTCACCTATTTGGCCTTTGGCGCCAACCAAGGGATATAAAAAGGATTGTATGACCTCATTTGCAAATCATCTTTGGCACATATACACTTATACTTGGTTTGTTGGGTTGATTGCTCAATACCTTTCCACTTGAGGACGACAACCCTCTTGTGTGGCATCCAAGGAGGACGAAACCCTTCCTTGTGGTTTGGTGGAGAACGGAAACTCTCCATAGTGGTGAATTGAAGACATCTACTGAAGATTCTTTTGCTGATTGGGATCTAGGGCATCAAGAAGAAGACCTACAAGAGCTTTGATATATTTTTGGAGCCCCTCTCCTAGGGAGCAACTAGGGTTTGGTTGTGATTTGGTGCCTTCTAGGGCACATAACTCATATATTCTTTGATATTCTGACTTATCATAATTTATAAGGCTGGAATCCATAATTTGGTTATTTTTGGAGGAGTTTTGTGGCTTCCTACTACTGTCATAAATTTAATTACAACAGAGTATTATCTCTGGTTTTCTCCATTTCTTTTATGCAAATTGGATGGATATTTGTTGCCATACTTGAAATAATTATTTAAAAGTATTTTTCAGTTGTTGTGCATGGTTATATGGTGAATTTAATGTCCCTATACATTCGCTGCTAGGGTTTCTAGGAATATTAAAGATGTTATAAAAATCAGAATTTACTTCACTTGGGGTTTGTGTGATTTCCTTGATTTACAGTTTCATCCCTAGAAAGGGACGTTACAGAACCATTTAATGTCTCTACATGACCCTCCCATGCCAAATAACAAGTCATTAACTCGCAAAGACAACAATCTTAATATAGTTAACATTTATGCCAAAAAAGTTAAAGCTATAGTGTTTTTGGCTACATTGCTAGTCCCAAACATCTATCTTTTTATGGCAAGCGTTATGGGCCATTCAATGCCCCCTCATGAAACATCTAGTTTTTGCTTGAGTGCATAAAGAACTCTGAATCTCACCAAAACATTGAGAAAGAACTTGATTGAGAATCACAATATTTGCATACCGAAAACCAGTGTTACACGGGGACACGTTCCGACCCTTTTCCTCACGTCTCAGACGTCCCGGGGACTTGGGGACAGAGACAGGACATTTTCCGTCATCCCTAATTTCCGAGGAAAAAAAAGGGGACATCCCCCAAACAGAGAACGCACCAGGACATCCCGGGTGCAAAGGGACTTTGGGAACTATGTTGGGACGCGTCATGGCGTCCCCAACGAAATCTGCATTTTTTAACACTAAAACATGTCGAATTTCGGTTTTAGAGTGATTGGAGAATAATATTTAACTATTTTTTAGCTCAGCGAAAGTTTTGAAGTTGTTTCAACTCTCAATTTTGAATGTTGTCATGGAAATCAGTTGCATTTCCCCCAATTAATCAGCCACACCACAAGTTTCACTTACCAAGGAAAAGGAAGACAAGCCGTGAGAAGACAATTCAGTTTGTAAATGGTCCATTCATACTGTTTGTTGGCCTTGTTTAAACTAGTTGTCGGCTTCCAAAATCAATCAGCTAGGCTCCATCATCGCTTACAAACATAGGGTCCCAATGTTCTAAATAATCAGCTAAACAATTCACTTAACAAACTAATCTTATTTAGTTCTTATTTTAATTTTTAGCTCGAATCAATACTTGGGTGGATCCTTGAAAAGCTTTGAACTACTATTGTTGATAAATGATAATTACTATTGTTTATTGGCCTTTTGTTTAAATTAGTTTTAGGCTTCCCTAACCATTAATGGTTTCAATCTTCAAATTTTAAGTCTTAGTTTATTGAATTATTCATGTTATATTTGTAAAATTAAAATTATATATATTTTTATTAAACGTCCCTTGCCCCCCGCCATCCCCAAATTTTCAAAAAAATTGTCGTCGGAGTCTTAGGTAACTATGCCGAAAACTAATCAATGCAATCCAATTTTGCTAGGCCCAAATTGACTAAAACTCATTGAGTTCATTGTGCTTCTTCAAAACAAATAAATAGCACTACTGATAACAAATGGAAACATAAACTAAGAAGGAAAAATAAAATTTAAGTTAAAAAAGATGCATATGTTTTTTCAAATAATTTTGATAATGTTTGCAAGGAAATCATTATCGTTGCATAGTTTGTGTGTGTGCATACCTATGTTTAGGCATGTACAGTGTCGTACACGCACACATGTTCGCACCCATGTTCAAGCGTGTATGGGCGCGTACATGTACACATGTGTGTGCAAGTAGAAACACTTGCTCCAAACTTGTTGACTACTTGCAACAAAGATTGCTTAATTGGTAGGCGTGTTAAGAGCAACCATGTATTGGATATGGAGACAAGATGTCCTAGATGCCATACTGATGCCAAACCATATCGACCCTTAACCAATACAAGGTTATAAAAAAATCAAAAAAACGAAACAACATTCGATAAATATATAAATGTTATCGAATAGAATATGAATATAATATTTATCTATACATTATGCTCTATGCCTTTTAATGTATAAAATAGTTGTGTTTTTATAGTTGCCATATCCATATAGGGGTCATGAACAATTTCCATATCTTTATCCGTTATCGTATCAAACATCATGTCCATTTCCATACAACACTACATTGCTCCTAACAGAAAAAAAGATTCTAAATTGAACTCCATTTATCAACCTATATCCATACATTAATAACAAATTCTTTGATGTCTAAAGCAATATGAGAGCAATGAAGTTGATATCATCATGACCGAGCGCTTGTGTTTTGTACACAAGTTCTGTGTGTTATGTGTGTGTTTTGAGTACATGTGTGTAAATGTTCGTGAGGTTCACAATTGTTGACTAATCACAAAATGATTGATTATTTGAAAACACTACTCCCAACTAACAAAAATTCAAAACTCAATTTCATCACGGTCAAATCCATACATTAACATTCAATTCTTCAATATCGGGAGCTATGAAAGCATCCAAGTTGCCTTCGTTGAATCCAATATTAAGAGCAACGCTTGGAATAAACCTTCCACAAAAGATCGGTATAAACATCCTTCATGAAATGTTCTATATATAGGGTATTCCTAGTGTGTGTGTGTGTGTCACATAGGGAGAAAACATCAATCCAACTAATTTACTTTTTGCCAGTGTTCCACGGAGACACGTCTCCCCCAAAAGTTTGTCATCTCAAAGACAGGGGCCATCCCAAAGACGCCATGGGGTCGTCCCCTACTGTCCCTCCACTGTCACCAATTCACAGGAAACGTCCCCAAAACATTTCCCCCAAATAGGTGACATTTTGGAGATGTCCCCACTTTTTGGGGACTCCTAGGAGTCTCTAAGACGTCCCTGAGACTTCTAGAAGTCTCTCAAGCCGTCTCGGAGACTCCTAGGGGTCCCCCACATGCCTAAGGATGCTTTAAACTTTAAAAATAAAACAATTCGTTTTAAAAATTTACACCCCGATCCTAACCCTAATACTTATTGGGCCCCACCCACCCCCTAAGCACTCTAAAACAAACTATAAATAAGAGTTACACCCTCACTCCAAATCACAATAAAAAAATTAAAGCAAGAGTGGAAGCATTAGCGAGCAAGAGTGAGAGGGTGAGAGCATTAGCAAGCAAGAGTGAGAGCAATACCATTAACAAGCAAGGGTGAGAGCATTAGCAAGGAAGAAGGATAACATTACCAACAACTAATCTGAAATATCCCTTGTGGGATATTACTTGGAATTTGACAAATTAATAAAAATAACAGCAAATGATATTCTGATTTTTCTGGGTTTTAGGACAGCGAACTGAAAAATGCTTATAACTTGCACCAAACTTGTCCAATCCACATAAAAATTTACAGAGAGCTTGCTAATATGATAACAAAAACTAGAAAAATATTTTTGGATTTTTCTGAGTAATAAATAACTGCCAGTAATTTTCAGAAAGCCCTAAACTGCTGAAATATTTCAAAAATTCATAACTATCTGAATTCAACTGATAAAATTCTGATTTTTGCAGAATAACATATACAAAATATATGGATTTGAATCCAACCTTAAAATCTGAAAAAGGACACCCGGAAACCCTAAAATCATTGCTGTAATCTACCAATGCTGACGCCAACATAAGAAAGGGTTGGGAAAACCCTCAAATCTCCTCCAAAAGTTACGTAAATCTTTCCTCCGGGCTAGAAAAATTTTCCGAATCACCGATAGGGAAAATCCAAAAATGATCTCCTTCTTGCACCGAATCCACCTCTGTAAACCCCTAAAACTCTATCTCGAAAACTTTGTAGCTCTATCTATAGATCTAATCTATCAAATGCTCCACAAATAGCAAACTAGGGAGGATCTTTCACCACCGAAGCGTGCTTTGCTAGCTAGGTGTTAATCTTTCACCACCGAAGCTAGGGTTCCCTGTAATGAGCTTACTCCACAAGAAAAGAAAGTGCAAACAATGGTTGCTCCAATATCAAAATATGTGTGGGTATGAATGAATCCTTTCTTCTCCCCAAGCGCTACCTTTATAACCTTTCAATGCAAAGCAAAAAGGGCCCAAATAACCCTAATCGACCTCCCTCGGGAAACTCACATGAAATTAAAGTAACTTAACTTACTTTTTCCCTCTAAGTGCCAAAAGTGACTTAGGTGACCCCCAACGAAGGAATAGAATAATAAAGTGCCATGAACTTACCCAACAACAAAATATAACATAAAGCAAGGTGGTAATCAAACATCCATACCCAATAGCCTCCAAAGTGTCGTTAGCCCCTCGGTTATGACCAAGGCTAAGACTGAAAAATGTCCGTTAGGCCCTCGGTGAAGGAATGGGGACATTATAGTCCTCCCTTCCCAAAATTTGCTTGTCCCTAAGAAAATGCAAACTAGGATGTTGTAAAATCTTCTCTCCCTCCCAAGTAGCATCCTCAAGTGGCAAGTCTCTCCACCGCACTAAGTACTCTGTGATCATCTTGTTCCTGAGTTTCCTCTGTCTCACCTCAATGATAGATTCTGGTTTTAAGACCAACTTCCCCTCATCATCCAATGGTGGCAAATCCGTAGAAGGCACAATATGTTATCCTAGTGCCTTTTTGAGGCACGAAACATGAAAAACATTATGTATCTTGATGTGCTCAGGAAGCTCCAACTCATATGCAACTACCCCAACCCTTCGCATTATCCTGTATGGTCCATA
This sequence comes from Taxus wallichiana var. yunnanensis, assembly GCA_018340775.1. Classification (NCBI taxonomy): domain Eukaryota; kingdom Viridiplantae; phylum Streptophyta; class Pinopsida; order Cupressales; family Taxaceae; genus Taxus; species Taxus wallichiana. Next base: position 693,097,626 of record CM031238.1, read on the forward strand.
GAACCGCGGTTTCAGCTTCTCGGCACCACTTTGCTTAAGTGAGGATTGCTTGTAGGGCTGCAAACGTAGGAAGACTAAATCTCCCACCTCAAAAGACCTCTCTACCCTGTGCCTATCTGCATAAATCTTCTGTTGATTTTGTGATTTCTGAAGGTTCTCTGTGACAGCCTTGAGAATATCCTGGTTCTCTTATAACCAATCATGAGCTTTGGGAGCTCGGCTATCTGATAATACTAAGTCTGTGAATGATATAGCATCATACCCGTACAATGCCCGAAAAGGAGTCATGTCAATGCTCATCTGGTAGGTGGTATTGTAGCAATACTCACCCATGTGTAGCCATCTAATCCATGCACATTGATGTCTGTCACATAGCTACGCAAATATCCCTCTATCCACTTCCATCTACCTCGTCTATCTGTGGATGATAGCTAGTCTTAGAGTCAATTTTGTACTGTAAGTCTGAAAATCTCCTACCAAAAGGTGCTCATGAAAATTGTCCCCTGATCACTAACAATGTTTTTAGGCAAACCATGAAGCCTAAAAATACCTGTATAGAATATCTGAGCCACCTGTGGTGCCTTATGCCCCTTAGGCATAGAAAATAAATGGGCATACTTGGTTAATCGATCAACCACCACATATATGCAATCATGCCCATGTACTAAGGGAAGCCCGTGATAAAATCCATGGATATGCTCTCCCACTTATGCTTGAAAAGTAATGATAAAATGCTTCCAATGCTTATGAGTCAACACTACAATGTTTAAATTATCATCTAGATGCATATATGACTTCTTTTAATCATTTCCCGTGCACAAATATGACTTCTAAAAACAAACTAATCACCTACAACCAAGTGGCATTGTCATACAATTGGCATGCAATCTATGAAGTGAAATTGAATAAGTACTACAATGAATATGTACCCAGCAACTTATATCTCCATTGATTTAGATTGCAAGACTCAAATACATGCCAATGTGCCAAGACTCTTGTCAACAAATGAATACCAATTACAAGCCCAAGTCTAATTACAAAATGCTTCTACAGCAGCATGCTAAGAATCAACTATGATGATGTAACTAATGCAATGATAATAATAAAGAACCTGAGATTTTGATGGCTGCCTAGAAAGATTAATTTGATTCTCCTCAAATAGCATCAAATACCATCTAAACCCTTCCTTGTGTGAAGCGTTGCAAGCACCAAGAGAAATTGATGCCAAAGGAAGAAGTAATATGAAGAGTCGTGGCACTAGCTTGCTGTCATGAGTGACTGAAAATATCTCTAAAAATAATGCCAAAAAGTCCCAATACAAGTCGATTTGCTGGAAGAAAGACTGCTGCAATTTTTATTCACCAAAAGCCTTCAAAACACTGCTGGAAATGCTCAAAAATCTGATTACAACCAATGGAATTTTCTGAGTGAAAATCCCTCTCAACTCTTGGGGTTTTCGTCCACAAGAGATTAAATTCCTAAGGGTTTTCGTCCTTGGAATTTATTTGCACAAGCTCAGAGCTCAAATGCAAGAGAAAATATCATATCAAAAATCTGGAATGCCTCTACATAGGTCGACCTCTTCTTTATATAGGAAATGGGACCCAAAGTGACCTTTGGACTTCCAATGAAAGCGAAAGTGACCTTTGGACTTCCAAATCACATTTTCCCTTAGGAAGTACAATTTAATTAAGTGCTTTTATTTTATTGCACTTTCCTAAGTTCTAATTTAAAGTTAAGTCTATTAATTTATTATATGTGCTCTTTATAATGTTATATTTTAATTTTAGCACAATATAATAAAGTTAATAAACTTAAGTCACCCTTGAGCTCACCCTTTGCCGTCGTCAGTAGACAAAATAGGCCAAAGGTCTTCAATAAAAGTTACTTAGAAAGGAGGGACATTACAGTCCTCCCTTCCCGGAGTTGCTTGCCCCAAACAACTGTAAAGCTGGATGCTGAAGTATAGACTCACCTTCCCATGTGGCATCCTCTAATGGAAAATCTCTCCAACTAAACTAGGTACTCTCGAATCACCCTACTCCGCAACCTCCTCTCTCTCCTATCCAGGATCTCCTCAGGAACTAGATCCAATCTCCCCTCATCATCCAATGGTGGCAACTCTGCAGAAGAAACCACGTTCTGCCCCAATGCTTTCTTCAAGCAAGATACATGAAAAACATTGTGTATCTTACTTTCAAAAGGTAACTCCAGCTCATAAGCTACCTCTCCAACTCTCCTCACCACCCTGTATGGACCATAAAATCGAGGCTTAAGCTTTTCTAGCTCCACTCTTCTTAAGAGTGCTCTGTCTATATGGCTGAAGTCATAAAAATACCATGTCTCCTACCTCAAATGATCGCTCAATCCTATGCTGGTCCGCATACATCTTCTGTTGATTCTGGGCATGTTGCATATTATCCTTAAGTGCTCTAAGGATATCTTGGTTGTCCTGTAAACACTCCCGAGCCTTAGGGGCTCTACTATCTCCAAAAGCCAAATCCACAAAAGATGTCGCATCATATCCATATAAAGCTCGGAAGGGGTCATACCAATGGACATGTGGTACGTAGTATTATAGCAATACTCGCACAAATATAGTCATCTCACCCATGCCTTCTGCTGCCCTGAAACGTAGTTGCGAAGGTACCCCTCTATCCACTTATTCACAATCTCCATCTGTCCATCTGTCTGAGGGTGATAACTCGTGCTCGGAGTCAACTTTGTACTGCCAATCTAAAAAGCTCCTGCCAGAATGTGCTCAAAAATTTGCTATCTCGATCACGACAATGTTCTTGGAAGCCCATGCAATCTGAATACCTCACGAAAGAACAAATCAGCTACATGTGGTGCCTTAAAGCTGGTGGGAATAGCAAAGAAGTGCCCATACTTGGTCAACTTATCAACCACCGCATAAATGTGATCATTCCCTTCTATGGGAAGACTGTAATGAAATCCATCGAAATGCTCTCCCATTTCTACTCTGGAATGGGCAAGGGCTGCAATAAACCTATAGGGAAAGTATGCTCGGACTTGTTCTATTTGACAAGTCACACACTCACGAACATGGCGTAGAACATCCTCCTTGAGACCCTTCCAAGAGAATCTCTCTAACCTGCCTGTATGTCTTAAAATAACCTGGATGTCCTGCAAGTGGTGCATCATGGAGGGCATGTAGAATCTTGCCCTTGAGCTTAGATTCAGGAACTAAATAAATTTTGCCCTTATAATAAATCAAATCAGATATTACCTAGTAGCGCTCATCCTGAATCTTGCCATCCATAATCTCGCATGCCAATGAATTTTTGGAATACTCAACCAATAGTTGAGATTTCCAATCTGCAGAAATCTCACTCAAGGAACATAGGACAACAAGATGTGGCTTCCTCGAAAGTGCATCAACCACTACATTCTTCTTCCCCTTGACATACTCAATGTCAAAATCATATGCCTTGGATCCTGCTGACCCACTTTTTTGCCTCTCGTTGAGCTCCTTCTGCTCCAAAAAAGTACCTCAAATTGTTGTGGTCGGTCCTCACCACAAACTTCCCACCTACAAATATTATCTGAACTTCACCAAGGCATGCATGATGGCGAGCATCTCCTTATTGTAGGTGGAGTACAATCTCTCATTCTCCCTTAAACTTCCTACTCTCGTAGGCAATAGGGTGACAGTCCTGCATCAAAACTGCACCAATACCTGAACCCGAAGCATCACACTCCAAAATGAAGGGTCGAGAGAAATCTAGAAGAGCCAAAACTGGACAAGTGCTCATCACCACCTTGAGCCTCTCAAATATCACCTGTGCCTCATCTGTCCATCTGAATGCTCCCTTCCATGTGAGATCCGTCAATGGTGTTGCAATATCATAATAGCCTTTAACAAACCTCCTGTAATAACCACACAATCCTAGGAATCCCCGCAACTCTGAAATGTTCCTAGGTGGAGGCCAATCCTACATAGCTTGTATCTTCTCTGGTGAACCTTGACCCCATTGGCCCCAATGACATGCCCAAGATACAAAATCTCTGTAAGTCCAAACTCACATTTGGACATCTTAGCAAATAGAGACTGGGTCTCCATGATGCTAAGTACCTCATCAAGATGCCTCAAGTGATCCTCCCATGTCCTGTTGTAAATCAAGATATCATCAAAGAACACTAGCACGAACTTCCTCAACTACCTGTTGAAGAGATGGTTCATGCATGACTGAAATGTGGTAGGTGCATTAGTGAGACCGAATGGCATCACCAAAAACTCATAGTGCCGTAGTGACATCTGAATGTTGTCTTATGAATGTCCTCCTCACACGAACCCGAATCTGATGGTATCCTGATCGAAGATCAATCTTCAAAAAATAGATGGCTCCATGCAACTCATCCAATAGCTCATCTATGCGAGGAATGGGATACATGTTCTTAATAGTCTTCTTGTTGAGAGCACGGTAGTCAATGCACATCCTCATAGTCTCGTCCTTCTTCTTCACCAACACCACTGAAGAAGCAAAGGGGCTAGAACTAGGACGGATATGTCCCATATCTAGAAGCTCTCTGATGGTCCTCTCTATCTCATCCTTAAATTTCTTAGGATGATGATAAGGTGTAGTGATCATTGGCTTGGCACCCTCCTCAACTCTATGACATGCTCGAATCCTCTGTCTGGTGGTCTGCCTGGAGGAATGTCACCGAAGATTGTGTTGTGCTTATCCAATACTGCTTGGATATCTACATGAAATGGTTGCCCACTATTTGAAGAAGATTTGGATGAAATGTAGCATTGGGCTGCCCATGCAACCTCTCCATGCCTGATAATGGACTCCATCCTATGTGTTGAAACAACTCTAGGCCCACCATCGAAAGAGCCCTAAGCACAATCTTCTTCCCATCTGCCATAAACTCTAACTCCATCCGTCTAAAGTCTGCACATACCTACCAAGGGACTGTAGCCATTGAATACCCAAAACTGCATCAATCTCCCCAAGACCAACTACATAGAAATCATCTGTCAATGTATAGTCCCCTAACTGGATGCTAAGTTGCGGAATCCTCCTAGTGCAACTCATAGCAAAACCATCTGCAACCCATACATTGAACCCCTCAAAATCCTCAACCTGTAATCCACGCTTCATCACAAATCCCTCATCAAGGAAGTTGTGTGTAGTGCCACTGTCAATCAAGCAGACAACCCGCTAACCCTTAAGTACTCCTTTCAATCAAAAGGGATGGTACCTAGGGACTCAGAAAAGTGGCGATAGTACTGAACCTGGTACCTCACTCTCCCAAGCTCTATCTGGGGCTGCTCCTCATGTGCACCATGATCACCATCATTGTCCTCTGCATCTGTATCTGGTGAAGGCTCCTCCTCCACATCTGAGATTACCTCAATGAGGTGCACCTTGCCTTTACCAAGGAAATTATGTCCAGGCTCCCAATGGTCCTTATAATGAAAACAAAGCTTCTTCCTCCTCAACTCATTACGAGTCTCTGGTCCATCTTAGGAGGGGGAACACTCTTCCGCTTACTAGTAGAAGCGTTGAAAAGGTTTGGAGCTCGTAGAAGGCTTCTTACTAGACTGGTAAGAAGCGGGGGATGTCTCCAAATCTAATGTCATCTGAATGGCATCATGTAATGTCCTAGGCCTAAGAGCCTTGACCAATCCCCTCAACTGTCATGAAGTCCCTCAATGAACAACATCACCACTCGTCTCTCAGGCATCTCTAGCACCATCACTGCTATACGCTGAAATTCGTTGATGTATGCATCAACGTGCCCACTCTGTCGAAGTTGTGCCAAGTCCCTGTAGTAAAGCTCCACATCCTTGCGATCAAATCTCGCAATCAACCTCTCACTAAACTCCCTGTAAGACCGCAGAAGATCATGATTCTACGTGACTAGCCCATGATGCCACCAATCGTACGCCACTCCCTCAAGGTGCAATGTGGAAAATTGGATAGCCTCCTGCTCCTGCATAGGCTTAAGGGTGAGGTATGTGTCGAGCTTGTGAATCCATGCTCTGGCACTGATCTTTCCACTACCATCAAATGTGGAAAGGGTCACCTTGTTGGTGGCCTGCTTCAACTCCTGTTTTGTTGTGCTCTAGGTCTCTGTACCTATCTAGCTCTCAAATTGTCTCTCCTCTGAGCACAATACTGATGAAGGGGAAAGGCATCTGTATCTATTGTGGTAAAGCTCTCCACTCATCATTGGCTGCCATCACATTATCTGGAAAATTGTATCCTCAAGTGGATCCTCAACCACTGGTGGCTCATCTCTAGGTAGAAAGCTAGGCTGCATAGGTCTATCTCCACAGTCTTGGTAGATCTCCTCTCCTCTGTATGTGTATGTCTCCTCTCATGGTGAGGGGAATCCCTCACACTACCAACCTCCGTAGGTGATCTATTGTGTCTCTGTGATTGACTATTGGCCATTGATATAGACCTATCCCTCCCCTATCACATCTCTCTTGGCCTCTCCAAGGCCATCCTCTCCATCATTTGCTACATGGTTTGTATCATCTATTTGAGTAGTAATCATAGTCTGAAAAGCTCACGATCTGGGTCAACCTGCTCATCCTCGGGGAGGCTACGTGATCCATCTCTTATGTCCATGGTTTCAGTTGTGAGACGTGCCTGTCTCCTTGTATAATACCTGTGGGGCCCAACTTCTCTCGGATGCATCAATCAAAACCCTCTAGGTGGGAGGAACATTGCTCTGATACCACTGAAATATCCCTTGCAAGTTCTGATATGAATTTGACTCCAAGGAATATCATCAAACACTTTTGATGTAAACTTTAAGCTTGTTGGTCTGAGATTGCAGTCTGATGGTATGCTTGAAAAGTAATGATAAAATGCTTCCAATGCTTATGAGTCAACACTACAATGTTTAAATTATCATCTAGATGCATATATGACTTCTTTTAATCATTTCCCATGCACAAATATGACTTCTAAAAACAAACTAATCACCTACAGCCAAGTGGCATTTCGTCATACAATTGGCATGCAATCTATGAAGTGCAATTGAATAAGTACTACAATGAATATGTACCCAGCAACTTATATCTCCATTGATTTAGATTGCAAGACTCAAATACATGCCAATGTGCCAAGACTCTTGTCAACAAATGAATACCAATTACAAGCCCAAGTCTGATTACAAAATGCTTCTACAGCAGCATGCTAAGAATCAACTATGATGATGTAACTAATGCAATGATAATAATAAAGAACCTGAGATTTTTGATGGCTGCCTGGAAAGATTAATTTGATTCTCCTCAAATAGCATCAAATACCATCTAAACCCTTCCTTGTGTGAAGCGCTGCAAGCACCAAGAGAAATCGATGCCAAAGGAAGAAGTAATATGAAGAGTCGTGGCACTAGCTTGCTGTCATGAGTGACTGAAAATATCTCTAAAAATAATGCCAAACAGTCCCAATACAAGTCGATTTGCTGGAAGAAAGACTGCTGCAATTTTTATTCACCAAAAGCCTTCAAAACACTGCTGGAAATGCTCAAAATCTGATTACAACCAATGGAATTTTCTGAGTGAAAATCCCTCTCAACTCTTGGGGTTTTCGTCCACAAGAGATTAAATTCCTAAGGGTTTTCATCCTTGGAATTTATTTGCACAAGCTCAGAGCTCAAATGCAAGAGAAAATATCATATCAAAAATCTGGAATGCCTCTACATAGGTCGACCTCTTCTTTATATAGGAAATGGGACCCAAAGTGACCTTTGGACTTCCAATGAAAGTGACCTTTGGACTTCCAAATCACATTTTCCCTTAGGAAGTACAATTTAATTAAGTGCTTTTATTTTATTGCACTTTCCTAAGTTCTAATTTAAAGTTAAGTCTATTAATTTATTATATGTGCTCTTTATAATGTTATATTTTAATTTTAGCACAATATAATAAAGTTAATAAAGGCCAACATCTCATCCTGCACCTTGTTCACCCATCTTTGTTGGCGGTAGTTGAGATCATACGCCTTGCAAAAATCTCAAGCTGTTGTGATCCATCTGACCACAAATTTGCTGCCCACAAGGTATTGTCTAAATTTGACCAAAGCATGCATAATGGCCAACATCTCCTTGTCGTAAATTGGGTATCCCTTCTCTAAAGGGCTCAATTTCCGACTCTCGTAGGCAATGGGATGCTTATCCTGCATAAGAACTAATCCAACACCCTCACCTAATGCATCACACTCAAGTATGAATGGACGAGAGAAATCTGGCAATGCAAGAATAGGACATGAACTCATCACCCCTTTAAGGTGATCAAAAACCTGTTGTGTTGATTCTGACCAAGCAAAAGCCCCCTTCTTGGTCAAATTTGTCAATGGTACAATCAAGCGAGAGTTCTTCATAAACCGCCCTGTAATATGTGCATAGACCTAAAACCCCTCAAATGTGTCAATGTCCTAGGTGGTGGCCAATCCAATATCACTGAATCTTTTCCCTATCAAACTTGACTCCACCTCCATCAATCACATATTCCAAATACAATAACTCTGCCATACCAAACTCACACTTAGAAGCTTTCACGTATAGCAAGTTAGCTTTCAACATACCCAACACCTCATCAAGATGTCTAATGTGATCCTCCCAAGTCCTGTTGTAGACCAATATGTCGTCGAAGAAGACTAATACAAACTTCTACAAATGGCGGTTGAACACATGGTTCATACAAGATTAAAATGTGGCCGGTGCATTAGACAAACCGAATGGCATCACTAAAAACTCAAAGTGACCATAATGGCATCTGAAAGTCGTCTTATGCACATCCTCCTCTCTGACCTTGATTTGGTGATATCCAGATCGCAAATCTATCATGGAAAAATAGATTGCCCCTTGTAGCTCATCTAATAACTCATCAATGTGTGGCACTGGATACTTATTTTTATTGTCTTCTTGTTCAATGCACGATAATCTATGCACATCCACATGGTTCCGTCCTTCACCAACACTACTAAAGAAGCAAAGGGATTGGAACTAGGTCTAATATGCCCCATATCTATGAGCTCATGTATAGTCCTCTCAATCTCATCCTTAAACCGTTTGGGATGATGGTAAGGAGTAGTAACCACAGGCTTGTTGTCCTCAAGCTCAATCACATGCTCAAATCCTCTATTTGGAGGCACACCTAGAGGTATATCACCAAAAATTGCACTATGCTTGTCCAGTAGGCCTTGGACACTCACATGATACTCTAGTCAACCATCCTTTGACTTCTTAGTCGAAACCAAGCATTGTACTGCCCAATCCACCCCATTGTGCTTGTAAATCCTCTCGATCCGCTTGGTCGTGACAACTTTGGGTGCATCTGTAGATAATCCCCTCAAGATCACGTTCCTCCCCTCGGACTTAAACTTCAACTCCATTGCCAAAAGTTAGTCCAAAATTCACTAAGAGAATGGAGCCACTGCACTCCAAGCACAAGGTTGCTTTCTCCAATACCAACAATATAAAATTCATCGGCAACTATATAGTTACCCATCGTAATGTTCAACTCTAGGACTCGCTATATGCACCTCATAGACTCTCTGTTGGCTACAACCACGTTGAAGCCCTCAAAATCATGCCTACTGGACCTCGTCTCTCAATCAACAATGCATCAATAAAGTTGTGGGTAGTCCCATTATTAATGAGCACCACAACTCGCTAACCCTGCAGAACTCCTCTGACCCTAAATGCCTTGTAACTCAAGGTACTAGACAAAGTACAAATAGTCTCCTCGGGAAAGTCTCATCCTCCTGCTCAATACCAAAGCATGACCCAATGCATCTCCATCTCCATCATCCAACTCTTGAGTCTCCAGCTCCTCATCTCCATCACCGTCACTCTCCTCAAAGACCTCAATGAATTAGGCCTTTCCTTTCCCTGTGCAATCATGTCCTAGAGCCCAAGGTGTACGGCAATCAAAACATAGTTTCTTTTGCCTCAACTCATCTCTAACCTCTTGGGATATGAATGGCTTCTTAGTCGTATCCTACCTGGGTGGAGGCACCTTCTGCTAAAAACCATCCGGTCTAGATGGAGGTACCCTTGGCGGAACTCAAGGTGGAAACCTCGACTTTGGAGTAGATAACTCCAGATCTGTGCTCTCCTAATGGCATCATGCAATGAAGAAGGATCAAATGCCTTCACAAACCCATTTGCTAGTGCATCTGTTAAACCTGCTATGAAGAGTGAAGTCAATCTCATCTCTGAAACATCAAGAACGGTGACTGATAACCTCTACAAATCTGCAATGTATATGTCCAAAGAACATATTTGTCTCAAATGAGTCCTCTCTGAAATACCTGTCAGGATCCCTCCTGTAAAACCTGCTCATCAACCTCTGTGTGAACCCCACATAGGTATCAATATGCATGTGTCACTATGTAATAAGACCATGACACCACCATTCATGTGCATCTCCTTCAAGATGTAGGTTTCGCAAACATAATTGCATCCTCTTGCGCATGGGATTCAAGTCAAAGTGTGTCTTCAACTTTTGGATCCATGTTGCGTTGTACACTTTTAGACTCATCGAAATGTGGGATAGAAATCTATCCCAATCTCCTTTGTAACTCGGGCACTGCATCGATGATCTCTCTTGGGCATGCTACCAATCTTCATTCCGATACTGGGAATGGCATGTTATCCCGAAACCCTCACCTCAAGGATCGGTACTTCTCCCAACAAGCTTCCTCATCCAATACTTCGCTTGCTTCCCTACCGTGAAACTTCGGATCCTTCAACAAAGAGGGCTAATGAAATCCCAAAGGCTTGGTATAAGAGCAGGAGATTGCTCCCCCCGAATTTCCACTTTCACCTCTTTGAGCCTGTTACCCCAAATTACTATTTTCTCCTCGATCTACCTCGAGTCCCAGATCTGCCTGTGACATGACCTTCACGTGAGTTGGCTCAATTACTGATTTGTAGTCTCTTGTTGTTTAACCATATTGGTGAATAATTGCTTCATTAAATCCACATTAAGATCTTCATTGTCACCCAATTTCTCAACCCAACAAGGCTAGAGGAACAACAACTCGATACCACTTTGAAATATCCCTTGTGGGATATTACTTGGAATTTGACAAATTAATTAAAAATAACAACAAATGATATTTGATTTTTCTAGACTTAGGACAACAAACTGAAAATGCTTATAACTTGCACCAAACTTGTCCAATCCACATAAAAAAATTCAGAGTGCTTGCTAGTATGATAACAAAAACTAGAAAAATATTTTTGGACATTTCGAGTAATAAATAATTGCCAGAAATTTTCAGAAAACCCTAAACTACTGAAATATTCAAAATTCATAACTATCTCGAATTCAGCTGATAAAATTCTGATTTTCGAAGAATAACATATACAAAATACATGGAATAGAATCCAACCTTAAAATCTGAAAAAGGACACCAAAAACCCTAAAAATCATTGTTGCGATCTACCATCTTGCCGACGAGGATAGGAAAGGGTTGGGAAAACACTCAAATTTCCTCTAGAAAACACGCCAATCTTTCCTTCGAGATGGAAAAATTTTCCGAATCACCGATAGGAAAATCTAGAAAATGATCTCCTTCTTACACTAAATCCACCCCTGTAAACCCTTGAAACTCGTATGAAAACTCAGTAGCTCTGTCTATAGATCTGATCTATCATATGCTCCACAAATAGCAAACTAGGGAGGATCTTTCACCACCGAAGAGTGCTCTACTAGCTAGGTGTGGATCTTTCACCACTGAAGCTAGGGTTCCTATGGGATCTTACTCCACAAGAAAAGAAAGTGCAAACAGCAGTTGCTCCAATATCAAATATGTGTGTATAAATGAATCGACCTCCCCAAGCACTACGTTTATAACTTTTCAATGCAGCAAAAAGGGCCCAAAGAACCCTAATCAACCTCCCTTGGGGAAACTCACATGAAATTAAAGTAACTTAAGTTACATTTTCCCCCTAAGCGCTAGAAGTGACTTAGGTGACCCCCAATGAAGGAATAGAATAATAAAGTGCTATGAACTTACCCAATTACAAAATATAACATAAAGCAAGGTTGTAATCAGACATCCATACCCAATAGCCTCCGGCGTCGTTAGCCCCTCAAGTATGACCAAGGCTAAGGCGAAAAATGGTCGTTAGGCCCCGGGTGAAGGAATGGGCACATTACAAGAACAACAAGAGTTCGATCAAGTGACAAATCTTCATTGCATTGAGCCTTTGGTCAACTATATTTGAATTTTGAATGAAATCATCATTTCGAATATAAATATTAATATATTGATATTTGGCAAATTCATTATTCAATGCAATGTGTTTGGTATTTCAAAGTTTCATTTGTTTTTTATTATACATAACTAATTTTTCAAGTACTATATATATATAGATTTACGCCACCATCCCTCCGCCCCACCGCCTTCCCCTCCGCCGTCCCCAAACCTAGGCCCTTCTTCCCCCATCTCCGAGACCCGTCCCCCATTACGAGACTCGTGGAACACCGATTTTCAGAGATTAATATAAACTCTAATATCTAATGACACTACTAAAAGAAAATGTTTTAATCTAGGTTTAATTTTATCTATCATTTTGGACTCATTATCGTAAATGTTTCCCCTTTTATTTGTCACTTCTTTAAGCAATTAAATGTTTGTGTCTTGAGCAGCTATTTGACCAGTTTTTACCAATATAGAGTATGTAGATATTGAACCAAAAAGAGATCCTAGATCTCCACTTTAGGATAGATAAGGCTTAATTCTATGTTTTCCATATGTTAGAGATGCGCAAGTGTAGCTTAGATTAAGCTAAACCTAGCCTCTATTTTGTAAAAGAAACTCTTCATTGTTATTCTTGAAACTAAATGATGAACACACTTATAATGAGAGGGGGTGTATCAGTATAAGATAATCTTTTACTTATTTCAAAACTTAATAACCACAATAACAACAATCACACAAGATCTAACAATTAAGAAACACAAGATTTACGTGGAAACCATTTCGGGAGAAAACCATTGAGAAAGGGTCGCTTGGATCTACTGTCCCAATCCAGTCATAAAATAATAAGTCTCTTACAGAAATTTGTAGGCACTAACCCACTAGAGACCAATCCCCACTTCTAAGCACCAACTTAGCAAGAGACACCAATCTCTTCTCTTCGGAAGCACCAACCGCCTAAAAAAAAAAAATTTCAATGGATGATAATTAAATAGACCTCCTTCACAAAAATCTGCCTTGAATGACCTCTTATTTTCTCTCCTTCAGAAATTTGCTTGAGTTTGAATGATATATCTTTATTATTCCTCACTCACTTTCTTTTCAACTACATCTCCTTTTATACCTTCTCATGTCACTTCAAAGGGGTGTGACTTCTCCCAAGGGGCACTCTTTATTTTCTTGGGCACTAGATATGGGTCGGCCCATAATTTAAATATTAACACCAAAATAGAGGGGGGTCGGCCAGCATTCTTCAATGATCATAAACTTGTCTTTAATGCCTTGGAATGGTGCGATCTGCCCTTGAATAATGGAGATTCGAAACTGATTTTGTTTGGACAGCGATTAGTGGCCTTTGGCCTTCAATGATCAGATAATGATTTCCTTTGATAGAAAATTCCTTTGACATCAATGACAATTAATCCAACACTAAATAGTGTTTGGACAAAAAGATTTCTCTTAGCTGCTGTATTTCTTGAGGTTTGAATTTTCAATCAGTCTGCATTTAGATCCCACGTCTTTGTTTATGTAGAAAGTTCTAGACCAATTAACCACTTATTGTTCTTAATGGATATTAGTATATATTTCATTCCATTTATGATATCTTCCATGAAAAGTTCTTATGGAATAAAGGAAAATTTTGGAAGCCTCCAGATGCCAACCACTGACTAGTAAAAAAACTACAAACTGTAGTTTCAAGGACCCAAGAAAACTTGAGTTTGGAAGATTCAAAGAAAAATATTTTACATGCATAACATAAGAAACCAAATACCTGCTGGGATATTCACATCAATCTCCTTCGTTCCTCTAACAGTTCCATGACCTTTGCATGCACGACATAACTCCTACATTGCATTTGAAAATATATTTAGTTGGTTAATATACAGAAAGAAATTTTATTTCTTATGATGCTAAACAATCAGACAGCGACACTCATATCAACAAATTTAATAACACTGTAATCCAGTCTCCCAAACTCCACCTTCACAACACGGCCAGATCCTCTACATGTCATGCATGTTGATGCAAATGGAGGAATAGTAACCTGTGAAAATAATATGAATTAGTAGGGAAGAAATTAGGGCATGACCATAATCAAATAAATAAAATGCATGCAAATTCTTGGAAGTGAAGAACCCATAGGGTCCTGATATAGAAAGCTGTACATCCAACATTCAGTTGCACAAGTGCTAAATACTCCCTGAAGGAACCTAAAAGGACGGACTCATACTTTTCCAATGCCTCTGCAAGTTGGACAAATTTGTGGCCTGGCCCCTGGGGATAGCCGCTGCCCTCTGCATGTAACGAAAGAATAACCATCAAAGAACATCCAGAAAATTAAAATGCCAGAAATTCATGCTTTAAACAACACTTTTCATATCAATCCCACCCAAGACATACATGACCATTACCTAAAACATTTTTTTTCCTTTTGAGGAAGTTCAATTGCTATTGTATTCAGAAATTGCAGAGATTACATCTGAAGGTCAAACCCTCACCAGGAGTAAAAAGGGACTGCTGGTTTTGCTAATTACAAAAGATTTCGATGATAAAGATCTGTGAATTTCACCAACTACCTAGCAGAGTCCAAATATAAAAGCTACATTGAATATAGATCGGTACTACTATTAACAAGACCATCTAATGTACATTAAACCTAGAGACTGCCATATAACCACCTTTACAAACGACTTCTGATGTGACTCTTCTGTACACAAAGGACCTAGAGAAGTGCCAAAATGGGAGTAATTAGTGTTTGACTGAATGAGCACCAATCCCGAAAATTCGGCTGGTTAATCAGGGCCCTTCCACTGAGTCTTTTTCTTGGGATCAATGTGATTTGCCTCCTGCATTGGTTCTGTGGGACGCCAATTTGGTAGAATAGTTTATGTTGTATTAGGTGTGTAAACTGGCACCTTCCAATCACTACCCTGAACTTGTTAGGCGCTGCTGCCTCAAGCCTGAGTAGCTTGCCTTTTTGTGGGAGAATGCCACAACATATTTTCCTGCATGTCTATGTTTTCCTGGAAGGCCTCAGCAACCAACCTTTTTAAGGGGAACATGAATACATCAAAAGGTTTTCAATTGTTTGAAGCCGATTTTGCTGATATTCATTATTCTTCATCAGCTGCTTGATACAGTCAGTCTGCTCGACAATATAAGAATTTATTTGAATAACGCACTCCCCGAAAAGAGGAATCTCAGATCTGAGCACCATGAATCCCTGCCTTTTCCCTAATTGCTTGACACATCCCTCAAGGCTATTGAGGGCTCTGACCAAGGCAATAAGTACTATGGTGAAATCAGCCAAGTTTGGGGTAGAGTTCATGCCTCCCTGTGGGTCATTTGGACTGAATTTTTGGGCTTCTATAGGAGGGGTTCTATGATCTATCCATGTGATGATAAGAACTATAAGATTATGTTAAGCCATAAAGGCTGAATACAGAACTACAAATGGCATCATGATATAAAACAGGGGAATCAATTCTACCAGTTGCTGGGGGTTTATTGTTATAAATACGCATTGTGAGAATTTGCACATCAGCAACAAAATAAACGCTTGTAGGCTGGCTGGGATAAATGGGAAGAGGACCTAGCTTGGCTGAAGGGATATAATTTGAATTTAAATGATAAAGTAATTAAGACATCTACTGGTGAGAGTTGAAGGATTTTGTGCAATAGTATCACCTTCCTCTGATCCCATCTGATTTAGTTTGGCTGCATTCTGTCGAGGAATCAAGACTGTGATGGATAAAGAATAATTTTTCCTCTTATAGACTTTTAATGGCTTGACTTTCACAAATAGGCATCTGTGTTTGTAATACCATCTGATCCTCTTTCTAGATTTTTCCATTAGTCTTGGACTTCTCAACTGCGTTTTCTCAAACCTGTGCAAAGGCAAACGTTTGCTAAGACTTTGATGTAATCCAATGCATACCTTACTGTAATGTCCCCAAATGGACATTTTTGACCCAAGTTGGATTTTAGGCAAACCCAACTCACCAAAACAGATTTGTAGAAGATATAGCAATCATTAACAAGGCAGATCTGAATTTTTAATGAGAAGTGCGACTAGGGTAGAGTTAAAAACCACCACAAATCAGCCCCTAAATCTATATTATTCCACCCAAATCTGGTACCCCTAATTTATAAAGCCCAAATATGTATAAAAATGCAGATTTCTGATATAAACAAGGCTGCAATAAATTAATATAAGTCTGCAGACTTGCTGCCCCAGAATGTGAAAATAAATGGCACTTTTATTTATCCAAAAATTCAGAAAATGATTGGAAATGATTCATAAAAACCTGCTTTTATAACAGCAGCTCAGAACAGCTCAAAAACACCTTTAGATATCATCCATACATTCAAGGAATGGGTCGCTCCAATAGAATAAACACTGCTGCAATATTTCTTCATCAAGCTCTGCTGCAAATCTTTATTAAAACGCTGCTGGAAATAACTAGAAATCTTTACAAGCTCTATGGAAAATCCTGTGTAGAAATTCCCCAATTGCTCTAAGAGGGTTTTCGTCCTCTAGAGGTATAAACCATAGTTGGGAATACTCGCACTTGGCAAATACTCGGCAGACCCCAAAAAAAAAAACTCGGCAATATTCAGCCAATACTCGGCAACTTAAAAAATACTCAAATTTCTTTAAAAAACATAAATTTGCCAAAACCGTGTATTTGCAGCGTTTTCTTTCATTGCTATTAATGCTTTCTTTTTGTATTTTTCCAGCGTTTTCTTTCATACGAAGAAAGGTATTAACTATTAAGACATCTAGGTATTGAGAAACATACTCTCATACTCTCTATGATGATTGTGGTTATGTCAACATCATCAAATATATACACTGAGGATTTTTAGCTACACTTTTAAAATCCATTCATTCTATGGATGTTATTAAAATTTCTATCCATAATCTCTAGATCTGCAACCTCAAACAGCTCCACCAACCAGCCATATTTCTTATACATTACCGAGCTGCTCCCTCTAGAGCCATATTTCTTATACATTACCGAGTTTTGGCCAGTACTTGCCGAGTTTTGGCAAGTACTCTCCAAAACTCGGCGAGTTAATTTTTGGCGAGTTTTTTGGCGATTACTCGAGGACTCGGCGAGTATTTCAACTATGGTATAAACTAAGGATTTTCATCCTTTGAATATTTATGCAAAAGCTCAAGGCTTGAAACACAATTCAAAAATTATAAAAAGTAATCATAGAATGAATGCCTAAGCAAGTCGACTTCTCCTTATAAAGAAAGAAGAGACCCAAAGGCAACCTCTTAAACATCCAATCAACATTCATTGAATTTCTCTATGCATTTTCCACCCTCCATTTCCCTTCCTAGGACAAGTCGCCATTTCCCTTAGGGAGAATACAAAAGATATTTAATACTTATTTTTCCCTCCCAAAGCTGGTTACATTTTTCCTAGAGGGAATACACAATGAAATGGGCTTTTATCCTTTCTAAGTTCCCATTTCCCCTTCTAAGGCAAGTCACCATTTCACCTAGGATGGATAACAAATTATATTTGGGCCTTTTCCATCCTAGATTTAATAATTATTAAGTCATATAAATTATTATAAGTGCTCTATATATATTTTTCTTTTATTAATGACACTTTATAATAACTTACAATTGACTTAAGTCACCCTTAGGATCTCCCCTTAGCTGTCGGGTAGACAAAATAGGCTAAGGGTCTTCGATTGGGAAGGGGATATTACACTTACAAAGATTGTAAATCCTTGTTATCCTCCTATCCTTTCTTCCCAATGTTGTCGTTTCTATTTTCTAAGAACTCCATGCTTGACGTCAGTAGTTGGGGTTTGTAGCTGGGGTTTGTTGACATCAGTAGATTGAGCGCTTCTGACTTAACATCTGAATCATGGGTGTTCTCACACTTAAGTATATACCCCGTTGCCTTCAGGCCTCACCTTTCAATGCCGCCCAGTAACCTTTCATGTCAAATTGAGAAGCAGCCATGTTCAAGCAAGCATAGTTAAAGAATCTACAAATTCATCTTTTCATATCACTGACGAAGTAAATGTGTCAAGATCACTGTTGGTAAATAGGATTGCCATAGGCATAATGACTGTGACTAAACTTGTTTATAGTGATAGAAAAATGGTAGTCAGGCTGCCTTCACCCCTAAACCGTTCTTGACAAGGGACATAGCTTGGGTAGGCAGGTGGAAAATATTCAACAAAAATGAGTAAATGGAGTGGACTTTTGAGGGTAAAGAGATGATTTGAATATATGTTGTAAACTGTCATGGGGCATATATGAGGTGGTTAAAAATAAAAAAGTGTTATGAGACATGCACCTAGCAAAAGACTTTAAGCTACACATAAAAAGTGGTGCTGATGAAATAATATAAGATTATGCACAAAAGCAGTGATGGGATAAAACGGCCATGTGAAAAAGTGTTTTTAAAAAGCAATGAAGGGATAGCAATGTCAACAAAAAGTGTGGGAGGAATATACTGTAAGTTCATGTTTAATTGTAAGGTCCATGAGCCAATGGTACTCACATTAGGATTCAAGCAAAAATTGAAGTTGAAAATATGGAAGTGGGAAAGCAAAGGAAAAGAGGTGTGACAGCATAGCAGCCACAGCCAATGTTTTTCTACATGATCATTAACATCCACAAAAAATGGGAATGGAGTTGCAGCATTATAAGACTTCCAATTCAAATCGTTCTCTCTTTCAATAACCGAGTGATGCTGATCTGGCTATTGATGTGGTTTGATTGCCGACCCTGAGGAAAAGCCAATTATACCAGATTGATCAGGGTTATTAAAGAATACTCTTTAAAAAAATTTGGTGTCCCTTGTCAGGTGGAATACAACTATGTCCCAGATGGATGGTAAGCTAGTGAAGCTTGTAGTGGAAATGCAGATGCCCGTCCAGTGCAATTTTACAGTCCATTGTGTTTTACGAAACAAGCAATCCTTTTCGTAAGAGTTATGGATAAGAGCTGTGTTTTTGAGTCAAGCTTTTATCTGTGTTAGGGCCTGCTCTGCATGTGTTGTTTAATAATCCACAAGTACCATGATTAATGCACACTCACCATGATCGGTAGCAGGCCATATTAATCATAATGCATACTGTCAACGGTTAAGGAATGTGAGTCATTCTATCAATTCCTTTATCAATTGCAAAGTCTGTCCTGGCTGGTCAAACCCAATTTTTGTATTGTATCAGATTGCCCTGACAGTATTCTGAAAGATGTCAATAACCTTCACCTTGGAGCTTATGCTGCAACTCCCAGAGGTTATTTGATATAGATCCATAAGTTGTTGCAGTTTTCTGATTTCCCTAACAATAAGAGTTGAATGAAGAGTGTGTCATCAGCAAAATGGATGTTAGAGTAACTTTGTCCTCCTTACACAGCCAAGAGTCCACAGATGCTTCCTTTTGATGTAGCTTCCTCCATCATTCTGAAGAGGATTTCACCCATGACTATAGAACAGTATGGACTAAGAGGGTCATCTTGACATAATCCTCATGATGGACTAATAGGTGTTTTGTGTCCCCAGTGATTGATATTGAGAATGGAGGTGTGGTAATGCAGAAGTTGATCCACCCAATAATTTTTTCATTAAACCCCAAAGCTTTGAGGAATTGTTCTATACCCAATTACAGCTACCAAAATCCTTACAGATATCAAGTTTTATCAACAACATTGGTCTTTTTGAACCTTCAGGCTAAGTAGTCAGGTACCTATCTGAGACATACCTGGCATACGAAAGGGTCCAGTTTGGCCAGGGGTTCACCCAAGGAACATCCGGGACAACTTAGGTATGCCATATTCCTTCTCTCCAGGAAAACCCACAGACCCCATACAATTTTTTATTTTTTATCTTTGTTTTTCCAACATTTGACTTTGACTATTAAAAAAAAGACATTAAAAGTTAACGTAAAACCCAAAAAGAAAACACAAAACAACACGCCTCTCATTTCACATTTAGGGTTGAAACTTCATCAAGGAGAGTTTTAAATACATTATTATTGTATTCCTATGCCCATACAAGTGCCCATTCACTGCCAAGGAGATTGAGGATAGTTGGATTGAAGGTAGAGCTTTATTATTTTTTGTTTTTATTTGCGATCTTCACTCCCATTCTTGTTTTCTTTTTTAAGTTTCTTTTAATCATTTCTTAGGCCCGATGTTTTTTTGTTTTTTTGCCTTCGGAAGGCTAAATATTGGGTTGGTTTTTAACCTTGTAGCTACAGGTATTAAAATGGAAGCAAGCATTAGCTCAGGGGTGCAACCCTGATTCAAAACAGATTCATGTTTGCCACTTTGTCACAATGCTAGACTAGGTTTCAGGTCGTGGGGTTATATATGGGTTTGCAATGGTTGCAATGTCAAATAATCGGGTGAAAGCCCATTTGTGCATAATACTTGTCAGGGGTGAAATTTGCACAAGGAAGAAGGATGCACCAGTGCCAACATCAACAATTTTGGAGTACATCAAAGCACAAGAAAAAGAAGATGCAGCAGCTGCCATGAAGTCAGTTCATCCTTTGGAAAAGAAAGGATCACGATCCAGGAATCCACGGGCTGCCCCATCTCCTAGAAATACCCTAGTCTTAGCCATGACAGATCTTTTGTTGGCGATTCCTTCTACATCCAAAAAGGATTCTCCTCTTTTACAGAAAAGAACAAAAGGACTGTTGTAAAAGGCATTTCAAGAAGAATCTAGGGATATTGGAAATGAGCTCACCGTGCAATGTGTTTATGCAAATTGGCTAGCCTTTAATGCTGTTCGGTCACAATATTGATAGGGTATGGAAAGAGAGATCAATGAGGCCCCAAAAGAGTACAAAGGCCCAAGTTATGAGAAGGTATGCGCCATTTTATTGGACAAGGAAAGAAAATTCGTAAATGATTCATTGCAGCCCATTAGGGATTAATGTATCAATACAAGGATGCCCATGATTTCCAATGGATGGAAAGATGCTCGAAATCGGCCCTTGATTCATGTGGTTGCGAGTGTGTCATAAAGGGGCAATTTTTTTGAAAGTCATTGATTGTGAGGGACATGTAAAAGATGTAGAATTCACCGTCAAAATCCTCATAGAAGCCATTGAGGTAGTGAGGCCTAAAAAACATTGTACAAGTCATATATGCAACATGAAAAATTACAAAGCCACGGGATGTCAATGGAGTCGAGCTATGGGCACATATTTTGTATACGTTTTGTTGTCCATTCACTCAACCTAATATTGTAAAATATGGGGGAAAAAATGAAGTGAATTTAACATGTTTATGCTGAGGCCGAAGAGATCTAAATGTTTGTCACCAACCATCACACTTCAAAGCCCATCTTTAAGATGTCCTTGAAGTTGTTGTTGTTGAAGTTAAACGAAACTATTTTTTCATTTACTTTAGTAAGTTGATTTACAATTTGATTTTTATCTTATATACTTTGTTTTTTAATTTTAAATTTAAAAAATAAAATAGATGGTGTTGTAACATTGTGACCTGAAGACTTCCAAATGTTTTTTAATTTTTGTGTTTTGAATTCCTACAAAATTTGTTAACACTTGATTTCCTCACACAACAATCTTGAGACGACTTGTGAAGGTACGAGAGGCGCTTTGCAGCATGGTTATAGGCAATGTTAGGACTGTAGGAGGAAAAACACTAAGATGGCCCAAAAAGTAAATATGCTGACCCTAGATGATGAGTAGTAAGCTCGTGTATATTATTTGCTTAGTTTCATCTAGTACATCATGAGTATGATCTAGTTTGCTAACTTGAATCAGCCATGTTTGGGAGAGATCAATGATAGCATCAAATCAATCATTGAGAAGACGAAGGCCAAATGCAAAAGAGCGAGATCTTGAGGAAACAAATCCAAACATACCCCATTGATTGGTGGAACAAGATGACCACTCTGTTCCATGTCCTTGCCTTTGCATTGACTCCTAGACACTACAGTATTGAGATATTTTCTTTGCCCAAGGGGGTGCCACTATCAAAGGATGCTGAAGTCAATGAAGGTTATAAGATCACAATCGCTAGGCTCTAACCCCATCCTAATGTAGAAGACATAGTTGTTGGGGAGTTTAGGAAATGCATAGCCTCCACAATTAACAGCCTTGGCACTCTCAGGACAAGTACAAGATGGACAATCACACATGGTGGTACCTCTATGGCCGAGAACACACATATGCACCCTCTTGTAATCAAAATTTTATCATTGGTGGGATTTTTAACTCTTTTTCTTTTTGTATCAAATTTTAGTTTTCACTTTTATAAATTTTAATTTCGCATGTACTTTGCCTCAATAGGTTGCAAGTTCATCTTCACCTAATGGGAATTGGAGTACATACACCCTTATACAATCAATTAAGCATGACAACCTAGAAACAAAAAAGGTAGAAGAATTGGTTTGTGTGCATTCCAACTTGCATCTTCCATCCCACAAGCCAGCGGAGTACAAGGGTGGGTTGAATAAGCATTTGATGTAGACACAAAGCACATTGTCTTGGATGCTTTCATTGCCCGGTGTTCATTGCTTGAAATGAAGACTTGAATCTTTTCTTTCATAGATCCCACATAGTGTAGCAAGTGGGAGTGCCAATGGCAGTACTATTTCTTGTGATTCTAATAAACGACATAATGATGATGATGTTGGCGCTCTCGGTAAAGAACAATATGCCGTTAATTACTAATTTTATTAAACAATTTAAATTTATCCTGACATTTGGCATTCAATTATAATTATCAATTTATCATAAGTGTTTTGTGGTTATTTCATTTTTTCTATGCATATTATGTGGTTAAAGCAGGTTTATTAGGCTAAAATATTTGGGGCAAAAATAATTGTTGTATCAGTGTACTCGTGCCCTACTTGAACTGGTAACATGGCTTTTAGGGACTGGAGAATTTCCTTAACTATATTACTAATGATCTGTCAATACTACACGCAGGCTGATTTGGAGATTTATCGGCTTTGACGTATTGGATGATTCGCGAAGTAATATACTTGGATAGAATCTTGTATAGAATATTCTAAAGAGCAATTGAACTATAGTACCACATGTCTTGCATTTTCTACCTTAGTGATCAAGACCAGTTTGGTAGTGTTCATTTGGCAGAGCATTTTTTTCCTCTTACAAAACCCTTTATGGCGCCAATGAGATCCTTCTTGATGAGGCTTTGGAATTACTTGCAGAATAGACCACATAAACCATTAGGGCCAGGAGCTTTTCTGGTTGGAAAGATAAGATGATCAGCTTAATTACATCTTTTGTTGTAGGCTTCATTATGCTTAAATTATCTCCTTCATCAATAAGCTTGGGGATTTAGTTGACAAATGTTTATTTTCTTCTTACTGTTGCAGGTGTTTAAGGGTGAATTTCACCAAAGAATTCCATGGAATATTCCATTATATCCTCTTCTTGTTGTAAGACCATTCCCTCATCTTTTTTTAATTTTTGGAAGGAATTTATATGTTGCCTCTTCAATACAGATTTATGGAAGTATTTTGTGTTCATATCTCCTATTAATCACATTGATTCCTTGATCTTTGTTTCCAGTATTACTCTTCCATCTTTTGTATGCAATTGAGCTCTTCAAGAAGAAATTGTTCTAGGCTGTTAAAGTCTACAGAGAGACATGTCTCTCCAATTCTCTTTGAGCTTCTGACAATTATAATACAACTAGGGTTTCTTATGTATGGATGTTCCTAAATTCATTCTTGCTCCAAATCTTCAAACAAAGTTTAAGACTTATTTTTCCCAAGAATTTATATGTTGCACATCTCTGAATTTTAGCTGCACCATGCCACAACTGTTCTGTTTTGTCTCTGAACCCTGGATCTAACAGCCACATTCTTTCAAATCTAAACTAAGGCTTCCTTTTTCCTTAGGTTCTAGTTGTAATTGTGACTGTAACATGCCAGTGATCTGAAAGTATAACATTGGCTGCTATTTTTGTTGTTTCTGTCATCCATTGACCACTGATGTAAATGTTGTCTAGTTTTTCAGCTTTATATTCTACTCTCTTTCTTATGTTGCTTCAGGTATTAAGTCCTTGAGTAAAGTCCATATCTACTATTTGACCGTCTCTTTCCAGTCGTGTAAGTGCTTCTGCAGTTCTGTAATTGAATCCCATCCCTCCTTTCATCTCCTCAAGGATTTTGACCATATTGAAATCCCCAACAAAAAGAGATTATGAAGAGTGGCTGTTAAAATCCAGTCTATTATCAAGTTTGATAAAAGAATGTGGTTGCTCCCATATGGCAGTGTAAACATTCGCTACACAAAATTCCACCTGAAATTCATCTAATTGAAAATCGGTTAGTTGTCCCCATTTGAAAGCTTGTTGAGATTTGTGTACATACTTGGATTTGACAAGCACTTTAACAGAGTACAGTTTGTTTGCTACCCCAAATACGCATTTGCAAGCTCTTCATGGCACCTGCTCTCCTGGTTTATTGAATGAGTGTCATATCAATACCCTCCTTGAATACTATCAGTTTTAGATAATGAAATTTATCGAGCACACCGATACCTCTTATCCATGATAAGACTTGCATCACAATGATTTTGGTGACCATGAAGCACCTTCCCTGAGGGCATCTCTAAGTATGATAGCTTTGGAGTAAACGTCTGCTGTAATGTCCCCTTTTAGACAGATTTGACCCCTAAACGGATTTTAGGCAATCCCCAACCAAATGCAAGCTTAACACATGTAAATCAGAATTTTATCATACAGATCTGTATTTTATCTAGAGGAAATGCGACTAGGGTTTATTGAGAAATCCACATAAACCAGTCCTATTGCTTAACTCTTTGCATTCCCAACTGAAATAGATAATTTTTCAAGACCAAATCTGCAGATTTAAGACACAGTACAGATCTGAAATATTCTTTAGAAAATGCGACTGGGTTATTTATAGAAGCCCAACGAATCTTCAAAGAATTTTATACCTTTTTCACCTTAAACTAATTTCTGATTTTTACCAGTCATATATAGATAAAATACTGATTTTTTTAAGAGACAAAGTATGCTGGAATATTCCTCAGAAAAATCTGCAAATAAGATGACTGTAAATAACACTTTTACCCATCCAAAAATTCTGAAAATGGAGTGATTCAGTTTCTAAAAACCAGCTTTATTATTGGCTTCCAAAATCAGATCTGTAACAACATGCAAACATACCAGATCTGCCTAGAGATAGGTCGCTCCACATAAGAAAGAAAGAAGAAATACACAGCTGCAATTTCCCTTCCAAACCCCTACCAAAATCTGCAACTTATTTATCTTCAACTGCTGGAAAATAACTACAAATCTGTGTAAGCTCAATGGAATTCCTTGAGTAGAAATTCCTCAAATGCTCTAAGAGGGTTTTCGTCCTCTAGAGGTAATTCCTAAGGGTTTTCATCCTTGGAATAAATTATGCAAAAGCTCTAAGCTTCAGATGCAATTCAGAAAATAAATAATGATCATAGAATGCCCAAACCCAAGTCGACTTGTCCTTTTAAAGGAAGAAGTGACCCATAAAGACCTTCTACACAACCAATCAGCTCTTTTCCACATTTAATGTTTTTCTCCCTCCATTTTTCCCTTCTAGGGCAAGTCGCATTTTTCCCATAGGGAGGATACAAAAATAATGTGGCCTTTTTCCTTTCTAAGTTTCCATTACTCCTCAAGGCAAGTCGCCATTTCTCCCTAGGGAGAATAAAAATTATAATTGCACCTTTTTCTAACTTAGACTTGACATAATTATTAAGTTATTTAAATTATTATAAGTGCTTACATATTTTCCCTTTGCTACGGGAACTTTATAATAATTAAAAATAACTTAAGTCACCCTTATTTTCTTCCCTTAGCCGTCGGGTAGACAAAATAGGCTAAGGGTCTTCAATTGGGAAGGGGATATTACATCTGCATTAGATTTGTCATTCTCATATCCAAATTCGGTTCTTCATCAAACTCAATGGCTTCATTTGAAGGTTTACTTTTATTGAAAATGGCCTCGGGATTTACCTTTTTGTTTGGGTTTCATTTTTGCAGATTCCAATGGGGAGTTCAAGGGTGGATTGACATTTTCTGGGGTATCTTGGACATTCTCCATCACTGTTATCTCCAAATCTTAAAAGGCTATGAATGCCTTCGCTAATGTGATATAACCAACCACACCTGTCGTTTCTTTCCCCTCCTTGAATATGTCCACTAGAATCTATTTTCATTTTCTTGCTCTGCTGAATTTTGCATTGGGTAGCATAATCTTGAGTGGGTTTTGTTGTTGTCTTTGCTTCGGGTATTGGGCGTTTTTTCTCTCTTGATTGCATTTGCACCGGTTGATCTTGAGGTCCTATGAGGAACAGGCCCTAGCTAACTCTATGTGCACATGACGAATCTAGCACCCACATGGGATATTCTCATAGTCCAGCAATTACCCACCCCGATCCATAGGGATCCAAAGAAACTCTACTTCATCGAAGCAGATCAGACAAAGAAGAAGAAAAAAACATTAAACGGAGGTTGTCTTTTAAGTTACAGGACCGCCGCCCAGCCAGGGCGGCGGTCCTGGGACCGCCGGCTGCATAGGGTGGCGGTCCTAGCCATTACAGACAGAAAATAAAATCTGAAACGAACAACCTCTGAATTTGAAAGGATGTTCGTTTCTCTTCTCCTCCATGACCTTTCCCATTCTCTAGTGCACGGGAGGACATGAGAAAGGCTATAAATACATGTTGTAGAGGAGAACAAGGATCATCGAAGCATGAAAGCAAGTGAGCAAGAAATTCTTAGTGCTAGAAATTGTATTTTGTAGAAGAAAGGAGTGTGAGACAGAGCAAGCAAGTAATTGAGAGGAAGTGTAGGGATATTATCTACTTCTCTTTCATACTTATTGTAATTTTTGTACTTGTTGATTTGAATTGGCCAATAAAAGTGGGAAGAAAGAGCAATTTCCCTTCCCGACTGGTTTTTCCTCCTTTGGGGGTTTTCCAGGATAAAATTGTTGGTGTTATGAGCTTACATTCTTTCCTTTAATACAATTGTTGATTGAAGCACAATAGTAATTCATTCACTAGCTATCTCTGTTAGTTTCTAATAGAAAGCAAACAGCAGCGAATAATTGTGATTTTGTGAATAATTCCAAAGTTGAAGAGTTTCTGAGATCACACCCCCATTCGATTCCTCCCATTTCTAAGACTAATCTATCAGCCAGTGGTTTCTCCAAGTCCATACCGATGCAGTACGTGCATAGTTGACAACTCCTCCATTCCTTGTGAGTTTTGAGGCTGCTTTATGTATTCCAATGGTGTTTCTAGTTCTCGCCAATATTCACTCGAAAGCGAGTCGGCCTTACCTAAACTGGGATAGTGTCATAAACAGGCTTGATTTCTTTAGGAAACATGAGTCGGCTTGGAAAACTTGATATTTCTCTTTCTTTGGCGAAACCACCACCATGAAGAATCCCTTGGTCATCACTAAGATCTCTCTTTGAATCCGAGGATTTCCAATTCAACTAGACCCAAATCCTTTTTGGGGGCTAGGAAAAGTCCCCACAAATCTGCAAATGAGTGACTGTTATTTTAACATCAAATTCTTTGTCCATTTCATCCATTAAGAGAGAGAGAGAGAGAGAGAGAGGTCTTTGGCAAGGTGATTATCTTGATATAGCATCCATTTTCCTTTTTGTAGGAAAGTTGAGACTATTGATAATTCTTCGGCAAGATATTGTGTTAATATTTGTAGGTATTCCTTGTAGATTTGTGGTACTTCATTGGAGACAACAGATCTAAATTTCTGGCGAAGTTGTACAGAGGAGGTCCCTAAGAGGAGGCCATGGCCTTCTCTTCAAGGAAGTCCCTAGAAAGCTAGAAACAATCAGACTTTAAAATAAGGAAGAGCAGATAGTGGGAATGGGAGTGAGCCAATTCGTAGCTAAAACAGATTAAAGAGGCTCATAGTCCATACCCAAGAGATTAATCCAGCACACAATCTAACCAAAGAGATCAAATAGGCATGCACAATCATTAGCCATAAGGTACCAGCTTTCCCTTCTAAGGTTAAGCAGGCCTAATATTAACCAAGTTCAACCACATAACAGAAGCATTGACCCTTTTTCCACCTCCATCATAGAAGAGTATTAAAAACATAGTGTGTTTGCACCTTCTTATAGCCATGCATCATAAGGCTCATGTATGCAAGTATCTCATTGAACAGCATAATGTGCATGAAGTATAAATATTTATAGAAACAAAATATCAAAAAACAAATTAAAAGGTACCTTGCATGTATAGCGCAAAAAAGGAACTGGAGAGAGAATTTGTGCATGTGTTAAAAAAGAGCGAAATATAAAGCTAATATATGCAAATACATAAAGGGACAAGCATCTTACTACTCTGGGGTTGGTAACCTTTGAAGCCACCCATCATGATAAAATCCATGTGGCCTAGGAGCTATAAATGATCCAAAAATGGATTTGGAAGTGCCCAATTTATGTAATTCTCTAGCTTAACTTGTAATATCTCCTCTCTCATGTAAATTGTAAGGTAAAAATGTTTGAATCGGTCTCGAGTGATCCAGAAAGCTTCGAATGACAAGGCCGGAAAGTTTTGTTCTAAGAAGGAAGTTTTACGGCAATTACGCAGTGAGTTACAAAAAAACATGAATGTGAATGGTTGCAAACATTTGCACTTCTCTAAATGGTTCGTTTCACTTCCTTCTTCCTTCATGAGCAAAGCAACATTAAATACAAGTGGAAGAACATGTCCATCATGTTGGTTTTGGGTGAATCCAAGTCTAAGGGTCGTAAACAAGTAAATGCAAGTAAGAAAGGTCTGAACCTTTCATGAAGGCCACACAGTGGTAGTAAACTTGTATTTTTTGAGAGAATTGCACGGTGTAAGGGGGGCAATTGCTCACCCACCGGAGTTTTTCTTGATTGGGTTTCTCCATGATAATTACTTGTCTCCTTATCTCTTGTTTATTGACTTCCAACTAGTTGTGTGCTGAAGTTGCACTTTTATAAAAAAACTCTATAAAGAACGGACACTCATTATCACTATACATAGGATCTGTTATAGCTGTCTAGAGTTAGTTTATGAGTCAGATTGGCATCAGAGCAGTTAGAATCAAATTGTCCTTGTGCAGTTAACTTATGTTGACATTGCAGTTATATGCTCCCTACCCGAGAGAGGTAGTGAAAGTGGTGAAGGTATCCTTATACCTTTTGAAGTAGAGATTTCCACAAGAAAGTGGAAGCAAGGAATTTGAAGCATGGCTCGTAGTGGTGATGAAGATGCATGTGGAACTGAAGAGGAACATTTCTACAAGTTGGAGGCGGATGTGGCAAGTCTGTCAAAGAATATGGGCAACATTTCCTTGTCTATGGGAAAGTTGGAGTCTATCATGGGACTACTCATGGAGAAGCTTGGTGTCCCCAAGGAGGCACTAGGAGATCATAGGGAGGACGCTCCTGAATATGAGGAAGAACAGCCCCATGCCAACCCTACCCCTCCTCCATTCAAAGCTGAGGCGAAGATAGAGATTCAGCCATATGACAGAGACATAAATGCCGAGAAGCTAGACCATTGGCTAGCCCAATTAGAGGTATATTTCAGTTTGCATCAGATTAATGAGAGTCGGCAGATTTCTTTTGCAAGGTTAAAATTAACCAATCATGCTCTAACTTGGTTTGAAAGTTATGTTCACACTTTGATAGTTAACAAGTTTCCTCCTATTTCTAAGTGGGATGAATTTAAGATGCTAATCAAGAAGCAGTTCTATCCTATTTGCTATGAGGAAGAGAGGTCCATGTATTGGCAGTATCTCAGGAAAAAAGCAAAACGTGCAAGAGTACACCAGCAAGTTCCAGAAGTAGGTTGTCCAAAAGGGTAAAGATGTAACAAACCAAGATATCTTGATGAAATACATTGGTGGACTCCATAGCCACTTGAGAAGACCAGTTCTCTTGGCCAAGCCGGTGAACGTAGATGAGGCTTGTTCTCAAGCCCACTACCTAGAGATGGACAAGAAGAAGAGTTCATCTACCTCTCAAAGTGCTTCAAACAAACAAAGTGACACCAAGCAAAAGGAAAAAGGAAAGGGAAAGGTAAGAAGAATGCTACTTCCATTTCTAAAAAGGATACTAAAGTTCATTGTGGTCATTGTGATGTTGACACTCATTTCGAGGATAAATGTTGGAAGCTCCACCCGGAATTACACCCCTTCAAGAACAAGAAGAACAAGAAGGCAATGGCTGCCCTCCAAGGGGAGAAAGTAGATTGCAGTGATGAGGTGGATGAGACAATGTGTTGTACCTCTGTCAATAGAGAGGTATGTTTGGGTAGTAGTAATGGTGTTCAAGAAAATGAACTTGCTAAGCTCTTTCATATTAAAATTTAGTTGAAGAAAACCAAAGTGGATGCTCTTTTTGATACTTGTTCGCAAGTGAATTTGATAAGTAAAGAGTTAGTTGATAAGATGAAAATAGAGACTTACCATCATCCAAGCCCTTACTCATTGGGTTGGGTAAAGAAGGGCGTAGACATCAAGGTTACCAAGCAATGCAAAATCACGTTTGGTATTAATAAACATTTCATTGATGAAGTTACCGTGGATGTTGTTCCTCTTGATGTGTGTGGTGTAGTGTTTGGCAGCCCATATTTGTATATCAGGATTTTATCTTCACAAGAAGAGCCAACTAATACCGATTAGTCAAGGATAGTAAGAGCTACATCATTTCAGCCTACAAGGAGATTCAAAGATCTCTTTGGTAAGTGCCTTTAAAGCTAAGAAGCTTATTATTAAAATTTTCCTTGCTCCTTTTGAGAGATATTCAGAAGAGAAAGTTGTTGCATCTAAAACCACTTGTAGCATGTTTACTAACAAAGAGCAGAAGCAGATGAGAGAGTTGGTACAAGTTCAAGGAAGTTTAAGGAAGTCCCTGTTAGGCCTATTGAGCATGAGATACATTTGCTACACAATAGTCCGCTTCCAAACCTTGGTTTGTACAGTAGTCCTTGAAGGATGCCAACGAGGTAAAACAACAATTATAGTCTTTGATTAAGCAAGGCATAATCCGTCCTAGCACTTCTCCATGTGGTTCTCTGATTGTTTTAGTGCCAAAAAAATATGGTTCATGGAGGATGTGTGTTGATTATAGAGCATTAAACAAAATAACCATCAAGAATAGGTACCCTCTTCCTCGAATTGATGATTTGTTGGATCAATTACAGCATGCTAAATATTTTACTAAGCTTGATTTGAAATCCGGGTATCACCAAGTGCAGATTAAGGAAGAGGACATTTGGGAAACAATGTTCAAGACAAGGCAAGGATTATATGAAAGGGTAGTCTTACCGTTTGGGTTATGCAATGCACCAGCTACCTTCATGAGGTTGATGAATGAGGTAATGAGATCGTTTATTAATTCATTTGTCCTTGTATATTTGGATGACATTCTTGTTTTGGCAGAACTTTTGGTGAGCATATTAACCATTTGCATCAAGTTTTGCAAGTTTTAAAGGAGAACGATTAGTGTTGAATGAGAAGTGTGAGTTTGCTCAATAGTCACTTGTCTTCTTGGGGCACATGGTTGGAGATGGAGAATTGATCTAACTAAGATAGAAGCCATTTTGAATTGGCCTATACCTTCTAGTTTGACCAAGACAAGGAGTTTTATTGGTGTAGTTCAATATTTGAGGAATTTCATCAAGAACTTCTCCTCCATAGCAGCACCTCTACATTCTGTGACAATAGGTGGTAAGGTTTTTATTTGGGGTAAGAAGCAACAAGATGCATTTGAGACATTTAAATACAAGATTAGTCATGCTCCATTTTAGTTTTTCCTAACTTGCAACTTCCTTTGAAGTAGAAATAGATGCTAGTGATTATGCTATGGGGGTTGTCCTACTTCAAGGAGGTAGGCCCGTATGTTATCATTTTGAATTGTTTCATGGTGCAATTCTGAATTATTGTACATACGATAAGGAATTGTATGCTCTTGTTCAAGCGGTCAAGAAATGGAAGCACTATCTGATGGGTAAGGAAACTATCATACACACGGATCATCAACCTCTTCAATATTTGCAATCTCAAAATAAACTTCAACAAGCTAGACACTATAAATGGATGGGTTTCTTGCAGCAGTTTTATTTGATCATAAAATATAAGAAAGGTGTGACTAACAAATTAGTTGATATGTTGTCTAGGCCTCCTTTGCTTTCAGCTATAGGCACGTTAACTCTTCTTGAACCTTTTGTATGTGAAGCATATAAGGAAGGTTATGAGCAGGATCCGAATTTTGGAGAGATATTCCAGCGGAAGCCTCCAAGTGAGGGCTTTGAGCTTAAAGGAGAATATTACTTCCGGGATGGGCTGCTCTACAAGAATGAGAAACTTTGTGTGCCTACGAGGGGGAAAGAGTACAGTTGATGAGAGAAGCACACACTTCTAAGGTTGTTGGTCACTTTGGTGTTACAAAGACTGTTGCACACTTACAGAGGTACATTTATTGGCCAAATATGCAAGCAAAAGTTGCTAAGTTTATCAAAGGATGTGTTTTATGTAGTACAAGCAAGCCTAGTAATAGAAAGTTGGGTTTATATATGCCATTACCGGTTCCATCTAGGCCATGGGAAAGCATCTCCATGGATTTTGTGGGTAGTTTGCCTATTTCCAAAAGAGGATATGATTATATTTTTGTGGTTGTGGACCGGTTTAGTAAAATGTGTATTCTTACTCCTTGCAAGAAAACTCTCAAAGCTAGTGATGCAGTTGAGTTATTTTTGATAATGTGTGGGTTCATTTTGGTTTGCCCAACTCTATTGTTTCAGATAGGGACTCACGATTCATTGGGAAGTTTTGGTCTACTTTGTGGGAGAAGATGGATACCAAGCTAAAGAGGTCTACAACTTTTCACCCACAAACCGATGGGCAGATCAAGTAGTAAACCAGACATTGGTTCAACTCTTGCGAGGATATAATAGGAAACATCCTAAGACTTGGGATGAGAATTTGGTGTATATTCAACATTCTTATAATAGGGTAGTTCATGCTTCTACTAGTAAGACTCATTTTGAGACTTGTTTTGGTTATTTTCCTAAGAGTGCATTTGATGTTTGTTTTGAGACTACCATGTAGAGACAATGGGAGAGTGGATTTGAAGGTCCACAAAGTTGAAGTTCATTGAGAAGATTCGACAAATACACGAGAGGTTAAAGAGAGTGAAGGAGTCACAGCCAAGCACAAAGCAAGGCGTGATCAACATAGAACTAAGCATTCTTTCCTTGTTGGTGACAAGGTATGGTTGTACTTGAGTAGAGACAGACTCCAAGGTAAAGCTAAGAAATTCAAACCTCTTAGATATGGCTCATTTGAAATTCTGGAACAAGTGGGCAAGATTGCATTTAAGTTGGATTTTCCTCCTTATATGAGAATATATTCAATTGTTAATGTTGAAAACTTGTATCTCTTCGAACCCTCTATGCTAGATCATGAAGAAGAAGGGTTGTTCCTCCCATCCAATGAGGATCTTACTCCGCAGATACAGTCAACCTGGAATTGGTGGAAGATGTGTTATTACAACGAAAAGAGAGGACAACACAACGAGGAGTGCAAAATCGGTGGTTGATTGGGTTAAAAGGTCAATTGCCGAACAAGGCCAAGTGGTATTCCAGAGAAGATGTGGGGAAGAAATTTCCTCACCTCATCTAGTTCTTGAAGCTTTTAAGGACTTAAAAGCCTCAAATTGGGGAGGCATGATCCAAAAATGGATATGGAAGTGCCCAATTTATGTAATTCTCTAGCTTAACTTGTAATATCCCCTCTCATGTAAATTATGAGGTAAGAATGGTTGAATCGGTCTAAAGATGATCAGACGACTTCGAATGACAAGGCGTAAAGCTTTGTTCTAAGAAGGAAGTTTCAGAGCGATTACCAAAAGTGTGAATGTGAATGGTCGCAAACGCTTGCACTTCTCTAAACGGTTTGTTTTGCTTCCTTTTTCCTTTTGAGCAGAGCAAGCATTAAATACGAGTGAAAGAACATGTCCACCATGGTGGTTTTGGGTGAACTCAAGTTTGAAGGTTGTAAATAAGGAAATGCAAGTGAGAAAGGTTTGAATCTTTCATGAAGACCACACAATGGTAGTAAGCTTAGATTTTTTTGAGAATTGTATAGTGCAAGGGGCCAATTGCTCACCCACTAGAGTCTTTCCCAATTGGGTTTATCCAAGATATTGTTCATCTCCTTATCTCTTGTTTATTAATTTCCGGTTGGTTGTGTGTAATGTCCTCTTTTCATAATTAATTAACACTAGATACCCGAAAACTATTCTTATTATTTTTCGTAGGCTAAGGGGAAATAAATTAATTTAAGTGGTCCAAGGGTATTTTTATAGTTTAATTGGAAAAAGACACTTAAATTAAATTTTAATAAAAATTCTATGTAACGTCCTTTTCGTAATTAAATAACATTGGATACCCAAGCCTATTCTTATTATTTTTTGTAGGCTAAAGGGAAATAACTTAATTTAAGTGGTTCAAGTGTATTTTTATAGTTTAATTGGAAAAAACACTTAAATTATATTTTAATCCAAAAAGCAGAAATAGAATAAAATAATAATAGAAGGGATGAACTTCTATTATTGGGCGCCAAAGTTAGATTAATAATTAAATAAAGAATGGGGTGTCAAGGTTAGAAAAGGCTAGATGAGTAATCAGATCCTATTTTTAGGATAAAGTGAGGATAAAGCTTTTTAATATTGTATATTCCTATTCTTAGGATGGGGCGCCAACTTGGGAAGAGAATAAAGTTATTATTTTATTTGTTTATGGAGCATGCATGTATTTCCAGAAGGGGGCACCCACTTTCAAGAGCGGCTGGATTATAGAGGCATCTTGGAAATTTATCAACTACTTCATTGTCTGCAAGTAACTTCTGCTTTTGCATCAGCAATAGAGAACGAAAACCCTCATTTGCATACAAATTTGAAGACAAAATCCCTCATATTTGATCCATTTAGGAGTTGCAGTGACTATTTAGGATACAAGTGTTCATCAAATTCAGCTAGGGCACACTTTTCAGGCTTGATTCTACATCCAGAACAGCAAGTACATAAAGGGATTCAGTATCTAGGGGCGAATTTCAGTCAAAACAGTTTGCATGCTCTTATCTTTCATCTATGTTTCCATTTAGATCAGCAATTGTGAGAAAAATAACTATATTCAGACATTAGTATTTTTATTGTAGCTGATTGGAAATCAATAAATAAAAAAATCTGTTTTTGGCACATTGAGTTTGTTGTTTTTTATTTAAAAATCAGACTGTCGCTGTTACCATAAAAATATTTTTTAAATTGTTGTTCGGGGTTAGACAACAATATCTAGGTTTATCTGAAGGGTTTTCACGGATATTACAAGTAAACAAGTAATATCCAAGTAAGAAAGGTTTAAATCTTTCATGAAGGCCACACAGTGGCAGTAAGCTTAGAATTTTTGAGAATTGCATAGTGGAAGGGGAGCAATTATTAATCCACCGAGTTTTTCCCAATTGGGTTTCCCAGGATAATAGTTTGTCTCCTTATCTCTTGCTTATTAGTTTCCAATCGGTTGTGTGCTGAAATTGCACTTTTATATTAAAACTAGAACTCTATAAGAAAGGGCGCTCATTATCACTATACATAAGATCTATTATAGTTGTCTATAGTCAGTTTACAAATCAATAAAATTTTAGTGCATAAATAGGAGTGCAAGTCCCGGATATATTTTGGCGGAATAGATATCCCTCAGACCTAAAAACTTACCTAAACAAAGTTCATGTATGTGGTGCAGCCCCTTTGGGGCATGTTTCAAAAGCATCTTTCAACAAATTACAAAATGTAAAAAGTACAAATTTGTCTCTAGCATTTCCCTTTTCGAGATAATTCCATTTGAAGACCTTGATCCATTTTCCTTCCTCATGGATCCAAGCGAACAAGCTAGAGGAAGTCAACAATGTCATCATGTGCTTAATTTCATGTTTATTTCTTTAATTGGCATTGTATTTGTTGGTGAGCCTAGCACCCAACAATAAATTAGAAATAAAAATATATTAGTGAGCATGTAGGCTCCAAAAAGTAAAAAGAAAATAATAAAGCAAGTCTAATTGTGGTCGGCCTCATTTGAGAGCCCCAAGACTTGACCCCGCCCTCTTATTATAAATAGAGGTTGTTGGCATTAATTTAAGAAATGTTATGGAGATTATTCTTATTTTGGTGAAAGTTGGCTAGTGTAGCCCTTTTACTCTCTCTCTCTCTCAAGGACGAAACCCCTTGGGTTGAGGATCTCTTCCAAGGACGAAAACCCTTGGTTGGGAAATTTGTGAAGGACGAAAAACCCTTCATGAGGTTTTTATTGTGCCAATTGGGTGGAAAAGCAATAAAGGATCTTTCTCTTGCATTGAGGTCTTCTTGGTGCAATATTCTATTTATTCATAATGGAGCGACCCACTTTGGTGTGGAATTTTGGTATGTGTGATACTAATTAAATAAATCTGAAATTACCAGCCTATTATTCATAATTTATAAGGCCAATATCTTGAGTTTCATTAGTTTTGGTGCTTCCTAAGTTGAGTTATGAATTTTTAAAAATAACACTGCAAAAAAGGGTTTTCGTGAAATTCATATCTCCATATCTAGGGCATTAAAAAGTCAGTTTTATTACATGAGATGATTGTTGGTGATATATAATATTTTGGAGAATTAAGTGGAGCTAATTCAAAGGGTTTTGAAGGCACAAAAGTGGGTTTGAAATCCCAAAACAGGTCGCTGCCATAGAAGGGTGTTGGCTGGCAACAGTTAAGGGTTTATACATTAATTTCAGTCACTAAAAGCTCACTAAAAAATCTGAAAAGTGTTGTTTATCTTCAGCTTTTGGTCATTTCCTAAGTCCCCCTAAAAGGGACATACAATGGTATCAGAGCATCATCCTCCCAGCCTATGAAGAATGCAAAAATTGGAGATGATCATGATGAACCAAGATGGGATAGTGGATACATTAAATGGGCTTGTCCTAGCCATCCAAAATATGCTAGATGGTGGTTCGCTCAAGGAAGAAATGGTTTCAAGGAGTGACAGCTTGGAAACAACA
The DNA here is from genome assembly GCA_018340775.1 of Taxus wallichiana var. yunnanensis. NCBI lineage: Eukaryota > Viridiplantae > Streptophyta > Pinopsida > Cupressales > Taxaceae > Taxus > Taxus wallichiana. Next base: position 693,134,942 of record CM031238.1, read on the forward strand.
TATAGAGCTCTTCCGGAGATGGTGCGTGATGTCTTTTCCTTTTGAGAATTTTGTGGAAATAGAAAACTATAGAGTGGGAATGGGCACAAACCATAATTCCCCAACCCCATCAGAGGACCTTGGCAAAAACTCTCATCCATTGAGGGAAGAAAACCCTCTAATGTGAAGAACCAAGTTGAAGAGCATGTAGCGGATTAGCTACAAGATGGAGAAATCATAAGGAAGACCGAAGAGGCAATTTCCTTGTATAGCCACCCTTCCAAGGTGACAAAAGAGGAAGAACCATCGCAGCAGTTGTTTGGTGATGACTCTCAAATCACTCTCCTCAACACTCACACTCATCTAATGTTGTCCTAGGAGCATGGATTTTTTTAGATCTTGAGCTCACTCTTGGTGACAACCCACACACTCAAGTTTAACTAAATTCCCTAAACCTACATACACACACTCACTCAACTCCCACACACACATACACACTCTAACCTTTTTAGAATAAGGCAGGGGATACCCCATTCAACCCCAAAGATAACATGGCACAGGGTTTTGACATACAGCTCCTTGTGGATCTTGTAATGGGCTTGTAGCCCTGAAAAACAGCCAAATGCAACAAATCCAACATCACACCCTCACTCAAGATGAAGATCATGTATTTTTGGTGACCCATTTGTGACTTACAGAACATATTTCAGGAAGAACAGGGGTTACTTTGGGGCATAGGGCAATTTTCTCCACTTTAGGACTGTCCTAGTTTGAATTTAGGTCTCTAGGCTTGTTTTTGGAGGAAAAAACATGAAAACACACCAATCCTCACACTTCTTCCTCAAAACCACCTCCAACAGGATTGGATGATCAATTTGAACTTGCTTAGAATGATAATTTAGAAGAAAAATTTGTAAAACGTGAAATATCTCACTTTTCCTCTAACTGTGCATGTCAAAACGCAGGGCTGAAAATGATTTCATGGTTGGATAGGTTCCAGACCTCCTCCAGCTCTGCACTCTTGGCCACAGGGTCGTTTTGGTATGACAATGGTGTGTTGTAAGTTTCAGACCTTCATTCCACTCGTGTGAGGAGATATACGTGGCCCTAGTTTGCCATTTTAATACATAAAACTGCTCGGTTCGCACGTGTGGAGGAGTTTCAAGGGCTGAGAAAATTTGAGTCTTGTCCTTGATCCCTTAACGTGCTCCAATCATCACAGTCGGATTTGGTTTCCCTCCTTGATCTCTACAAATTCATGGCTCTTGGCCAGACACAGGAATAGAAGAAAATGGCAGATTTTAAAAACTAAAACTTCACAAACACGTTCTCCAATCACTCACAATCGCTGTCATGCTTTCTATATTATTTTTAACAATCTTACATGCCATACCCTATTCGAATTCTCCTCCAGCCTTTCCATTTTCTTGCAAACTGATGATTCAGACTTCTCTCTTCCATGATTTTCTCCTATTTTTCCTACTTGGACCCAACCACCACTAAATTTAGCTAGGTCCTAAACAACCTAGATAGACTTTCTTCTCTATTTTTACTCCCCTCTATCCTAGGAGAGGGCTTGGAGATCTTTTCCTGAAGGGAAAAGATCTTCAAGCCCATTTAAACCTTTATTTTTAATGCCCATCTCCAATTTAGGCATTATTTAGCTCATAGAGCTATTTTACAAAATCCACACATTCAAATCAAATGAAATGGAGGGAAAAACATGAAGACATCTCCTAAACCCTCTCACACAACAAATTTGAAATTTGAACTATGACATAGCCTTCTACTTAGGATGCTCCTGCATCATTTGGGGTGAAGGATCAGCCTTTGGAAGCCCTAGAAACACCACCGCCTTGGCCAAAGGTGAACCCTTGATTAATTTTTCTTGCAGCCCTAAAAAAGCACAAGAAGACGAAGAAATGGCCACGCAAGAACCAAGAGAAATGGAAGGTAAAGAATTTTTAATTGCAATAATTTTCCCTTGAATTCTAATGGTTACATGTCAAAAAATAATAAGGGAACTCGGGAGCATGAGCGAAAGGATGAAGGCAAGCTTGACGAACAAGAGGATAAAGTAAATAGCTCAAGCAATTCTCATATGGCAATAGAAGATGGAGTCATTGAGGAAGAAGAGATCTAAGGCCATAACGCTAACACCCATTGTTGTCCCGGAGAGTCAACATCATGAGGTAATTAATGATCATTGTTTGGTTAATGTTGATATTTTAGCATGTGATGAATTCAGGGATGAAAGAAAGGGTGATGAACAAGAAGGGGAAGCGAAAGGGATGGATGGAACCCACTTCCCAAATGGAAATGATAACAGTCAGCTTGTTGGTCTGTTTATAACAGCAGTCAATAAAGAGCTAAATGATGAAGAATTAGACTTGGGTAGGAGCCACAAAGACATCCCAAGTGCATGTGAACAAGGTATGGAGGTTGTGCAACAAGGGAAAGCACCAATTACCATAGAAATAAAGGCAAAAGGGGATGAAAGCTTTGTTGAAAGTCCAAGGAACAAATACATCTCAGATTTATTGCTCCCTAGTTCGCCATCACATGGAGCTAATCATCGTAATCAGTTTGATACAAATGTGGGCAAAATGAGGAGCACATTGAGTAGTAAGGGGTACTTACACCTTTTAGGCAGCCCCCAAGTTATGCATGCATCAAGACAACGGTCACTTTATGCACATAGACTGAAATTGGAGTGATAAGAGGTAACCCTCTTCCCAAGGTCCATGGTATGCATGCAAAGGTAACTACTTCTTCCTTCCATTTGGTTTGTAATCCATCTTATATACTTGTGTTTGGGGGAAGAAATTGGGGCCACAATGATGTTTGTATTGATGGTACCTCAACAAGTCTTTTATGGTCAAGAAGATTGGAAGAAACTCTCCATAAAGGACAAGATGAGGTGGCTGGACTGTTCCAAACAGCAGTCAAGAGGTGGTCTTTGGATGGAGTTCACAGCCTTAAAAAGAAGCCAGAAGTTACCCAAGACAAGCACCAACACATTTGGAAGGAATGCAAGGAAGAAAAGACCCTATTCGGTGAAGAGATCATGCAAATGAAGAGTGTTGATCCAAACTCAGAAATTCTGAATCATAAGGACATCATGGGCAGTCCATGGTATGTGAGTATTTCATCTCTCTTGTTGGCCAAATTGTCATTTCATGTATGTTGCCATCACGCACAATTGGTTAGGAAGGATGTCTCATGCTTGTTATGTATTCTAATGACACCATTAGTGAGATATCATCAGGACAAAAGTATGGGTGTTGTTATGGGAATCACCCATTTCAAAATTGGTACTTGGGGTAAAGTCATCTTGGTTTGTGTCGGTATAAGGAAAATGTCAAAAATCACTCTTGGGAAGGGTAAGACTAATGGATACTCCTTGCAGCCCTCTTTTTCTATGACATTGTTGCATGGGGACCACCAAAAGAAGGATCACAGGTCTGATTTTTCTATCAATAAGGGGCTGACCCATGGTTCCATGTATGAGAAAAAGGTAAGGAGGATAAGGAGAAAGGGCAGCATTCTTGTGTGGGTACATGACATACCTACTTATCAACCACTCCAGGTGAAGAGTCTACTTCGTGACCAAGTAGCTACCATACATAATTTCATGGAAGGGGATTTTGCAAGAAGGATGGGGCTGAGTATGGATGGTTTCATGACCACCATAACTAAGGGGATAGCTCTCGCTATGGATAGGTATGAACCTTGCATCAAATTCTTTGTTTCAGCTGGGATAGAACTTATTTTTGGGATACATTGGATTCAATTTTTGGAGGAATTCACGGTAGCAAAGCAAGGGGAATTTCATTATTATTCTCCTTTTCATATATCAGCTCATGGAAGAACATAATTGCAGCTGGGCATGCACAAATTCAGCCACCAAATAAATCTATAATGGAAGGATTTAAGTTGTTGATCATGATGGTGAAAGTTGACAAGGTTAAGCAAAGGGGAATTGAACTCTACCCCTTACCAATAGTCCAAGAAAGGCGGTCCATGGCTGAGTTTGCAAACTCAAGTTGGGCAAGCAACATCATGGAAACCTCTATGCCAGAAACGCCCCACCCCCCATATCCACCTTGAAACATTTCCGACTACGGAAAGTGAAATACCACCTTGAAACGCCCCGAAACACCGGGAAGTTTCCCGAAATGTCCAGGAATTTTCGGAAACGTATTCGACATTTCTTTTAGGAAGTTTTTAAAAACCATGCGTTTTCAAGAAGTTTCCAACATTTCTAAGAAGTTTTGAGGCTAGTCACGGTTTATATATTATAAGAAAGTTTATTCCAGTTTGTTGTTGTGTCACTCACTTAAATTTTTCAAATATAGCCTATTTTTTTGGGAGAATTTTCCAAAATTATGTTTAATTTATTTTGTGCTCAATTGTAAAGTCTTATGACATTAAAATTATACTAACAAGGAGGCACATTAAACAAGCCTAAAGATAGTTTGGGTCAAGATAGTAATCCAAAGAAAGCTGGAAGAATCTAACAAACCAAGAAATGTCAAGCTAGAAAGCTAAAGGTTTCGACTCATTGATATTACTATTACTACTCCTTAGAATAGAATTTTCGATTGGAATCCTCAATCAAATGAATACAATGAAGCGGGTTACAACAATAAGTTTTGAAACATGGATGCATGACTCTTAGATGATTATGAAGAAAATCTAGATTATAATCATGTATATATGAAACAATGAAATTGTAACCATGTTGAAAGATGAATCTTTAGAACTTCAATGAATACAAAGTATTTTAAGTGCTTTATCTCTCATGGTCCATGGACTAAAATTTTGAAATGAGTACTATGCATATATATAAATATATATTTATATTTTTTAATTTTTTTATAATATATTGTGAGAACGTTTCCCGTAACATTTCGTACCCAAAATTTTTGAAAATCAGCGTTTCCACATTTTGAACTCGTACCCGTTTCCATTTCCTAGTAACATACATGGAAACATATGGAGAGGAAGTCAAAAGATGCATGACTGATTTTTCTTTACCAGCTCTCCTATATTTTATTTCAGTCATCATATATTCCCTTCCTAAAGGGGAATTGATGAGTTACAGTTGTGTCAATGATAGTATGGATGCATATCAGCCAAACAAAGAGGACAAGAGGTTTGATAGGCATGAGAGGAAGTTGATCATCATGCCTACAAGGCATGAAGGAGGATGGACGGAAGATCATTTTTTCTTGAATAAGTTTGTTTCTTGTGCAGGTACAAAGAAGGAGCAACTGAGATTTATTTGGGATCCAGGTACTTGCAATTGCTTGGGGACAAGCAATTTCGAGAGGGGAGGATTGTCATGTCCCTTTTTCGAGATAATTCCATTTGAAGACCTTGATCCATTTTTCTTCCTCATGGGTCCAAGCCAACAAGCTAGAGGAAATCATGAATGTCATCATGTGCTTAATTAAATTAGAAATAAAAATTATTGGTGGGTATGAAGGATCCAAAAGGTAAAAAGAAAACAATAAAGAAAGTCTAATTGTGGTCGGCCTCATTTGAGAGCCCCAAGACTTGGAGCCACCCTCTTATTATAAATAGAGGTTGTTGGCATTAGTTTAAGACATGTTTTGGAGATTATTCTTTTTTTGGTGAAAGTTGGCTAGTGTAGTCCTTTTACTCTCTCTCTCTCTCTCTCAAGGGCGAAACCCCTTGGGTTGAGGATCTCTTCCAAGGATGAAAACCCTTGGGAAACTTGTGAAGGACGAAAACCTTTCATGAGGTTTTCATTGTGCAAGTTGGTTGGAAAAGTAATAAAGGATCTTTCTCTTGCATTTGTGGTCTTCTTTGTGTAGTATCCTATTTATTCATAGTGGAGCGACCCACTTTGGTGTGAATTTTGGTATGTGTGATACTAATTTGATAAAAGCTGAAATCACCAACTTATTCTTCATAATTTATAAGGCCAATATCTTGAGTTTCATGATTTTGGTGCTTCCTAAGTTGAGTTATGAATTTTTTAAAATAACGCTGCAAACAAGGGTTTCGTGAAATTCATATCTGCATATCTAGGGCATTAAAAATTAGTTTTCTTACATAAGATGACTGTTGTTTATATATAATAATTGTAGAGAATTAAGTGGAGCTAATTCAAAAGGTTTTGAAGACACAAAAGTGGGATTGAAATCCCAAAACAGGTCGCTGCCCTAGAAGGGTGTTGGCTGGCAGCAGATAAGGGTTTTTTTAATTATTTCAGTCACTAACAGCTCACTAAAAATCTGAAAAGCGTTGTTTATCTTCAGCTTTTTGTCATTTCCAAAGTCACCCTAAAAGAGTTATTACAGTCTCTAGGTCACTATTTTCTTTTACTAATTTCCACTCTCTCAAATGACCTCCAATTCCGATATATTTATATATGCACTTAATGCTGAAATTCCGCCTCATAAGTGGGGCAGCCAAAAATGTTGTCAACTTCTTCTTGTACGGATCAGTCATTCCTTACTTTCTTGATAATAGATATTGCATCTTTTAGCTTGCTTGTATCCCTCACATGCTAGTGGCTCCTTCAATGATCATTTGTATGGTCCTCATCGTCAGTTGAAGATCAGTCAGCTCTATTGTCATAAAGCTTAAAACAGTTTCCACATTTCCTGTGTCAGTGGCTACTATACTGTTTAGTTACGTGGTCCTAGTTAACTCAATGGTGCCAATTAACATTATAGTGTAGAGTGATGATTTACTTCATATTTTTCTTATTCAATGTCGAGCATTTTCCTTAATAATGGATTAAGGTTCTCCAAAAGTTTGAAAAGGCAACTCACTCCTTGTTTGGTTACAGTGCGTCTTTCTTGATTCTAAAAGCCTTAACCCATTCACTAGGGCATTTTTAAGCAGCATTTCTAATCATGCAAAATATAAACCTAGAGCTTTCAATCAATTTTCGTCTGCCATAATTTCTTCTTCAAAGAATGCATGGGACAGGGACTTGAATATTATCTTCTCTGACATAATCCACATCTTCTTCTTTTATTTGTAGTGTATTCCACGATGTTGATGTTTTTGGTGCTAAAACATCAACCATACGTGGCATCCAGATATTTTTATTTTGGGGCCTACAAACCATTTTCACTGACTCTTTCCACAATCCTTTCATGTTAGATTCACAAAGTGATTAGCAGAAGAAGACCCTAACAACAAAAGATAAACTTCCATCTTATTGAAATTGAGATAACTTCTCACAACATCTTCATGGAAATCTCAAGCACATAACCCTGTATTTCTCCTAAATGCATTACTCTTTCCTCAATCCTTTCATGTAAGACCCACAAGGTGATTAGGTGATTATAGATTTATTTGGTGGCTGACTTTGTGCATGCCCGTCTGCAATTATGTTCTTTCCATGAGCCGATATATGAAAAGGAGAATAATAACAAATGTCCCCTTGCTTTGCTACTGTGAATTCCTCCAAAAACTGAATCCAATGTATCCCAAAAATAAGTTCTATCCCAGCTGAAACAAAGAATTCGATGCAAGGTTCATACCTATCCATAGTGAGAGCTATCCCCTTAGTTATGGTGGTCATGAAACCATCCGTACTCAGCCCCATCCTTCTTGCAAAATCCCCTTCCATGAAATTATGTATGGTAGCTACTTGGTCACGAAGTAGACTCTTCACCCGGAGTGGTTGATAAGTAGGTATGTCATGTACCCACACAAGAATGCTGCCCTTTCTCCTTATCCTCCTTACCTTTTTCTCATACATGGAACCATCGGTCAGCCCCTTATTGATAGAAAATCAGACCTGTGATCCTTCTTTTGGTGGTCCCCATGCAACAATGTCATAGAAAAAGAAGGCTGCCAATCCATCTCAAAGAAATGTTCATAACTTATTACAACAAATCCTTGTCACCAACCCTGTTAAGTTTCAGCCAAACCACCTCCTGTATCCACCATAAAGCTGAGACACTATATCCATCATTCCCCCTAGTTACTTAGGTCTAATAAAATTTACATGGTTATTTTTAACTCGCCACCCTCCCAAAGCCCATTTCCTTCTTTGATACTTGCAAATATATAATGCCCTATAAAGCTTCCCATGATTGCATATGCTTTTTCATAATGTACTTTGCAAAACGATCCTAGTATTACAGGAAAATCACCCTTTATGACTTCACTTATTTTTGGTTTGTGTACATAATTTTTCCTGATATTTCAGACACGTACAAAGTAGGATCAAAATGAAAAATATTAAATTAATACCTCAAAGTCTCCAAACTTATTTTTGGTTTGTGTACATGATTCTTCCTAACATATCAAACATGTACAAAGCGGAAGCAAAAGGGAAAATATTAAATTAAAACTTCAAAGACTCTATAAATGTCAACGAGTTCTCCATTACGACATGGACTAATTGAAACAGCATCTCAAACTAATGCAACAATTAGCTGTTACTCTGCTAATAACAATTGCAGACCCAGTCAATGGTTGTCTTGCTCTGCAGGATCATTATTTTGTCTGCTAGTAGCTTTTTCACGTCTTATTTAAAAATGCAATGCAGATTCTTAAGAGCTTAGAGAATGCAGCCACTTATGCTTCCAAAAGTATTGGAGATAAGGTAATCTGTGTCATCATTATACAACCCAAAGAGCATCAGTGACAATACAGATCCTTGTTTTGCCCATATTGTACTGTGAAGACGGTTAGTAGCGAAAAATTGATCTACCACATCATCAATTATTGGTGGTGTCATCACAAGGGAGGTCACGACATCCAAAATGTCTCGAGTATTTACGTATCTGAAAGAAGAGGTGTACTGTTTTTGAAGAAGAAGAAATGCATGTTATGCTACACCAAAAACAGGAGTTATGTGTGGTGACTAGGAGTTCTAAAAAAACTACAAATAAAAGGTCCCTTGGAGTGGTAACGAAGGCATTGCAAATGTACCAAAGTGATAGTAAACTTTATGCTTTCTTTGCCTCCAAAATGATGGCTGCCAGGTAAATATGTTTCTTTTGAAGCTAGCTTGGCCTTTACCCCTGATTTTCTTCCTCTGTACAATTATAAATATAATCATTCAAACCTGTGGCAAAGATCATAGCCAATTGTGCTCAATCATGGTATGAAAATTGCCGTGTTTCTTTTGGGGACAGAAAAATGCAGGAATGCAAAAAGGGACTGCCTAGAACTACCCCTAAAATCCCAGATTTTATATTTGAATAGGAAAGTAGCATGGGGACAGGAACAGGGAACTGAGAGGTGGAGATGTGTTCCCATGGTACATAAGTTTTTATTGATCCCTGATTTGACAATGGAACAAATGATGTGAGATGTCCAGGTGGAAGGACAACCAAACAATACAATATAGCTGAGGAGATCAGAAATATGAACTCCTAGGGCAGCTCAGTTATGCTTAAGAAATTCAGCTTTCAGATTCTGTGCATCTTAGGCTTCATTAGATTGGAGCTTGAAGATGTGCTTCAGGATCATTCTGCAACTTAAAAATGGCAGTTGGTGAACCTAGGATTGGCCCACATTGACATCTGGTTGGAGACATAAAATGAAGTGCCACAGGTGTATTGTGTATTGGGGTCAGTGATGGCACAGTCCGAAACAATTTGGGATTGGATATGCTCTCTGCTTAGCTCTCATTCTTGTAAATGAATTATCTTAATTTCTTCGAGTGAATCTTGGTAACTTTTGGATAAATCAGGGTTCAGCCCGTCTTAGGGCCATACTATATTTGGTCCATCTGTGGATGTTTTACAGTGTGTCATACTCGCCATTTTGAAGCCAACGGCAAGTGGTCTGGCGTCAAGCACTCTAAATAGAATGAGAAAAGACATCCATGGAAACTCAGACCAGATTGCCTGAGTGTGTGCAAGATTACCAGCAGGGTCTGGTGTCCCACGAGTAAAATGCATCCCAAGAACAACCGTGTTCATCAAGGATGAGATCAAAAGTGCAGGAAATGAGTAATAGGCATAGAAAATAAATTATTAAAAAGTCCAATTTGGTCAGTATCAACCCAATGACATTTAGTGGAGTAATAATGCTAACATAAGCAATCCTTCCAAAAATTCAGTGTTAAACATTCCAACCATAAACAAATTTTCCATATCATTATCCTAAAGCATTTTCCCTAACACCATCCAAAAGTAGCTTATGTGCATCTTTAATTAGAAATGTAGTCCGAATATCCTTCACGACTTTCAATACACCAAAATATTGACAAAGTTATCAGAAATTGTCCTATAATCATGCTTGAGGGACTAAAATTTACAAGAAAAATCAAATCGAATCTACAAAAGCATATGTTCATAATACCATTATTAGACTATAAATAGCCTTATGTCCATCAACAGGTTAAGGCTTCCTTGCACTCACTGCATTTATCACATCGTACAGGAGCAATGAAGGACAGATGTTTCGTGCAACCCTTGACAGCTTCAACAAATGTCAATTGGAGATCTACCTGTCAGGATAAGAAAAATGAAAAATATAGCTTACACTCAGAGAGTCAGAAGCCATGCTACTGATTAAAAAAGTGAGAGATAGAACAAAATGTGAAATTCTCAAAGTTTGTGTAGCAACTGGATCGAAATGTTTTATCAATATTGGATTTAGAATTGGCATTGGCAAAATGGTAAATGTAGACCTGTATGTCAGCTGCATGTCTCTCTGCTTCACTATGAAAGAACTGTCATAATAATAAAACTTAATTCAGTTAATGACAAGTAAAATCATTGAGAATTTTCAGTAAATTCTATTCGCTGGTCATGAAATAGCATAAAAACAACATCAACCTCATCGAAGATTGTATGGAAGTCATCTGCAAAGGGATCACGATAGCCATTTCCAAACCCCGCATCTGAATCATTTGTTTGACCATGTGGTGATGCTCCTTTTTGAGAACCCTTGGTACCACCCTAAGAGAAATACACAAGCTGGAATCATGATTATTACATATAGAGAGAACACGTATGAAATATACACAACTCAATACACTCAAAGTGCAAGAACTAAATGCAAAAAGAATGTTCGATGTTAAAGACCATGTATTACAGATGAGAAGAATCTGAACAAAGACTAGAAATTAGCAATTAGTTTGATCCTTTCCTGTTCTGATACTATAATCTATCTTCCGAAGAATACAAAATAATTTAAATATCATGGGAATCAGAAAAGAATGTCTCACGTATAAAAATAATGAATCAAAAAGGTCTCAACTCATCATTCAAAATCGCTATCTAAAGTGTTAGAATATGCAGAGAGAGAAAGAATAAAGAAAGAATAGAATGTACAAAGATGGAATGAAGAGAAACCAGAATGCACACATTATTTATTGTGTGTCCGTCCTTTTATTATGTGAAAGATGGTTACAAAGTGGTTGAAGCAGTTTCAACCGCTTATTAGTTAACACTTAACTAATATTAATATAACATTAATACATAAGCCTTATATTTTAATACCCCCTCTTAAGGCTTACTCTATAGAACATACTAACAGAAGATTAAAATAACATAACCAACCAAGACCACGTATTCTTCAGAAGCTTTCCCCTTTGAAAACAATGTTTTGACCAGTAGAACTCCATCAAGCTGCCTCCCTGACCCTCATAAAGGTGTAGTTCCGAGCTAAATTCCCGAGTTCCCGGATTCCACCTCCCCAAACTCCCGAATTATAGAATCTCCCGAATTGTTGGACAACCATCCATACTGAGCCATCCACAAGCTCCATCAAGTTGTCTCATGACCCTCGTAAGGGTAAATTCCCGAGATCCACAGACTCCCGAACTATCTGGACAACCATCCATACCAAGTTTCACATACACTAGATTCCTTCATGTCTTCAAAGTGTTGCAATTCTTTTAAAATACGCATTCTCTATCAGTGAGTTCATCAATGTCAAGCATCCGGTGGATTTTCAACACTATTTGATTGGTCTTTGTCTTGGAATTTTCCCTTCATCTTTTTCTTTATGATCTTATCCATCTCGTGAAAAATATTTTGCTCAATAACTTGATAATATAAACTTTTTTCACAATTATTTATCGTTTTTTCCGAGAGTAACACAATCCATTCATGGCCAAATAAAAATCCCTAGTTCGTGATTTGCAACAGCAGATCCTCACGACTGCATTTCGTGACTGTTGCAAGCCCAAAAATGACTTATCACAATCTGAAATTCTCTATTTTTGCTCTCGATTTTGTATTATTTAAATCAGCTTTACACAACTCGTACCTGATTAGGGAGAGATTAAACACAATTTTAGACTGATGCCCTTCACGTGTGTGTGTGTGTATATTCTTCCTTTTTGCAAACTGTAACATGACTATAACAGCAGTAACAATGGAGACCTCTTTCTCCCTTTTTGCTTGCCCCGCGCTCTGATACCAATGTTAGAATATGCGGAGAGAGAAAGAATAAAGAAAGAATAGAATGTACAAAGATGGAATGAAGAGAAACCAGAATGCACACATTATTCATTGTGTGTCCGTCCTTTTATTATGTGAAAGATGGTTACAAAGTGGTTGAAGTAGTTTCAACCGTTTATTAGTTAACACTTAACTAATATTAATATAACATTAATACATAAGCCTTATATTTTAATATAAAGAGGCATGTATAAAGTATAAGACCGGACCACAAGGACCTCAACATAATTTAACTCATTTAGATAATTGAATTAAATATGGAATATCTTTTCCTTACAAAGACTACATGTTCTCATTTTTCAGAGAAGCATCATTAAAAGCGCATTTGTCACCGTAATTACTCCAAGGAGTGCATTCCCAAGGCAAAGGCAAAGACATGTAACATGGTCACTCTTGATAAATAAGAACTACAAAAGCTAGCTAGAAAGGAGCTTCCACACGGATCTCAGAATACAATGAATGTACTTCAGTATACCAAGGTTTGGGCTTCATTTGTTAATGACTAGAATATAACTTAACTAGTAAGAATCTTATCCACTATTATCTATTTGAATTAAAGCAAAGATACAAAAGCAATCACTTGAACATTGTAAAACCATGATTATATAGATATATATATATTTGAAATGCAAAATATAAAACGGGGCATGAATTCATCCAACTTCTACAAGCAAAAAAAAATTGAGATATGCAGCTTGCCGCAAAGAGTAAACATGCGAGCAAATTAATACAACTTTTAAGAGAAAAGTAGAGTCATACCTCCTCATATTGAGTTCGCTTCTTGGGATCTTTTAAAATCTGCGATGCCACTTCCAAACAAAAGGAGGCAACATAAATCAAGCTCGCATACATGATCAACAAAGAATATAAGTGGAACATAAGTAACCACAATATCAAAATTATATTTATATAAATTATTGCAAAAGTATGGCATTAGCACTTAGGTTTCATATGCATGCAAATAAAGAGCAAGACAGCACAAGCCTACAACCATGCAAAACAAAGCGCAAAATTTAGCACGGCCATGTACAAACCTCATAAGCATCATGTATTTCTTGAAACTTGCGTTTTGCGTTGGAGCCCCTTATTCATATCCGGATGATATTTCTTTGCCAACTGCAAATAAAATACCCATAGCTTAGGGTTGATTTTATTTCATACAACTAAATATAACCTAATTATTCACATGCTTTCCATTTTCATCTTGATCCTGACTTTTGTTTTCATCAATCGAAAAAGGATGAGTTTTAGCCTAATATTCCATCACAACAGCAGCAAAGAACCACTTATATATTGTTATACTGATTATGATTCCCAAGATCGATCAATAATTTTGTTTGAATGGAATGATTTTCAAAGCTTAAATTGTATAGAAAATATTCGTGGAACAAACAAAACAAGAGAACAAATAACTCTTTTTCACCTACTTTAAATGCCATAAAAATGGTTCAACCTTGTAATATGGTAATGGCACATCTCCTCTATGTTTAGGAGATTCCCCGAAGGTTGATGTTATATGCCTAATGAATATTGAGGCATATAATCTATGTGATGGGTGCCAACTATATAGAAGCATTCACAAAGAACGCTTAATGTGAACATCAAAAGCCATGCGTTGACTATAAAAAAGCTAAGAGGCACCCATAGGATGGTGGCATAAATAAGTTCCCCACCTAGATTGTGCTTTTATTATCAATATACAATAACAGTGAAAAAACATTTATTATCTCCTCTCATCCTCACCTTTGCCGACCTCTCCACTCAATGCATTCCCCACCCACCAATTCTTCCTCTATTCTATAAGAATATAAGGCTTATAGGTTATTATTAAGTCATTATTAGTTATGTATTAACTAATGAATGGTTGTAACCTAAATCACAAGGTTCAAGTTCGCGTTCATGTTCAACGAGGATAAAGTTTGGTTCAAGTTTGCCAAGGGATAAAGTTCAAGGAAAAAAATGTCTTTAAGTTCGAACAATTTTTTTCTATCATTTTTTATTTTTTGAAAAAAATGCATAAATATGTCAGAGGGACAGAGTGGAGAACTTCTATCCACTACTTTCAATCAGTATATGTATATATACATACATTTGTAAAATAATGCAAAATTGTATCAAAAACTTCCCATGTAAAAATAATGGATAAAGTTCAAGTTCATGTTTGACAAGAATAAAGTTCGGCAAAATTCAAACTTTTTGATAAAATTTGGAGAACCTTGTGACATAGGTTGTAATCTCATTTTGTAACTATCTCTTGCATAGTAAAATGACAGACAAAACTTATAATGTGTGCATTCTCAGAATATCCCCTTCCCAATCGAAGACCCTTAGCCTATTTTATCTACCCGACGGTTAAAGGAAGAAAATAAGGGTGACTTAAGTTATTTTTAATTATTATAAAGTGCCCATAGCAAAGGGAAAATATGTAAGCACTTATAATAATTAGTACCTTGAAAAATAGAAAGGGGCAACATAAAATAAAGTGCATTTAGCCAAAATGATTTATTCTAGGCAAAATGCGACTTGCCTTAGGAAAGTCAAGTGGAAATAGAAAAAGGCAAAAAGTTCATAAGTCAAAAGTTATCCTCCCAAGGAAAATGCGACTTGGCCTAGAAAGGATGGAGGGTGGAAAATGCATAGAAAAAATCATTGTATGTTGATTGGATATTTTGGAGGTTGTTTTGGGTCTCTTCTTTCTTTATAAGGAGAGGTCGACTTGCTTGAGAGGCATTCTATGATCATTTTTATAATTTCTGATTTGCATTTGAAGCCTTGAGCTTTTGCAAAATATTCTAAGGACGAAAACCCTTAGTATATTTCCTCTAGAGGACAAAAACCCTCTTAGAGCTTTGGAGGAATTTCTACACAGGATTTTCCATTGAGTCTTCACAGATTTTTACTATTTCCAGCAGTGTTGTTTTGAAGAATAAAATTGCAGCAGCTGTATGTTCATTGTGCAAGATGGAGCGACCCATCTCTTGGCTATTTTGAGCTATTTTGGAGACATTCCAGGTCTGAAAATTGTTGCCATCCATTGTACTGAATTTTGGGAATCAAAGTAAAGTATTTTCAAAAGATTTGGAAGGGTTTAATGTGTGGTTTCAACCTCCTTTCATCTGCAGATTTCTGAACTGTTTTTCAGTCTTATTTGCCTCATAAAAATCTGGTTTTCTTCATATTTTGGCTACTAAAAATATAGTGATCAGTTTAGAGGAAGCACAGATTTATTTGAGTGTTGTTTGTATGGGTTTTTCACTCAAACCCTAGTCACCATTCCTATAAAATTATTGCAGCAGTCAAAGCTGGGTTTTGCATGGTACATTTATCATCTTAGGGTCTGATTTGGCTCACAAAAATCTGCATATTATTTGGGGAATGAAGATTATCAAATAATGCTTGTTTGGTATGAGTTTCATGCACAAACCTAGTCGCACTTTCCTTAGAAAAATCAGATCTGCAGTGATAATATCTGAATTATCTTTTATTAATTTGCACTCTAGTATTGGGTTTGCCTAAAATCCAACTGGGGGCAAAAATAGTTCCATTGGGGACATTACACATTCTAATCCTTCTTCATTATTTCTCTGTTTATGTCTTCTACCATTGGTATCAGAGCCATTGGTTCTCGAAGGGATCGCAGTTCGAGGAAGCTCTTAGCATAGATAACAGACAGCGAGGAAGAAGACTATAGAGAAGTTTGTGGAAGCCCATAGTCATGGTTGCTGCGGGAGAAAATCCCTTTTATGTTTCCAAAGAATTTCCAAAGAAAAATCGACTTTAACCAGCCACCATTGGAGTAGGGCACATTCTGAGTAAATTTGTCCAAGCTTCTTCAAGTCTGAAAATCACGATTTTTGAAGCAGGTTTTCAAGTTATGGCTTACATGAAAAAATTAAAAATTGTGAATATCAGTTGCAAATTACAGGGGTATCTGCAGTCATTTTGAGCTTAAAAGAGGCCATTAGGGCACGGGAAAATATAAAGTCGAAGGGCACTCGATGTCTACGGTAAATGCTACAACCACACTGAAAGCCAGTGAATTGAGACGAAAATACAGTAACAAAGGCACGGTCTGAAAGTCGCCAGTTTTAACAGAAAGAGGGCACAAAACAATGGGCACGAATTTTTCTAGTATTTTATTTCACAAAATATTTTCTTGTAGATGACTGTGGCATTCCTTTATTGTAAATATTCAGACATTAAATATTCCTTGCATTAATTTCCAATTCAAAATCAGAATACAGATTTGTATCTCTCTATTGAATTTATTTCCATCAGAATATAGACTATCACTTTCATTTTGTTGCATTAATTTGCGGTTTGGAAATTAAAATTGGTGTGTAAAATGGATGACAAAGTCACAATATCTAACCACATAAACAATCTGAGATCTTTCATCAAACAGCTAGCAAAAATCAATGTTACAGTAGATGATGAAGATGCCAAAGCTATTTTGTTAAACAATTTGCCTTCTAAATACAAGGGAAAGCTCAAAGACAACAAATGGGTGAAAAATTCGTTGATGGATAATATGTATTTTAAAGAAGCCCCACACTTTGAAGATAGGAAAGGCTTAAGTTTAGCTGAAACTCGGCATGGATGGTTGTGCATTTAGTTTGGGAGCATGTGGATCTTGGGAATTACACCCTTATGAGGGTCGCGAGACAACTTGATGGTGCACTATGGATGTTGGATGGTTGTCAAAAATTCAAGAGGTTCGTAATTTGGGAGTTTGGGGAGATGAAATCCAGGAACTCGAGAATTCAACACGGAAATCTAATAGAAAGCACTTCTCAGCATTTTGCAGACTTATTTGATACACTTTGTAGCTATATTTTTGCATAAAATTTATGTTTTTTTAAAGAAATTTGCATACTTTTTAAGTTGTTGAATAACCGTTGAGTCTTGCCAAGTTTTTGCCAAGTCAATTTTTTGGGTCTTTCAAGTATTTGCCAAAGTCGAGCATTTGCCAAATACGAGTATGCGAACTATGATATCATCTATTCTGCTATTGGAGAAGTTATCTTGTGCTTTGGTGAATGATATGTCGTTGGAGCTGGTCTTTGCAAATCGCAAGAGAAAAGGTTCAAGGTGATTACTTTATTTTCTCTAAGATGTAGTTGTTGCTACTTGTTTTTATTTGCAGCAATATTTTTTGAGTACGATCTGACCATATTAATGTCCATAAGTGCTCATAATTCTTCAACTTTGTAATAAGTGCATCATGTGGAACAATTTTAACATGGTATCAAGTGGTTATTCTAGATTCCTAAGGGAACTAAGGCAAGTTCTTCATGGTTGAGTGGTTCTAGAGTGATCATGGTTGTTGATCTTACCCTTGTTTTCAGAAGACCACTATGCTCGGTCAGGGCTTAATAATCCAGTCGGGGATCATATGCTGCTGACTTTTGCGTGGGTTGTTTCTAATATCCTCCCAAGGTTTCTACTTCAAGGCTCCATGATATTTGGGCTACAAGAATGTTTCATGTTGAAGGGCATATCCAGCTACATTTTGTGGAAGTTTAAACTGTTGACTCTCATGGAGGAGTTGAATTTATGGGGAATAATCTTAGACAAGGAGAAAAAGCCCAGTGAGGCTGTTAAGCATGCAGATTGTGAGCCCAGTGAGGCTGTTAAGCATGCAGATTGTTAGCCAAGAGCGGCTTGAGCAAAATGCATCATTTTCAGAAGAAATAAGGCTAATCTTCCCCATCGCATCTCTTCTTGTACCACTGCTCATGAGATTTGGGTTAAAATGGAAGAGCTCTTCCAGAATAGAGAGGAATCTCAATTGCTTCTACTTACTCATATTCCAAACCTCAATCTCAAGAAAACAAAATCTATCCCTTTCCAACACAGTAACAAAGGAGGAAGTCAAGAAAGCAATTTTCAAAATGCAAGGAGACAAGGTCCTGGGTCCTGATGGTTTCCCTACTCATTTTGTTCCAAAATTCTGGGAGCTGATTGGATTGAAAGTCTCGGAGGCGGTGGAGGAATCCACATACTCTCGAAAGTTCCTTAAGTCTATCGATGCCACTTTCATAGAACTTATCTCTAAGATATCCAAAGCAAAGTATTTAGATTATTTCAGACCTATCTCATTATGTAACACCCGGCATAATATCATTGCTAAAGTTATGGCCAATAGGCTCAAACATATCCTCACACACGTTATATTTCAAGAGCAGGTAGGAAATTATGAAATGAAGGCAAATTTTGGACGGAATATTTGTTCTCCATGAAGTTATGCATTCCCTAAAGATCAAGGGAAGGAAAGGAAATCTATCTAAACTTGATATATCCAAAGCCTATGACAGGATTTGTTGGGTCTTTCTTGGAAGATTTTTCGAAATGATTGGGTTCTCGAGAGAGTGGGTTGAGGAATACTACTTTATTCTAAAATTCCAGTTCTTATCAAAGGCACCTTTGCAGGGTTTTTCAAGTCTTCAAGAGAGCTTAAACAAGGAGATCCTCTTTCTCCGTATCTCTCCATTATTCTTGTCGAGACTTTGGTAGGGCTATTGAGGAGGCAAATAGGAGAAGAAGGCTGGGAGGAATCAGGAACATAGCCACAAGTGATGCTATCACCCACCTCCAATTTGTGGACGAGCCTTCCCTAAGGGAATGCAAAGCTTTGTACTAAATTCACTGAAATCATGAAGTGACCTCCGAGAGAGCATATCCATGCAAGGAACTAGGCTTTCTTCCTTAATATGCTAGAAGATGATGGTTGTGCAGTTGCTCACCTCCCCAGCTCATCTTGGAATTCCACTCTTTGTTGGGAAATCTAGTGCTAACCTCTGCCTTAGCCTTGTGGACAAAATAAAGAACAAATTGAGCAGCTAGATGGGGAAATGGTTTTCTTAAGCTAGAAGGATTACTATGATCAACTTGATCCTTCAAGCTATACATACCTAATGGTTTTTTTTGTTGAAGGCTCCAAAGACAATTCACAATGAAAAGACGTGTTGGTCTCTTGGAGGAGGGTATGTCTTCCTAAGGATCTAGGGGTACTAGCATCAGGAGTGGCCAAATGGCTAATCTTTCCCTAAGTGCAAAGCTGGTTTGGAGAATCTATGGTAAAAGTGAGGCTAAATGGCATACTACGATTCACATAAAATACCTAGAAGGTGTGGACCCAAAAACAATTTTCACCACTTCCTCACTTCCCAAAGGCTCGGCTATGTCGAATAATGTTGCCCAAGCTAGATATCTGATCCAAAGGGTAATATTTTGGAATATTGGTAATGGGGAAAGGGAAATTTCTAGTAGGATGCTTAGCTCGAAAATGTTCCTATCATTATGCATATAGAGTTAAGGGAGATCCAAGAGGTGGCATCTCAAGTCTAGGGCAAGAAAGTAAAGGATTATTAGGATACGAGGAATTAGCAGCACTAGAAAGACAGAGTTGGGAAAGGCATTTGTGTTTCTTGAAGAGACATATTCCTTCTATTAACAATTTGTAAATGTCTTTGCAAAGTATCAAAGTTCCCTTGAAAAACAACCAAGATAGTCTTCATTGGAACTTCAAGGAACCCAAGGGTTATACTTCTAAGTCAAATGTTTGGGGAAGAGTTTTGTACTCTATGATGTGGTCAAAAACTAAAGTTTTCTTGTGTATGGTTGCACAAGAAAGATCCTTACTGATGGTCAGTTAGGGAAAGGGGCTTGTACAGCCCACTAGGTGTGCACTTTGCCTAGATGAGGATTAGAATGCAGATCACATTCTTCTTAATTGGCCTTTTGCTAATAACATATGGCTTATTGTGATTGACTCCTTCAAAATCAAATCGGTCCTATCTCATAATCTGGAGGAACACATCACTTGCTAGTACTTGTGTACTGAGTTTGTCTCAATACAGGCACTACGGAATTTTGTCCCCACAATAAGTTGTTGGAAATTTTGGTTACAAAGAAATAAAATAAATTTCAAAAGGAGAGAATTTCTCGAGGAGACTTTGAAAGAGATGAAAAGATCATTGGGGTAGATTATGAACACTACATTGCACAACAAATCAGATTTCAACCTCAAGGTCCAAAACATTGATGGATGTTGGCAAGAGATTATTGGGGCATCTAAATCATTTTCAAGTGAAAAATCCAAAAGTAGAACTCTCTCCGATTGTTTCACCCAAAGGATTGATGGTCGAAGCTTAGCTCTAATGGGGCCTCCAAGGGCAACATGGACCTGGGAAAATAATTGGGTTTGAGGTTAGCTAAATTGGTTTCAATTCAAAAAATGTGGTGGAAGCTGGGGGGATTGTGATGAGCCTCAAACTAGCCATTTATTTGGAAATTTCAAAGGGTTTTCGTGGAAGTAGACTCTAAAACCGTTATTGAAGCCATGAGAAGTTGGTGTGATACTTGGAAAATTAAAGGTGTTATTAACAAAGCTTTGAGGCTCCAGAATCATTTCATGGAAACCTATTTTGTCCACTATTTGAAGGAGGGGATCAAGGTGGCGGATTGGCTGGCAAATCATTTAGTTGGTTCCCATGGGAAAAATATGACAGCTGCTCCAGAAGATGTCTGTGTTGCAGTGATTTTGAGAGAATTGTTATGGAAAAAAAAGTTCTGATGCTATTTTACTTGTTTTCTAAGACAATTTATATGGTTAAGCATGGAATTTATGATAAGAAGCCTATGACCTTGATCTTGCGAACTATTATAAGCATTGATGAGGTTGAGGATGTTTGTGGGACGAGAAAATATTCGATTTATTGCCCCATTCTTTCCTTAACTATTTCAGAATTTGTTAATAGTCAGGGAGGTGAGTTTTAGGGCCTTTAATTTTTCTTAATGGTGACTTTCTTCTTAATGGTAAACAATTGCATCCTCTTAATGGCTCTTGGTTGTGATCAAAGAAAGAAAAATATGTAGCATCGTGAGTGGGTGGCATGTGGCAGAAAAAGGGAATTGTCAAACAGTCTTCTTTCTCTCCACCAGGTTTGTGGACTCTTTTTTCCCTTCGTTATAAGACTTATCAATGGAATGAGGCGTTGTTTTGGTTGTGGAATTTTTATTGGATTGTGGTTTCAAGTTTTATTTCCTCGTTCACCCGCAATGCACTCTCTCTCGAATTTAAATTTTTCAGTCATTGTAATTTATATTCTCTCTGTGCTGCACTTGATGGTCTCTTTTAGAGGGGCGCTTAATGATTGGCAACAACATGGGTTATGATGTCTCAAAGATTTGGCTCTATGGTGTGCCCACGAATAGGAGTGACTGCACCGCTTTGTTTTTTTTTTTAATGTGGAAGTTGTGGTAACAGGCGTAACAAGGTGTCTGCCTTCTTATCGGTCCTTTTTCAACAGTATGCTCAGTCTTTTAGATGCCCATGGCTGTGGACTTTGTTGGGAACTCTTTATTCTTCTTTGTGCCTGCTCTCAGCTGGTTGGTTCGTCCTTGGCCTGCGTCCTCTTGGGGTGTGGACTCCTTTGATTTCTTCTGCAAAGATTTTGTGTGAGTAATTGTTTTATTTTGTTTTCCCCAACTTTCTAGTTGCTATAAACTTAGGGAGATCTTCCCCTCACATAATTTACATCTAGGATTTCCTCGGATTTTGAAAGCTCCAACAGAAGATAAGTTTACAGACCCAAAAGGAAGATTTTGGCCTCTACTATTTAGAAGGATAATGTTGAGGTTATGGCAGCTTTCAAAATCAAAGGGGATTCAGGCATGACCAACCACACCCACATGGTAGAGGAGAATGTTAATTGTAATGGTTGTAACTGTTCCAGGAGAAAAAGAAAAGTCGCTTCTTTTCCTCTCGTTGCTAATAACAGTCATGCTATTAAGTGAAAAGTTCTTGGTATTCGAGATGGTAGCAGCTAAAAAGAAGGAAGAATTGAGACTTGATCTAGAATTCAGTGTATGATCCTTATGCCTTCCAAAACAATTTGGAGAAGCTTGAATTTGAAAGCCCTAAACAAAGAAACTAGATAAGCTTTTGTACCTAGCCACTCACCTCTCCACCCTAGATTTAAACATTACAGCCAAAGTGGAAGGGGCGCAACTCACACTAATGAGAAGAGGATGGCTTGTAGGGAGGTTATTTTCTTCAAAATGCAAGGGGTCTCTGATGCTTGGCATATGAGAGCAGATTGATAAGGAGGCGAGAGATAGCCAGAGGGGGAGGATCCTATCATTCAGGGAAGAAGTGATAGGTCCCTGAAAATTGCAAAGCATATTGAAAAAGAGGCATCTTATGTCAATTTGCTAATCTGTAATTTTATTAGGGAATTTTTCGTTAGCACCTTTATAGTGGTTGAGGGCATTCAAACCATTAAGCTGGCCAAAGGAAAGATACACGAACTACAAGATGCTCTTAAGATGGCAATCATTGGCCTAGAGGATACTTATAATCATATGTGTGAAATATTCAACATGCAATACTTCAAGAATGAGATGGACAAGACTAACCCCGAGACCAGTAAGGATGGGCAAATGATATCGGGATGGATACTTAGGTACCTGATTTATCTTTATAACAGGGCTCTTTTAGCCACGATAGGTGGAGAAGACCTTAGAAATTACGTGTCAATAGCCAAAGTTATTGAAACTATAAACGTGCAGCCATGGATTGAAGATGCAGAATATCTCGTGGGGTAAGTCAGAGAAGGTATTCACAAAAGCATGAATGCATATATTTTCAAGTTTAAAATCAACGATTAAATAAGTTTCAATAGGTTGTTTAAACATCACAGTACTATTGAGAGATAGAGTATTACGCATAAAGATTAAATATGTAAGTTATAAGTTAAACAATAAACGAGAAGGAAGAGGTGGTAGTTAAAAAGAAAATGATAGACTAGAGAGACCTGTAAAGGAGAAAAACATGGGTATGTTAAATGAGTGGTAGAAAAAAAAGTTAAAAAATAAATATGTAAAAAGGATAGATAAACACATGGAGTTATGAGGACCACAGAAAAACTGGTGACGTGGACATGCCATATAATATGGCATCGAAATATAGGTTAGCTATTGTTTTGGGATCAATCTCAAAAGTGTAATATATTCAGCGACTAGGCCAAAGTGGCTGTGGTTGGAGAAATCAAAGTAGTATCTAACCATGGTTATCTTAGTCAGAAGTCTGGATCTCTAAGTCCATCAAAACTCAAACTTTGTTTGGGGATCATTCCTGCCTTTTAAATTTTGAGCTCACAATGGACCATGTGATCAACTGCTAGTTTTGAGAGGAGATCCACCACATAAGTATGATGTCTTTTTGCATGACGGATAAGGACTTCTTGCATACCATTTAGGCGGTCTATGATCTAGCAAGTAATAAGGGTGTATTCAGTATGAATAAATATTAGTTTGTGTCAATGGTCGTTTCACATACTACGACCATTGACCTTGTACCCATTCATACTCAGCTAGTCACGGATATTGAGCTGTAAATCATATCTTGTATTGTGAAGTCATCTCCACATGGAACTCTATACATTAGATTTCTTTTCATTCCAGAATATACTTATTCTAAGCTGCCAGTATATATATGCATATTCTTACTGAATGAACATGCAACACCTATGTAGATTTATAATATGCATCTGTCTTTGGGAAAAGATACTAGTCTCGTAGACTAGCATGTATCTCCAACCACGGTTAAAAAGGTATGATGCTTGCACTATCTATTGCCTTAATGTTGACAACTGATGGCACTTTCCAGGATGTTTTACATTCTTTCAAAGGTTTCCTAAATACAACAAGTGCAGACTACATGCAGATGATAACTTAACCATAGAGGAGATTTGACACTCGTGTATATGCTTAAAATAGGCATTCAACAAGGTTCCAAGCTCTCTAATCTTTTAACTTTCCCTTCATTGGATGTCATTTCAAATCATCCATTTAATTAATCATGCACTTTGACAAATGTATATAGATACTTTAGGAAACCAAGGAAATAAAAAGAGATATCCTTGCTTAAACATTTCTCATTGCTTTGCAATTATTAGTCCCATATTGTTATATGATAAAGCAGAAAGATTATTTGTAGGCCACTTACTTCCCGAAAAGCAATCTTGATTTCATCTTGGCTGGCACCTCTACGAACTCCAAGAGTTTCATATGGATCTCTAAGAGCCATATGAACACCTGTGAAACATATGATGAAACCACATGCACACACGATGCTTGTTATATGGAAGCAGAGAACATTTGGATGTCATATAAAATTTAAATTTCTCTACAGAATGACAGGATGAGATGACAATTACACAAAATGTGTATCCCTAGTAAAAATCGCTCCCAACGTAAAAGTCTCGAACTATGTAGGAATACCTGTAGAATGAAAACTCTGTTTTGTCAAAAACAACATGAACGTTGAACTTCCCACGATCGTTTCAACACCATAGCATTTCCAGTTGTCGCTTTCTGGACACAAACCAAATATATGTCAAGAACAGAGAAAAAAACAGATGTCAAGCAGAGAGTATTTATGCTCAGGAAAGTACGATCACCAAACAAAATAAATACATGAAAAACAAAATGGCTGTAAAGAATATGGAAACTGAACACCTTCATTAAAGGTTGCATCTATCAAACAGGACATATGTTTCCTCTCATCAAGCTTTAAATTTAAAATTCCTCAAGTCAGGAATCCAATCCAGCTACATTTCTCTTGCAAAGAACCTCCAATTACCCAGTGTAAATTTGAGACAACTATTATTCGGAAAAATATGTTAAGAATCCAAGGCTAGTGCAAATAAATTGTGAGAAGAAGATCATAACAGCTTTTTTATTTTTGTATCATGTCCTCATTCTTGCACCTTTCGTATGATTAGGACTACTTACAGTCATTATATCTTCTTTCTACAGGAAAATAAAAACATTACTCAAACCAAGCCCAAAAAAATTCCAAATTTGTCGATGATGTTCATCACTCATGGTCTTCAAGCAATTCAGTATTCACCATGTATCTCAAAATCCTAACTAATAATCAAGCCGTTATTCTAGGCTAGTGGCATGTACGACAATATTTTCGATGCCCAGCATACTGAGGGCATTAAGGACTCCAAAATATAGCAGTTTTAAGTCCAGGAACCCATATGTAGGACATGATTTGATTCACAGCATGAAAGTCATTAAACAAAAACTTCATACAATGACACAAAATTAGACTGGAACTTAGACAATGGTAACTGAGAAAATTCCTCGATAGCTTTAACTCAGAGAATCAGCCAGGACGACAAATCTGTGCATGAAAATTTGATGGACGACATCAAAGGTCTGTTCTACTCAGTCATTTCACTTTCCCATGTCAGCATCATGGTTTCTGAATTCTTGAATAAGAGATTCAGAAAATTCTTCTAGGATTTGGAGAGTGTATGAGCCCTCTACTACAATAGGCAGAGGCCTTTGTCAGTTTGCCTACCCATCCCATTAGCAATTGTTAGGAATTAGTGTTTACATGTGAGATATTATGAGAATATTATTGTAATGTGAGGTGTACATAAGATAGATAATCTAGGAAAATAAATATAGTATGTGTGTGAGTGAGTTGTGAGAACAACTCACGTAGATAGGTGAGTGAGAAAGAATAGGAATATGGGATATTCAGGTAGAGAGATTTTGTGGGATTGATGATAGGGTCAAATTCCTTGATAATAGGAATTTTGCTCTATATATATGTAAGAATGCTTCATTGAACACATAACAAATGATCAAAATGTTTACCATGTAAATCTGAACCAAATTCTTCATTTGGTATAAGAGCAAGGTTGTCCGCATCAAAGAATCTTGAAAGTGGTGAGAGGGGCAACTTGATTGTGCTATTGCCCTTGAATATGAAGTCTATTAATTTCAGTGTTCAGATTAGTAGTCGGTTTTCAAGGTAGCAGCGATTATTAAGACATAGTTGTGCATCATTGCTTTTACATCCTGCTGAGTAACATCCGTGCGGTCTTTTGTCGTCCCATTTGATTTTGTTACTGGGAAAACTTACATATTCGTGGAACACGCCTACAGTCTTATAGATTACAGTTGTGTTTGGGATTTTGTTTGAATAGTGTTGACAGCATCAGTAATAATGATGTAATTACCACAGTCGTTTTGCATCTACTAGGTGTCACCGTGTCATTGCCCTTGATTTCTCTTCCATCATTGCTTGCTTGAGCTTGTATTCAGCTGGACGCAGTTCCTACAGCATTGTCTGCATTAGTTTGACTTTGAAGTCTGCACATGGTTTCTATTTGCATCAACCCCTATCCTCAGATCTACGCATTAAAATCTTTGCATTATATTGCCACAGCTTTGCATCCAACACATTGCAGAGTAGAACAGCATGCGAGATCGACATTTGGAACTTGCCTACAAGTTCTAAACCTCTACAACAGAATGGCTTCAACACTGTGCATTGAGTTTTTGCAAACAGACTTCCACCCACAGTGCGCCCACCATTTTGCATTGGCAGCTATTTGATTGGAGTGCATTACATTCGACCTACATCTCCCAAAGTTTTTGCTCTTGCAATACTATGCTATCTCAATGGCTTTTCAATGCAAAGCATTGAAACTTGCATCCGGCCTGTGGTTTTAGTTCACAAGTGCATTGTTTTTTCAAGCAAGTCAACACCTACTCGACACTCACCACAAAGCCTGTGGCCATTTCAAAATTCTAAGTTGCGCTGTTTGTATTGTAGAAATTAATCTGATCTAATACAAAGAATCCATGAAATAGATACACAGACAATAATTGAAATCAACAACTCTATATTATATTTTCATTATACATTCACTATTTCATTACACTCCATTATATAGGAGATGTAAAATAACAATCCTTACAACAACATTTGTCTTCATGTACAACCATACACCCATATGGTTTCAACCTCTCACCAATATAATAATAAAACAATACTAATTGTTTTATTATTCTAACTTACTAACTTACCACATACTAACCACATTTTACATTTACTATTTACATTTACATAGTAAATGTACTTTCACTAATTTACCATAATAATAATTACACATGTAATTATTATTCACCCATACAAATGGAGCACTAATATATATTTCCTAACATTCCCCCCCTTAGTGCGAACATGGGAAAACCTGCTTTGTACTGCAACGTGCCGCTACGTAGCATGCTCATGATCTGGATGGTTTCAAGGACAATACCAACAACCTCTGGATGGTTTTCCAAGTGGTTAACCAACAACCACACAATAGATGGTTTTTGAGGATAGTACCAACAACCTCTGGATAGTTTTTCTAGTGGATAACTAACAACCACAATATCATGATGATGCAGTAGTATCAACAACTCTCATCACTATCTCACTGCAGGGAATAACATAGGAAATTCTACTGAAATATGTTGCTCGTACATACATAGAAAAAGCTGACATAATGGAAATGGAACATTGGATCATGTTCCCCCCCTCAATGTGAAATTTCCACTTATTGAAAACAGGATCACTGCAAACTGAGGCACACCACACTGGAAGCACTAAAATCAAACTGCACACACACATGTCACCAAACCATCTCAGCAGTGCGGCCCGTCGTTGGCGACTGACGAGAGGTCATTGTCCCGACCTCCACCTCCGATGCCTCCATCCTCCGGTTTCATGCTCGTAACAAGAAGTCTTTGAGCCACCTTTGTCTTCATTCATTTTCAATTTGAATAATTGCAACTTTAAAGAGAATTTTGCATTATTCGCTTTAGCCCCAAAAGTTTTGTTTAGTAAATCCCATATTTCTGTAGAAGATTTTTCTAAATCTACATGATGTAATTCAGAATCTGAAAGACCAAGTCCAATTATTGCTTTGGCTTTGTCATCTCTAGTTTCCCATTCTACAATTTTGCTTACATCTGTAGGTTTTTTTTCTTTTCCATCTACTATCCTCCATAGATTTTTATTCATTAACTGCATCTGGATTTTTACTCTCCATGTATGGAAGTTCAGCCCATTAAATTTATCTAATGGTGTATCCATTTTACTGAATCTAAATATCCAAAAAAAAATTGAATGTAGATTTGAATTACCTTTGATTCTCTGATTTCTTCAAAAAAACAGCAGTGATCAATGTGCTGTATAGTAAATTGCACGTTTCTCCAAAGCGTGAACTGGGTTTTGCTGAAATTTCTCGTAGCTTTCGTATAATAGATCATTCCACACGAAAATTTTGAGAAACCTAGATCACGAAACAAAAGTTACGAGATCATCTTCGAGACAGATTTAACTCGCTCGTACCAAATGTAGAAATTAATCTAATCTAATACAAAGAATCCATGAAATAGATACACAGACAATAATTGAAATCAACAACTTTATATTATATTTTCATTATACATTCACTATTTCATTACACTCCATTATATAGAGATGTAAAATAACAATCCTTACAACAACATTTGTCTTTATGTACAACCATACACCCATATGGTTTCAACCTCTCACTAATATAATAATAAAACAATACTTATTGTTTTATTATTCTAACTTACTAACTTACCACATACTAACCACATTTTACATTTACTATTTACATTTACATAGTAAATGTACTTTCACTAATTTACCATAATAATAATTACACATGTAATTATTATTCACCCATACAAATGGAGCACTAATATATATTTCCTAACATGTATATAGTCAAAAAGGCCGAGTTTTCAAAGTTGTCTTTGTTTGTATATAGTCAAAAAGGCCACTTTGTTTAAAAAAAATTAAATAGCAATAAGTGGAAAGAAATATGCAAATCGCTCTACATAGCTCGAGTGGCTTTAACTCTTTGGTAAAACCTTCAAGAGCATAAAGACAAGGGATCAAGCCCCAACAACACAAAGTGGTGTAGTTTGTTATAGAGTTTTATACTTTAATTGTTTAGTTATTAAAAAGTCAATTCATTGAGTCTTTTCATTTTGGTGTTAAAATTGATTTTAGGTTTATAGTCGGCAGTTTCATTTTTAGATCTCGTCACTCACTAGCGCAAGGCCGTGAAAGCGTATTAGTGACAAACTAGCTGCGCCTAAACACCAAGATTGGTAACCAAAGTGCATGAGATACAACTTATGTTATACGAGATCGAGTGGCAATTATCTAGAATGGTGGTTGCAAATGTTATTTCTATCTTTCGTATTTTCATGTTTTGTGTGTTGTGTGAATAAATCCCTTCCGTGACATCTCGTAAAGAATTGTATTTTGAAAAATCTTATTTTTTGAGGGGGGAGAAAATTTGAGGTAAATTCAATACGGAATATTGTCCAAATAGTTTAGGGGCTCTAGAAATCTTGAAGATTTGGATGTCAAGAGTTTGAGGAAAAGGGTCCGGGGAATGGCCCACGGAATTCGCCTTAGGAGTTACACGCCTTTACGAGGGTTACGAGACAACTTGATGGAGTTGTACCTAGTCTAAGCAAAGTGTTTTTAAAGAAAAGTTTTTTCTTTTGAATACACAATTCTCTTCTCCCATGTGCACACTAGGGGGAATGTTAGGAATTGGTGTTACATGTGAGATATGATGAGAAAATTATATTAATGTGAGGTATACGTAAAACAAATATTCTTGGAAAAATATATATAGTGTGTGAGTGAGTTGCAAGAACAACTCATAGATAGATGAGTGAGAAAAAATAGGGATGTGAGATATTCGGTAGAGAAATTTGTGGGATTGTTACTTGATAGGGTTAAATTCCTTGATAATAAGAATTTCACTCTTTATATATGTCAATATGTTTCATGGAATAATATAACGAAGAATCGTAGAAGGTTTACTATGTAAATCTGAACCAACTTCTTCAACAACATCTATGAAGTTGGCTATTAAACAACCCATCCAATCACATCTAAAAAAATCAGGAATTGCAGTATGCAGATGCTGAATTAGAAACTATGTCAACTGGGTTGTGATCAAGCAAAAGTGAAAGGTCCTTTCTGTTGCCATCCATGTTATTGGTAGGCAGTGATTATGTTAAAAATAAGCAGTTCACATGTGCAAAGAACGGACTCAACAGATTGTTTTTATTGTTCACCAACATTCCTCGTAATCAGACTGAACGTATTTTCTAAAGTGTGGAGCATATGCATTCTTCAAGTCTTTTGCTCACCAAATTCCTTGTGAAGTCTAAAGTTTTCCGCTGGTACATGTTAACAAAGGTAACAAAGGTATTGGATCTATAAGAGAGTACAATGGTGCTTGTATGTTTCAAAATCCATTAACTATGGCAGAGGCTTACTTTATGAGTTTGGTCAGTTTGGGGGCATTCCAAAAGGGGTTGTGTGTGGCCACCTTTAGTACTCCCTCTTTTATGTGTCTAGCTCAATTTATTAGAGCATCATCAACATTATTAATCAATCTCGAGGCCTAATGAGCTTGGATATGCGGTACCTGTTGTCACCTAGAAGTGCACCCTAATAGAGAATGGTGTGTATTCTCTCTTTTGTTGACAAAATTGGAACACCTCAAGGTTGTGGGTAACCTATGACTGAGGTGAACCTCCAAGAGTGGGCTGGTTCCCCTATGAATCACCTAAAAACTAATAAAATTGACAAGGAAAAGGGAGAAGGAATGCAGGAAATATAAAATTGAGGTGATACACCAATGATTTGACACACACATGTACTACTGCATACAGAAAATATAGAGATCCACACACTTGCACAACTCTAGGCTAATCTGCAAAATTACTTCAAAGGTTTGGGTAAGGGACACTAGTATAGGGTAGAATTTCCACAACAGAGCAATACAATTGAAATATCCCTTGTGGGATAATCTTGAAATTTGACAAAATTTAATAAAAATTTGCAGCAAATGATATTCTGAAATTTTTGGAAATGAACCAACTAGGGCAGCGAACTGAAATTTATAGATATCTTGCAAAATACTTACCCAAATCACACGAAATTTTATAGAGAGCTTGCTAAGGTGAAAACAAAGACTAGAAAAATATTTTTTGAGTAATATATAACTGCCAGTAATTTTTAGAAAGCCCTAAACTGCTGAAAAACTTCAAAAATTCATAACTATGTGAATACAACTGATAAAAATCTGATTTTCTGGAAATAACATCTACTAAATATATAGAAATGATCCCAACCTCCAGATCTGAAAATGGACACGGAAACCCTAAAAACACAAATTGCAAATTTGGAACTGAGTAGATAAAACCCTAGAAAATAGTTGTTCCAAATTTGAACCGAAACCCTTGATGAAGAAGGGTTGTCCTTTTACTCTCAAACTCGAATTTCGATTACTCTTCAAATCTGATCCAAAAAGTTGAATAAAACTCCAAAATAGAAAACTATGGAGGTTCTTTCACCACCGAAGAGTGCTCTACTAACTAGTGTAGATCTTTCACCACCGAAGCTAGGGTTCCCAGTAGATCTTACTCCACAAGAAAAGAAAGTGCAAACAACAGTTGCTCCAATATCAAAATAGGTGAGTGTATGAATGAATGAATAACTCTCCCCAAGCACTCCTTTTATAACTTCACCATGCAACAAGAGGCCCAAAAAAGACCCCAATCGACCCCCTTGGGAAAACCACATAAATATAATATGATTTTAAGTTACCTTTTTCCCCATGCGCCAAAAGTAACTTAGGTGACCCCCAACGAAGAAATAGAATAATAAAGTGCCATATAGTCACCCAACGACAAAATATAACAATTATTACCACCAAGTCACTCAACTTAATGTCAACGACAAAATATAACATAAAGCAAGGTGGTAATCATGTATCCATACCCAATAGCCTGCAACGTCGTTAGCCCCTCGGGTATGACCAAGGCTAAGACTGAAAAATGGCCGTTAGGCCCTCGGTGAAGGAATGGGGACATTACAACAATACCCCGATAAACACGATAAATACTCAGAAAACCAGCGATATGAGAAGGCAAAAATGGAGCTTTTCTATTCAAAGATGCAAGTACAAGCTAGGACTACCAATGTAGAACAGCTGAAAGAGTGTGTATGTCTGATTTCTTCACAAAAATCAGATTATAAGGACTGCTGCGTCCTATTTTCAGCCTTCTCCTTGCATGCAAAATATTTTATTTATTTAATTCATCATCTTTTTGCCCTGCTGGCAGCATGCATGAGATAAGAATAAATAAATAATAGGCTACTAACACTGTTGCACCAATGCTGCACTTCTGCTGAAAGAGTGTGTATGTCTCATTTCTTCACAAAATCAGATTATAAGGACTGTTGCGCCCTATTTTCAGCCTTCTCCTTGCATGCAAAATATTTTATTTATTTAATTCATCATTTTTTTGCCATGCTGGCAACATGCATGAGATAAGAATAAATAAATAATAGGCTACTAATACTGTTGCGCCAATTCTGCACTTCTGCTGCCAATTAATTAATTAAATTTAAACCTCTTCCTTCACCCTTTGGCGCATTTCCCAAGGCAGTTGCATGCAATTCAATTTAATTAATAAATATCTTCACTTCTCCTTTGGCGTAGACCCCAAACTGGGGCAGCAGCCTTTTGTTTTGTCCTTATATGCTTTTACCTTTTATTGGACTCTTGTGCTTTTTCCTTTTTGGCCTCTTGTGCTTGCTACGTAGAAATTAGGCATGCAAGTGTGTTGGAAACAGTGAAAAATGCCTTTTTCAGGCTGTTGCGTGGTTAATTTAGGCATGTTGTTGTGTTGGACTTAGATATTTTAGGCCCTTAACCTGTCCCCTTTGGCGCCACCTTTGTGTATGAGCATGCAAACTTATAACAAGCACTTAAACATCAATGAATGGCGCCCCTTTTGCTATCTTTAGCAGCTGTTTTCCCTCTTGTTTTTAGGCCACAGATTTGTTGTTTTAACAGTCACTTTAATTCTTATTTTAGCAATAGATTCCAACTGTTAACTGTTGCTTTATTCTAACATGCCTTCCATCTTATTTTAGCGCCAAAACTCCCTTATGTTAGCTGCTTTTCTTCTTTATTTTTAGCGCCAAAATCTCTTATACTTAGCTGCTAATCTTTGGCATGCCTTTTGCTATTTTTAGCAGCTTTTCAACTAACCTTCTTTTGGCGCCAATTCTGCCTATATTTAGCTCTTGTGCAATTTATTAAAAAACAACACAGCCAGTTGTTTAGTCTAGCATGCTTTTCATGCAACCTTTGCACTCTATTTTTGGACACTCGTTATTTTTAGCGAAACGCTAAAAATAGCCAACTTCCCAAAAATAGCCTTATTTGTTCTTGTATGGAAAAATATGGTAAAATTTTGGCGACATCACGGGATTGTTTGCCTGCTAAACAAGAGATTAGTATTCCCTCTGTTATGTGTCTAGCTCAATTTATTAGAGCATCGTCAACATTACTAATCAATCTCGGGGCCTAATGAGCTTGGATATGCGGTGCCCTCTTGATTAGCACCTGTTCTACATGAACAAGGTTCTTCAATGACCATAACAGATGCTCATTCGTGAATTTACCTATTAGCAAGATCTCAGCTAACCTGGACTCTCTAGAAGTGCATTGAAATTTTTAATTTCCACAATGCATCTCAGCCCTCAAGTGCTGTGTGGATTCTACTTCATTATTAATGGCCAGGACAAGGTTAGCTTCATAGAATGATATGATTTAACCCTTATATCCTCATATAATTCCCTCCAAGCCAGATAGACCAGAATTACACATGAAAAGTATTGAAAGCTCTCGATTATCTATACAAGATGCATTCCTATCAGGACCTACTGGATTGAATCTAGGGTCATTTGATGCACAGGGCAATGCCACTATAATTTGGATAAGTTTCAAGAAGTTGTTGAAACTAGAAAGTACCCAAAATACTTCAACATTTAACTCAAATTATTTTGTGGACAAAAAGCAGTTCAAGGAGGAGCATAGTCATGATACTAGAGGATTATGTGTTGTTTCTAGCCAAGAATACCAAGAATGGATAATCTAATGACGATGAGATACCTAGCTTATATTCAAGTCACTAGAAAGGGTCAAGGAATAGTATTTCTCTTAAAATACTATCTCCTCTTCAAAAATATTCTTATCTTGTCTAAACTAAGATACTTCTCTTCGTATCACTTCTGCATCAGTATAAATCTTCTCCAAACCACCATCTTTCTTATCCTTAGCTTCACTGCGACCATTCTTAGAATTGTTCTTATCCTAACCTATTGTTATGTTGCCTGATTATAAATGGATAAGATTATGATTAATAATACCAGTACAAAGGACTAAAAGGGAAGCTTTCAGAGAATATGTTTTACAAGGTAGTCAATCAGAGACTAATTTTTATTGGCCAAGTGTAGTGCATATACTGCTTTAAAGATTTTAGGCCTGAGTTTCTGTTCATACCTTTACAGTACAGTTTACTGATGTATTGACAGATTTAAAAAGAAAAGTGCACCTACTTTTTTCAGATTCGCTTATTTCTGATTCCAGTCTAAAATATTCAGATATATGTTTCAGGAAATATAGATTTCAAGACCTTTCCGATAGACTATGTTTTCAGGATTTCAGATTTTATGTTTTTCAGATCTCACCTGCCATCTTTTTCAGAATACTAGAGTTTTATATTTGTTTGGATCATAACAATTTGGAATAGAAGTCAATTTGATGCTGGTGGGTTGGTTAAGTGGGCTGGTCATGCCGAGCCCACCCAGGTTCAAATCTCACTGGACATTTGACACGGGTTGTGGCTATTTGTGTTGAATTTGAAGCCAGTTGTGGCCGTACAAGTTGGATTTTGGGGAACTAAGCCCCCATTTGTGTCCCTAGGGGAACTAGCCCCGATTGTGGTCGAGATCCAGTTCAAAGCTCCAGTAAAAGCATTCACCGAGCAGGAAAACCATTCGAACAGAACGTCATCTCTTTTTTATGACAACCTCCATTTTCTAATAAAAAGAAAAAAAGAGGTCACCATGAGAATGTAGATAAATGGAATACAAACAAGAAACCAAGAACTAAGTGATCATAATCAAGAACCCCTACACTCAGAAAGTAGGCCTAATTTAATCGAAGAAGGTCTCAGATTGGCAAAATGTAGTTAATGTTTCAGAGTAAACAGTGATCAGTTCGAAAAAATAGTTGGATGCTCTTGAATTTCGTAGAATAGTGATTATTTCTATTTACTAAATATAGAATTTAGTTCTAATATTTACGGTATGGTCACTCTCATGCAGAAGCATGCAGGTTCCCAAGCAATCCGCATCAACCAAAAACAGTTGAGAGTAGTTATTTACATGTTTTCATAGTTTTGTAGTTTGTGGTATCCAAAGGAGTTTAGTAGCTTCGTAGTATCTTCTACAGTCTAGAACATCTTTTAGAACTTAGCACAAGCTAGTAACTCAATGGCACAACAAAGATATGTAATTGTCAGCTGTGCATAGAAAATGGAGCGTCAGCATGCATCACAGCATCTCCATGTAATGCATACATCTTCAAAGGGATGGCACACTGCTTTAGATGCTTGCCAAAAGGTTTGATCACTTGGTGCAAGACCGAGAGACTTCAAAAAGAAAATTTGCGTCAGCCCTTAGAATTATACACAAAGAATCACTTCTTTCGTGTGCAGTGTCACATAAACCATTTGCAGAGAGGTTCATGTTATTAGCAAAAGCTCATCTTGATGGCACATATCTACCATTGAAACTGCAAAGCCATTGGAGTTCATTTGAGCAAACGTGCAAGGATTCACTTGGACTGTTGTGCAGTCTTTGTGCTCAGGAGCATAATGTGTATGTGATCTTTGGGAGCGCCAGGATTCAAAGTCAAATTGTTTGCTGCATAGAAGATGGAGCTGACAAGGATTCACCTAATCCATAATTATAATTGTTGAGCCGACTTGTATTCATCAAGTTGTGTTATGATTGTAAATGCATTAAGGAACATTTGGGCCTTATCTTATAGAAGATTTGGACACATTTAATTTAGGAGGCTTTAATAAAGTCATATACATAAGCTTCTAGATAAATGACATTATTATAGGTAGGTGGTGCTTAGTTCTATAATAACTCAACCTTACACTGCGCAAAAAAAAAAAAACGTTAGTGAGAGGTGGAGGTGGAGCTAGTCCAATTGAGTTGTTGTAACTTTTGGTCTTAGTTTGTTGTCCATCTGCTCAGATCATTAGTGTTATTGTTGTCAGATCTCCTCAGACTCCGTAGAGGCTATATGTGTTTGCGATTGGTCTCGTGTCTATGTAAGTTGTTATTTCCTCAGAGATGATCAATTAAGTGTGGTTAATTTAATTGTTTTTGTGTGCAAAGGCTACGAGATGCTCTAGAGTCATGTTGTTTCATAAAGCACTACGAGTTATAAGCTAGTTCTTAATTGGACTACCTAACCACAGCTGCATCATTTGGTAGCAGAGCAAGTTTCTTACTTGTGAGTAGGCACGGATCATTTGTTTTCTCGCATTTGTGAGTTGGATAGAAAACGTGAAGAAAGTTAGGCAAAAGGTTATGAAGGTCGTAAGGATTGCAATCACTTGATCTCGAGGATAAAGAAATGGCACAGTCCAAGCCTTGGTCATACCCAAGGGGCTATGGACGCTGGGAGCTATTGGGTATGAATATCTAGTCCATTTTGTTATAATTTTCGTTGACATGAGCGTAAAGTGTTTTGGAGGGACTAGATATTATGTTTTGTCGTTAGGAAGGGGCCACATGACACTTAATGTTTTAATTTTGTGTTGGGGGTCACTTATGGACCATGGCGACTTAAAAGGGAAAAGTAACTTAAGTTACTTTTATTTTATTGGTCCTTCCTAAGGAAAAATGCGACTTGGGCTATTTTGGGGCTCTTTTGCCTTGGGGAAAATATATAAGGAGTTGGGAGGAAAAAGTGAAGGTCATTCTTGCATACATAATTATTTTCCTTCATGTGCAACTGCTGCTTGCAAATTTACAGCTTGTGGAGTGAAATCCCACAGGGACCCTAGCTTCGGTGGTGAGAGATCCATCCCTAGCTAGCAGGGCATTCTTCGGTGGTGAAAGATCCACCCTAGCTTGTCATTTGGAGTTGTTTTCAAGGCTGTTTTGCAGAGATATTTTCAGAGGATTTCAGAGGAAGGGTTTTGAGGGTTTTGAGAGATATTTGGTGGAGAAAAAAAGGGTTTTAGATCAGATTTACGGCAGCGATAAAACAGGTTTTGGCATCATTCCTAGAGATTTTTCAAAGGGTTTTGATCATTTTCCAAGGGGGCGACTTACTTTGGAAGTTTGCAGCAATTTTTGGAGGGTTTCCGGGTTGCCATTTTCAGATCTGAAGGTCGGGGTTTCATTCTCCATATTAGTATATGTAATTTTCATAATTTCATAATTTTATCTTGCTTATTGGAGAAGTTATGAATTTTTGAAGTTTTACCACTATTTAGGGCATTCTGTAATTTTCTGGCAGCATTTTATTATTCAAAAAATCCCAAAAATAATTTTCTTATGTTCTTTATAATATTAGCAAGCTCTCCTAAAAATTTCAAGTGATTTGAGTGAGTATTTTGAGAGATATCAATTTTCTTCAGTTCGCTGCCCTAGCTGTTAAAAATCTGCAAAATCAATATTTCCTTTGCTGCAATTTTTTCTATATTTTGTGTATCATTTTGTGGTATCCCACAAGGGATATTTCAGTGGTATCAGAGTAGTTGTTTCTCCAGCCTGTTGGGGTTGAAAGATGGGAGACAAAGACAGTGAGGATATGGGTGTGGATCTGATGAAACAATTGTTCACCAACATGGTAAAGCAACATGAAACTACTAATCTCTATTTGAGCCAACTCATTGAGAGATTAGCGCAGGTAGAATTGAGACTCATACAGATAGAGGGGAAAATAGCAATATGGGACAACAGGGTCAAAGAGGTGAGAGTGGACATTCAAGGCAGCGGTCTCCCCATTCTTCTACTAGCCTTTGGGGCTTCACGAACCTTCTTTCTTGAAGGATCCGGAAGTTTCACAGGTACGGCAGCCAGTAGATATTTTGGATGAGGAGTCTTGTTGGGAGAGGTACCAGACCTTGAGTGAGGGCTTTTGTGACAACATGCCATTCCAGGAATATTGCAAAATGAAGATTGGCAAGCAGACCTAAGAGAGATCATCAGATACAGAGTACCAAAGTTACAGAGGAGATTGGGACAGATTTCCATTCCACACTTCGATGGTTCTAAGAAGTGTATTGCATAGTCTTGGGTTCAGAAGTTGAAGACATACTTGACTTGAATCCTATGCGTGAGGAAGATGCAATTAAGTTTGCAATCTTACATCTTGAGGGAGACGCTCATGATTGGTGGCATCATGGATTGATTACACAGGGACACATACACATTACTACTTATGCAGAGTTCACGCAGAGGCTAGTGAGCAGATTTGATAGGAGGGACCCTGACAGGTATTTTAGGAGTTGACTCATTTGAGATAGACCGGTTCCCTGGATCAGTATATTGCAGATTTTCAGAGATTATCAGTCATGGTACCTGATGTTACGGAGATGAGGTTGATTTCACTGTTCACAGCAGGTTTGACAGATGCTCTCACTGGGTTTGTGAAGGCATTTGAGCCTTCTTCTTTGCATGAGGCTATTAGGAGAGCTCGTGATTTGGAGTTATCCACTCCTAAGTCGAGGTTTCCACCTCGAGTGCAGCCTAAGGTTTTTCCTTCTAGATCCGATGGTTCACAGCCGAAGGTACCTCCACCTAGGCAAGATGCAGCCAGGAGACCATTCATATCTAGGGAGGACAGAGATGAGTTGAGGCGAAAGAAACTATGTTTCGATTGCCACACACCTTGGGTTCCAGGACATGATTGCAGGGGTAGAGGGAAGGCCCAATTCATAGAGGTCTTTGAGGAGAGTGATGGTGACGAGGAGTTGGACACACTGGGATTGGAGGATGATGACGATGAGGCATTGGATAGTGCAGGTGTTGAGCAGGAGAGAATGAGACTTTCCCCTAGGAGACTATCGCCACTTTGTCTAGTACCCCGAGGTACAAGGCATTCAGAGTTAGGGGAGTTTTACAGGGACAGCGAGTAGTGGTACTCATTGATAGTGGGGCAACCCACAACTTTATTGATGCCTCATTGGTTGAGAGGCGAGGATTACAGACAGAGGATTTTGAGGGCTTCAACGTGGTTGTAGCCAATGGAGAGTCTATGAGGTGCACACGGCGGGTTCCCAATTGAGCATCACGATGGGTAACTATACAGTTACCGATGATTTCTATATTGTTGGTATTGGAGAGACCAACCTAGTGCTTGGAGTACAAAGTGGCTCCATTCCCTTGGTGAGTTTCGGACTAACTTTCAGATGATGGAGCTGAAGTTTAAGTCCGAAGGGAGGAATGTGATTTTGAGGGGCTTATCTTCAAAGGCACCCCGGGTTGTTACAACTAAGAGGATTGAGAGAATTTATAGGCACAATGGGGTGGATTGGGCAGTACATTGTTTGGTTTCGACCAAGAAATCAGAGGATGGACAAGCATGAGTATCATGTGGATATACAAGGCTTATTGGACAGGCATAGTACATTTTTGGTGACATACCTCCAGGCATACCTCCAGATAGGGGATTTGAGCATGTGATTGAGCTCGAGGACGCTAGACCTGTGGTTACTTCTCCTTACCATCACCCCAAACGGTTTAAGGATGAGATCGAGAAGACTATCCATGAGCTCATTGATATGGGGCATATTAGACCGAGTTCCAGTCCTTTTGCTTCTTCGGTGGTATTGGTGAAGAAGAAGGATGGGACCATGTGGATGTGTATAGACTACCGTGCCTTGAATAAGAAGACAATAAAGAACAAGTATCCAGTACCACGTATTGATGAGTTGCTTGATGAGCTACATGGTGCAATCTATTTTTCAAAAATAGATTTGCGATCTGGATATCACCAGATCAAAGTCAGGGAGCAGGATGTGCATAAGACAACTTTCAGATGCCATTATGGTCACTTTGAGTTCTTGGTGATGCCCTTCGGATTGTCTAATGCTCCAGCTACATTCCAGTCTTGCATGAACCATGTGTTCAACCGCCACCTGCGGAAGTTTGTATTGGTCTTCTTTGATGATATTTTGGTCTACAACAGGACTTGGGAGGACCATATCAGGCACCTTGGTGAGATATTGGGGATATTAGAAGCTAATTCGCTATATGCGAAAGCTTCTAAGTGTGAGTTTGGCATGACAGAACTTTTATATTTGGGATATGTGATTGGTGGGGAGTAGTGAAGGTGGATAGAGAGAAGATACGGGCAATTTTGGATTGGCCGCCACCTAGGACGTTGACACATTTGAGAGGATTCGTGGGGTTATGCACATACTACAGGAGGTTTGTGAAGAATTTCTCTCGGTTGACTGCTCCATTGACCGATTTGACCAAGAAGGGGGCTTTTGCTTGGTCAGAAGCAACACAACAGGTTTTTGATCACCTCAAGGGGGTGATGAGTTCATGTCTCGTTCTCGCATTGCCAGATTTCTCTCGCCCATTCATTCTAGAGTGTGATGCATCAGGAGAGGGTGTTGGGGTAGTTCTCATGCAGGATAGGCATCCCATTGCCTATGAGAGTCGGAAATTGAAACCGTGGAGAGAGGGTATTCAATTTACGACAAGGAGATGTTGGCCATTATGCATGCTTTGGCCAAATTCAGACAATACCTTGTGGGCAGCAAATTCATGGTTCGTACGGATCACAACAGTTTGAGGTTCTTCTTGGGGCAAAAGGATCTCAACGACCGCCAACAGAGATGGGTGAACAAGGTACAAACCTATGACTTCGACATAGAGTACACTAGAGGTAAGAATAATATTGTTGTTGATGTTTTATCTAGGAGGCCTTACCTTACTTCTATGCTTAGTTCTATGTCTGAGATTTCAGCGGATTGGAAGGCTCATATACTTGTTGAGTATTCCAAAAATCAGTTTGCATGTGAGATCATGGATGGTATTATACAGGATGACCGATACAGAGTGGATGATCTCATTTTCTACAAGGATAGGATTTTCCTTGTACTAAGGTCCAAGATGAAGGAGAAGATCCTTCGAGCAGTACATGATACACCATTAGTTG
Source organism: Taxus wallichiana var. yunnanensis (assembly GCA_018340775.1). Lineage (NCBI taxonomy): Eukaryota > Viridiplantae > Streptophyta > Pinopsida > Cupressales > Taxaceae > Taxus > Taxus wallichiana. The sequence continues at coordinate 693,176,331 of CM031238.1, forward strand.
GGCATCCTGGGTATTTCAAAACATACAGGTTTATCAGGGAGAGATTTGCATGGAAGGGGATGAAGGACGATGTCCTTAATCATGTCAGAGAGTGTATGGTTTGCCAGCAAACCAAATCCGAGCATTCTTTTCCAACAAGGATTACTTCAACCTCTTCCCATTCCCGAACAGAAATGGGAAAGCATATCTATGGACTTTATCACAGGGCTTCCCTTGGTGCATGGGCATAGTTGCATTTATGTTGTAGTTGATCGGTTAACTAAGTATGCTCATTTCTTTTCCCTACCCAAGGGGCATGAGGCGGCAAATGTGGCTCAGATTTTCTATACAGGTGTTTTTAGGCTACATGGGTTGCCTAAAAATATGTCAATGACCGGGATAAGATCTTCATGAGCACCTTTTGGCAGGAGATCTTCAGACTAGCAGGTACGGAGTTGACTCCTAGTACTAGCTATCACCCACAGACGGATGGGCAGACGGAGATAGTCAATAAGTGGATAGAGGGCTACTTGGAGTTATGTGTCAGGTCATCAAGCGGGCATGGATTAGATGGTTACATATGGGTGAGTATTGCTACAATACCACCTATCAGATGAGCATAGGCATGACTCCTTTTCCGAGCCTTGTATGGGTACGACGCTATGACATTTGTGGATTTGGTATTACCGGATAGCCGAGCTCCCAAAGCTCGAGATTGGTTATAGGAGAACCAGGATATTCTGAAGGCTCTCAGGGAGAACCTTCAGAAGGCACAAAATCAGCAGAAGGTATATGCAGATCGGCACAGGATAGAGAGGTCTTTTGAGGTTGGGGATCTGGTATTCCTACGTTTGCAGCCATATAGGCAGTCCTCACTGAAGCAAAAGGGTGCAGAGAAATTGAAACCACGGTTTTATGGTCCGTACAGGTAGTTCGACGAGTTGGGGCAGTTGCATATGAGCTAGAGCTACCAGAGCACAGTAAGATACATAATGTCTTCCATGTTTCGTGCCTTAAGAAGGCACTTGGGCAGCATATTGTACCATCTACGGAGTTGCCGCCACTGGATGAGGAGGGGAAGTTGGTGTTAGAACCAGAATCCATTATTGAGGTGAGACAGAGGAGGCTTAGGAGCAGAGTGATCACAGAGTATTTGGTGTGGTGGAAGGGATTGCCACTTGAGGATGCTACTTGGGAGGGACAACAGATTTTGCAACATCCTAGTTTGCATTTGCTTGGGACAAGCAAAATTTGGGAAGGGAGGAATGTAATGTCCCCTTTCCTACGCCTAAGGCCTAAGGGCCAATTCGAGTCCAAGCCTTGGTCATACCCAAGGGGCTATGGACGCTTGGGAGCTATTGGGTATGAATATCTAGTCCATTTTGTTATAATTTTCGTTGACATGAGCGTAAAGTGTTTTGGAGGGACTAGATATTATGTTTTGTCGTTAGGAAGGGGCCACATGACACTTAATGTTTTAATTTTGTGTTGGGGGTCACTTATGGACCATGGCGACTTAAAAGGGAAAAGTAACTTAAGTTACTTTTATTTTATTGGTCCTTCCTAAGGAAAAATGTGACTTGGGCTATTTTGGGGCTCTTTTGCCTTGGGGAAAAATATATAAGGAGTTGGGAGGAAAAAGTGAAGGTCATTCTTACATACATAATTATTTTCCTTCATGTGCAATTGTTGTTTGCAAATTTACAGCTTGTGGAGTGAAATCCCACAGGGACCCTAGCTTCGGTGGTGAGAGATCCATCCCTAGCTAGCAGGGCATTCTTCGGTAGTGAGAGATCTACCCTAGCTTGTCATTTTGGAGCTGTTTTAGGGCTGTTTTACAGAGATATTTTCAGAGGTTTTAGAGGAAGGGTTTTGAAGATATTTGGTGGAGAAAAGTAAAGGGTTTTAAGATCAGATTTACGGCAGCGATAAAAACAGGTTTTGGCATCATTCTAGAGAGATTTTCAAAGGGTTTTGATCATTTTCAAAGGGGGCGACTTACTTTGGAAGTTTGCAGCAATTTTTGGAGGGTTTCCGGGTTGCCATTTTCAGATCTGAAGGTTGGGGTTTCATTCTCCATATTAGTATATGTAATTTCCAGAATTTCATAATTTTATCTTGCTTATTGGAGAAGTTATGAATTTTTGAAGTTTTACCACTGTTTAGGTTTTCTGTAATTTTCTGGCAGCATTTTATTATTCCAAAAATCCAAAAATAATTTTCTTATGTTCTTTATAATATTAGCAAGCTCTCCTAAAAATTTCAAGTGATTTGAGTGAGTATTTTGAGAGATATCAATTTTCTTCAATTCGCTGCCCTAGCTGTTAAAAATCTGCAAAAATCAATATTTCATTTGCTGCAATTTTTTTCTATATTTTGTGTATCATTTTTGTGGTATCCCACAAGGGATATTTCAGAGTTGCCAAATTTGCAGAGTTGATGAGAGGAATTTTTGCCCATTGGGAGATTGAGCCCCTTTAAAGGCTATGGAAGCTGAACACCCACATTTTGTCCAATGGATATAAAGCCATGATAGATGATGTTGTTGTGGAAGCACATGAAGATCAACTTGTGGAAGAACATATTAATGATTAAGAAGATAGATTCTTGCATGCGATTACTAGGATAGGAAGTAAGCATAAGTTGGATAGTCCAAATTATTCTAGAAATATGAATCCTAAAGATGGATCACCTGAGTTAGAGAAATACTTTCCTTGAAAAGCATGAAGGTGTGAAAGATCCCAAGAAAGTTAAGTTTTGGCCTCCATTAAGTTGAAGGGTCACTATTCTATATGGTGGGAGCATGTCTCTTCGAGAGAGTGCATAGAGGTAAAGACAATATAATAATTGGAACAGACCGGTGGCAAAGTTGAAGGCCAAGTCTCACAAATGTGGATTACCAAGTTACATTTGTTTAAGAAGTTCAATATCTACGACAGATGGAGTTGAGTGTAAAAGACATCGAGGAATTCTATAGACTCACATGATAGGTCATGTTGAGGATGGTGCTAAGAAGATCTCGCTTTATGTGAACGTCAAATTGTACATATCCATCTTGGACAGTTTTATATGATCAAGTGCATTCAAGCAAAGAGGCCTATCATTATTCAGCTAAAGGCTAGAGGAAAAGTTATTAAAAACAAGGAGAAGCGTGAGGCAATGGAAGGTTCACGTGTGGTTGTGGACAAGGTAGTGGTCAGATCTTAAAATTTTCTTAAGAAGGTGAAGCGAAGTACAACCTTGTTTTGAATGATGTTGCAGTGTTGAGGTAGAGCAATTTATAAAAAAGGTAGAGGATCCTATGGTCAAGGCCATGGACATTATAGTTCAAAAACACATGTTTCCTAGCTGCGAAGAGAATGGGCATAGGGCATTTGAGTGCGCACATGCATATAATGATGTTAGTCAAAGGAATGATGCCAATGTGAATGTCGTCAAAGTTGATGATGAGATTATCTGCGAATTCCAGAATTATTTAAAGAATGAGCCGAAAACTAGATACGCTCTTATGACAAAGAGTTTTTGTTGAGGCAAACAAGGAAAGCACTTGTTTTGCGTTCATTTCTAAGCCAACACAAATTGTGTATGTGTAATGGTGGGAGAGGAAGAGACACTTTACCACATGAAGTATGAGACTTGTCAGTGAGTTTCGGAGGTTATCTCGTGAAGATTTACTTGATGTATTACCACCCAATGATGAGTATTAGTCAACACATAGAATTCATTCCAAATTCAAGCTTGCAAACAAAGCTTGCTATATATTGACACCGAAGGAGAATGATAAGTTGCAAAAGTAGGTTTAAGAGTTGTTGATAAAGTGTTGATCAAATAAACTTTGTGTGCGTGTGCAAATACCAATGCAAATGTTATCACCAAAGAAGAATGGAAAGTGTGCACCGATGGTAAAGCAATACACAAGATCACGATTAAGTACAAACTTTGATTTCCATGTATGGATGACATGATGGATTGCCTTAGTGGATCATAATATTTCACGAAGATAGATTTGACAAGTGAATATCACCAAATCCGCAATGAGGGAAGGAGATGAATGGAAGATTGTATTTAAAACCTAGACTACACGGAAATGTCCTGGAGGTCCCCGTACTGAAATTTTCAAGTCATGTAATTTTTTGGGTTTGTGGTGCTGGTACATGTTTGAAAGCGTACCCATAGGGACAGGTGCATACGGTATGGTTTTACTGCAGTACCTTGTCATCCTCGTGATGCAGTACCAATCATAGTACCAACTTTTTTTTCATTTTTTTAAGTGAAAAAAATAAATAAAAGAGTACTACATCGCTTTTTTTTTTTTTTAAGTGCAAAAATAAATAAAACATGAGGGCTTTGATTGGAATTGAACTTTGGAACGTTCGTGTGAGATTCAATATTGCCAATAGGCTCTCAAAGGGTCGAGAGAGATGAAAAGGACTTCATTTGGTTGACTTACTATTTGGGGGCTTTCTGTTGCTCCTCATGGGTCCTTTATTCTTAACCAATTGGAAGGCATGGGAACAAGTGAAGCACTTAGTGGTTGGGCAGCCTATCTTCTTTTCATTTGACATTAGGTGCCAAGCCTACAAATCGATTTCATCGAATCGAAATATAATGACAAGATCCTGCCTTGACAAAAGATTGCTCAGCCCCTCCTTTGGTTTGAGAAAGGAATTAAAATATTTCATGACTTCAAATCTATGATGCCAAAATGAACGCATGGGGTCCCTTTCCTTAGAAACGCACGAAGTAAATTTGCAAAGGAAACGGGGAAACTGCAAAAACATGGCCTTTCTCGAAATGCCTATGACCCCCTGCTTACCTGGAAATGGCAGTGCATTTTTGGAAACATTTTTGCCGTTTCCTGCACTTTTTACTTTTAAAAACCGACTTTACTTTTTAAAAAATGAAAAAAATTGCATTAAATGAACCCTAACCCTAATACAACTACTTAGACTTTACTTTTCGGTGCTAGTGCTGTTCATGGAGATGATTATGAGGAAATCTAGATGATATATTTTAGAATCTAGATTATTATTATGTATATGTGAATCCTTGAAATTGTAACCATGTTGAATGATGACTCTTTAGAACTTAGAGGTTCAAATTTCAATGAATTCAAAATATTTTGAGTGCTTTATCAATTATCTCTTATGGTCTACAATTATAAAATGAGTACTATGCATATATATATATATATATATATATATATATATATATTGACGGACCTTTCCTTGACAAGCCAGTATCAAGGTTTTTGAAAATTGCCGCTTCGCGTTTGCATTGCACCGGAATTCCGCTTCCGTTTCCGTTGCCGGCAACTTAGCTTCAAATGTTTTTTTAATGTCCAATGATACGTCTAACTCAAGCTTAAGGCATTAATAATGAATTATCAAATCTATAATACAGTCTATGTTATTAACTATTATGTTTTGAACATTATGAATCAATACAAACTCAAGTCTCAATTCTCAAAGTATTGGAAATTTGTTTTCATGTTCTATGAATGATTTTAAGTTGTATGAGTATTAAATTTCAATAAGTATGCAAATGTTTCTTTAAATTTATAATTTTATATGCATATATATAATATAATATATATATATATATAAACGTACCCAAAAGCATACCGTACCCGAGATTTTCAAAATTTTGCCGTTTCAAAGGTAATCTTGCACTGCACCGTATCCGTGCAGTCTAGTTTAAAATACAAGAGGGATTATATGAGTGGTTGGTTATACCATTCGAGTTGGGTAATGCACCGAGTACTTTCATGTGACTCATGGATGAAGTCCAAAATCCATTTTTGGGTAAAGATGTTATAGTTTTATCTTGATGATAGTGTGATATTCAGCAAGACAAAGGAGTATCTTTTGATGCACTTGCAGAAAATGTTGCAGCAGTTGCAAGAGAAGTTCATGATAAATTTCATGAAATGTAATTGTATGGAAGGAGAGTTTGTATATTTGGGTTTCATGATATCCCAAGAAGGTTTGAAGATGGATCTAGAAAAGATGAAAGCTATATTGGATTGACTGATGCCTAGGAGTACTTTTGAAGCGAGAAGTTTCAATGGATTGACAAGTTTCTACAGGAAGTTCATTCAGAAGTTCAGCAATATGTGTGCACCTATCACAAAGGTCATGTGAGGAGATAAAAATAAATTTTCGTGGACAGCTAGCACAGGAAAAAAAAATCAGAAATTGAAGACAAAGGTGAATGAGCAGTCAATGTTAGCGTTGCTAATTTTCACTAAGGTTTTTCAAGTCAATTGTGATGCAATTGGAGTAGCTATTAGCGCAGTGTTAAGTCAAGATGGAAGACCGATAGCATACTTCAGTGAGACACTAAATGATGCAAAGCACATATATTTAATGTATGTACAGGAGTTATGTGTAAATGTGCAAGCACTCAAGAAGTGGAAACATTCTTTGCTGCTTGAAGAGTTTGTTTTGTATACAGATCATCAAGAACTACAATCAATCAACAGCCGGGGTAAATTGAATCAGATACACGTGAAGTCAGTATAATTCCTACGGAGTTATTCATTTGTGTTGAAACATAAGAGCGGCAAGTCAAACAGGATTGTTGATAAATTGAGTAGGAGAAATATTTTGTTGACTGAAATAAAGGTGGAAGTCATGGGATTTGATTCTACAAAAGATTTAACAAGGTTAATAAGGATTTCAAGGAAGCATGGCTTGCTTGTGCAGAACCAATAAGTACAGACATAACACTTTGGTTAGATTATTTCATTCAGGAAGGATTATTGTTCAAGGATAATTAAATATGCATCTCAAAAGGCTCAATGCAAGAACATTTGGTAAAAGAAATACACAATGGACGTCTCACAGGTCATTTTGGTTATGACAAGACTTATGCACAGTTGGTTGAAAATTACTTTTGGCCTAAGATGAGTACAAATGTGCACAAGTATGTGCAAGAGTATAAGAGTATATCAGTTCACAAAAGGAATAAGTCACAATGTAGGGTTGTATCCAGTGTTACGCGGGGACACGCCCTGGATTTTGGTGACGTCCTGAACGCTTCGGGACTTGGGGACTTGGAGGGGACGTCCCCAATTTTTTTAAAATCTTTCAAAAAAATCTGATGTTTTTACCTTTAAAAAGATGTTAATTTCACCATGAATATCTAAGTATAATTTTGAAAGTACTTAAAATACATTAAATACAGTTTAAATCCCTAAATGTCATTGAAAAAGTTATAATATTGAAATATTAATTTTTATGTATTATTTTAAAAGCCGTCCCTCTGTCGTCCCCAAAAAAATTTGCCGTCCCGAAACCTCGTCCCTCCGTACCCCCATCCCCCGTCCCGAGACTTAGGTAACTATGGTTGTATCAACCATTTCCTATACTAGAGAAGACATGGGAAGACATTATTATGGATTTTGTTTTAGGTTTGCCTAGGACATAGAAAAGGTTTTGATTCCATTTTTGTTCTAGTGGATAGATTTTCCAAGATGGCACACTTTATAGCATGTAAGAAGACAAGTGATGCAACACACATTGCTAACTTATTTTTCAAGGAGATTGTAAGACAACATGGTTAACCACATAGCATTTTCAGTTTGGGTTGTAAAGTTTGTTGGACATTTATGGAGGACCTTATCACCCACATATCATCCCAATAGAAGTTGGATACAAAGTTACAATTCAATTCAACATATCATCCACAGATAGAGGTAGTAAATAGAAGTTTGGGTAATCTTCTAAGATGTTTAGTTGTAATAAGCCGAGGATATGGGATTCAGTATCGGCACAAGTAAAATTTGCATATAATAATTCAGTGAATAGAAGCAGCAGAAAGACACCATTTTAAATTGTGTATGGAAATAGTCCAACAGTATTGCAGAATTGCATAGCATGAGTAGTGAACAAGCAAAAAGTGCAGAAACTAAGGATTTTGTAGAATACATGTATGAAGTACACCAACAAGCATGCAAGCAGGTGGAGAAAAATAACACACAATACAAGCAGCATGCAAACACGGTCTTAGCACATTTAAGGAAAAAGAGGTTTTCAAAAGGTAGTTGTGATAAATTGAAGTGGAAGACGATAGACCATGCAAAGTGTTAAGGAAAATCCAATGCATATGAGATTATTGTGAAAGGGTATAGCCATTTCGAACATTTGCAATGTGGCAGAATTGTATCTTTATTTTGAGGGACAGGATAGTAAGGACAACACATTCAGATTCAGTTGATTAAAGAACACAGATACCAAAGGAAGTGCAAAGCAGAAAGAATTATTGACACAAGGTTTGGGACGGCACACAATAGAAACCACAAAGAATATTTGGTCAAGTGGAAGGGCAGAGATATTGAAGATGCGACATGGATCAGTGCAGCTGAAGCAACAAGACATGGAATACTATTTGTAAAGCTCATGGAATGCTTTTTTCTTAACCATGGTGTATGACGGAAGCATCTGGGTTCACAAGCAATTTACATCAACCAAAAACAATTAGAGTAGTTGTTTGCATGTTTTCATATTATTGTAGTTTGCAGCATATCCAAAGGAGTTAACTAGGTTCACAGTATATCCTAGGGTCTACAACATCTTTCGGAAGTTAGCGAAAACTAGTCATTCAATGACACAATGCAGATACGTGTTTATCAGCAGTAGAAGTCATGTGTAGGAAATGGAGGGTCAACATGTATTGTGGCATCTGCACAATATTCATACATCTTCAAATGGATGCCGCAATGCTTGGTGCAAGGTTTGATCACTCGGTGCAAGACCGGAAGACTTCACATATAGAAATTTATGTCACACTTTGATTTATGCACAAAGAATCACTTGTTTTGTGTGCGGTGTCACATAAACCATTTCCAGAGGTTCACGTTATCAGTGAAGGTTCATAAACTTCATATTGATGGTGTGAGTCTACCATGGAAACCGCAAAGCCATTGTAGGTCACTTGAGCAAACACACAAGGATATACTTGGAAAACTGTTCATGAAAAGTCTTTGCGCACATAAGTGTAATGTGCGTGATCTTCGGGAGAGCCAAGATTTAACTTCAAATTGTAAATTGCATAGAAAGAACCAATGAAGATTTGCCTAACCCAAAAGTATAATTGTTGAGCCAACTTCTAGTCATCGAATTGTATTGTGATTATAAATGTGTTAAGGAACATTTAGGCCTTATCTTGCAAAGAGGAATAGGACACATTTAATCTATAGGCTTCAATAAATGTCATATGAGTAGCTTGTAACTGCGAGGCAATATTGTAAGTAGGTGGTCCTTAGTTTCATAAGAACTCGCGTTTAAGCCTGGGCAAAAAATGAAAACAGTAAAAGGTAGAGGCGGAGCTAGTCCAGTTGGGTTGCTGTAAGCTTTGGTCTTAGTATGTTGGCGATCTACTCAAATAATTGGTATTATTGTTGTCCTATCTCCTCAAAGACTATGTAGAGGCTGTATCTATTTGTGATCAGTCTCATATATATGTAAGTTGTTACTCCTAAAAGATGATCAATATAGTGTGGTTCATCTAATTGCTTCCTTGTGCAAAGGCTGTGAGTCAGTCAAGAGTCGTGTTGTTTCATAACGCTGTGTGATCTAAGGCAAGTCTTAATTGGACTCCTTAATTGCGGCTGCATCACAGTCTCGCATATTATTAATTACTTGAACAAAATTAGCTATCATTTATTGAATTATCAAGTTAAAAAATCTAGACATAACTGCTAAGACAAAGCATATAGAAACTGAATACAAGCTGAACTATAGTTAAAAAAGAACATTGGGTAGCCTCCATCACAAATTCCATCTGTTAAAGATATTTTGGACACAATAAATAATTTCATAAAGATCCTTATGGAACCAGTTATAATATTTAAAGATTTGAGGTTTTCTTTACAGTGCTGCATTTTTGGTAAAGATTTCTAGAAACAACATTGTAGATATTTTTAATAGCTTAATGAATGAAGTGGAATTTTCCTGTGTTTCCCAACCAACATTCGTTGTTTCCACTATTAGCAAAAAACTAGGTAGATTGGACCATTGTTTTCATAAACAAAAGCATCTAGAACTAATAGACAATCGGTAACAGTTATGGAATTAAAGTAATAAGGTAGTAAGAAGCATAATATAATCAAATTCTAGAATGTCAGAAATACCGCATTGCTGCCACACAGATTTCATGTGTACATGGATCGAGACCCTTATTGCCTTCTGGCATAAAATAAGGTCCAAGCAGCAATATTGACAAACTACAGCGTCAAATATGATATGAGCACAAAATTTAAAACTCTATCTTGAGCAACAACACGAAACAATGCAGCAAGGACATTCTAATGAAGAGTGATATCAATGATTTATATGCATTATAACAAGCTTCTACTCTAGTAATTTCATTTTAGTTTTGATCATTGGAAGTTTCAATTTTGTTGTTTGCGAAAAGAAGAAAGATTTAAGAAGCCAAAAGAGGCAGTCTCTATAATTTCAGAACTGGTAATTATAAGTTATAACAAGGTTTCAATCCTTCTCTGTCTTAGAATATAGTCATGATATGGCACCCTCTTCAATGTATTTATATTTGATTGATGTTTTCTAGAATTTCTTTACAATTTTAATTTGGGAAAAGATTTGAAAAATGTAAAAACATAAAGGCTATGACAATTGTATGTAAACAAATCATGGGATGATATTTCCACTACTAGTTTTGAGAGACCTAACAGAAATTAAACAAATGGTTCTCACCAAGCCTAACATTTTCATAAGAGATTATTAAGAGAAGCCACAGTCAAGCTTGGAAAGCCATTATTAATAAACTAGTACAGATATATTAAATACATCTATCTGAAAAGTGCAGAGATATGTCAATCTCAAGGCCCTTATCTTGGACATTTTACATATTACAGTGATCAATAACTTTATTAACTTCTCCACGAATTTCCCACTTGACTGGTCAGAAATGGCATCAATCTAGCTACACACAGTTGGGCTCAAAAAAAACTTTCCAGGAAAAAAAAGGGCTCCAAACTATTAAGAATAAATTAATTCATCATTTATAAATGTACCATAAAGTTGTGTTATAAAACAACTTTCCGTAGGTTAGCTGTGTGGCTGTCTTTGTAATGGTTACATTAGTTGTTTGCCCTATTTTATAGGGGCTGTTACGAGCCTGTGTTTTACAAATAACTCTATGTAACCAATTTGTAATGTTGAATAAAACTATTGTTGATTCAAGCTTACATTTGATATCAAGGTGGTGATCTCTACACCTGGGAGGTGCTGGAAAAAATCACGGAGAAAAGAGAAGGTTTTAGGGAGTGTTTCAGAAAAGAGAGATCCAAGAGGAGGAGCCCCGAGGCACCTTCACCTCTGATCCATCTCCGCACCCAGCCCGTGTCCACATTCTCGTTTCTGCAGAAAATTGCACATTTTTTTAAATAATTAAAAAATTGGAGAGCCCTTGCAGAGCTCCCCACAACTGAGCTCCTTGGCGTGTTGTATCGTTGGCGAGGTGCTCTCTTTGAGAGCTCCCCAAACTCTACATCACACAACTCGCGAGTTCTTTTGTTCATTAGTGGTGAGTTTCCTTTTGGAGATCGGCGAGCCCAAGCTTGACCCTTGTTTAGCTTTATTTTATGACTCCAATGACGAGTTACAATATATCTTCAACGTGATCAACTTGGTCAGCTCCTGACTCTCGAATCGTTGACAAGGTTTCTATCTGTCGAGCTCAACATCAATCTTGAATCAACTTTCTACTCAGTTGATGGCACCAAGAGGATCAACCTAGGTCCATTCACAAGTTCAGCCCCTTTCCTGTTGTAGCCCCTACTAAAAATTCACGCACCATCAACATCCTCCGGATCAGTTACTAACTCCCTCTCAAAAGTGGCATCTCCAACAAGGGGAATAAAAACCCTGCACATTAACAGGGCATTGATCTCGAGCTTCCCCTCTCCATCACGACTGTATGCCCACAAACTTGTAATTTGTTTACCCTTCTGGCAGATGCGAGCTACCAATGCAGCGCCATCCAAGCTTCAACAATCCACTCGACGGTAGTCAATAAAAAAGAGGTAACCCTGATCTGTTTAGGGTTCACTTTATTTTTAAAAGCTTTCTTAAGTTTTTAACATATAAAAACAATATCTCTCATATTAAAACCAACAGCTACTACCACCTAAGCGGTAGCCCAATCTAGCGAAAGCCTTGTGGTGGGGAGAGGTCGTGGGTTCGAAACCCTCCCCCACACACATTTTCCTTGAAAGTAAATTTTGAATATCAAAGGTTAAATATAACCTAGATCCTCCATATCTTTGAGAGGTTTGTCTGCTTAAGCGGCTAGCGAATTTTGATAAGTCAATTCATTGAAAGGGAAGTCTAGGGGTCAAATCCCTAAACAATATTTTTGGTCAAAAAAATTTAAAAGGGAGAAATTTTATCTTTAAAAAGTAAAAGAGGGAGAAAAGGACCTTTGAGCCCACAAAATAAAAAATATATCAAATATTTGCGGAAAAAAATTAAAAATAAATTGTTTTTTTCCAAAATTCAAGGTCGGATTTTATGTAAAAACAAAAAAAATTTAAAAACAACTTCAATTTTCATGGGGGTTTATTTTTTTCTTGTATTGCAAAATTGCATTATAACTTTGTAAAATTTCTTTAAATTATGAAATTATTCAATATTTGCAAACTGTATATCACAATCATCAGTTTTCAAATCTCAATAGCAACATTTGGTATTAGTGGTGCCTCTAAATCGCGTTTACGGATCAAGCCATCACATTGATTTACTGCATCAATTATCTAAAAGAGTTGCAACAACGATGTTGTCCCTATCAATTGTCGGGAAGAAATAAGGTCACGGACACTCATTAAACCCTCTCTCCATTACCCATTCATCGTTATTGTTAGGAGTAAATCTTGATAGGCGGAAATTCCAAGTATATAGGGACGTTACGCCCATGTATGCAAAATTCCATCTAAGCAAGTGCCATTGATCGGATGAATTCCTTTCATGTTTTGGCTTGGTACCACATACTACTTTGCTCCCACGTGCGTTAACATTACTATTAGCTACCACCGGATATATTGACAAGATGAGCTTATTCCACATACCAACAGATATATCAGAAGGATGCACATATCGAGAGGTGTGGCATATCGGATTAACAAAAGTATATAGAAAGGGCGACCTATTTAGAGTGATAAGGAACCCATCCATCTCTCATAGTTTGTAAAAATGGTTACAAATGCTCTGAAATTCTTTCTACCAGATTCTCAACTCCTAAGATTAGATAATTATGTTGCATGGAAAAACAAGATGAAAACACAACAAAGAAGAAAATCATGTTCTTGCTTTGCATCAAAAAGGAAAAGACCCATGAAGTCTTCAAAACAAACCCAGAAGCAGAGAACTCAGCAAAACCAGCAAGGAACAAACAATAGAAACAATGTCTCATTTGTGGAAAAAAGTCCATGAATTGAAACATTGTTGGTATAATGGATTCCAATAGAAATCTTCCAATGGCACAAAGCCCAATAACCAATAGTCGTTGCAAGGACAACAAAACAAGTCTCAAGGATAGAAAAAGGGTAATTACAAGCAAATGAAGCCGCAGCAACAAGGTAACATTGCCAAAAAAAAAAAGACAAACCCTCAAATGAGGACTTCTTGTATGCTTGCTACTCAATCACATGAGGAATCAACTTCATAGAGTTCTATTTGTATGTTGTCTCGACTGGGTGTAAGATTGGTTCTTCAATTTGAAAAACACACCCAACAAAAATCTTGTTTCATTGGGTGATGATAGCTCCTACAATGTCCAAGGAATTGGCAACATTTTGTTACCTCTTGGAGCACATGATTGCAAAATCAGAGATGTCCTATATGTGTCGGGGCTCACCAAGAATTTGCTCTCTGTCAGTCAACTACTGGAGCACAACCTGAAAGGTGATTTGACGGCAAAGGTGGTAAAAAGATGTGCCTTATCAAAGATAAGACCAAGAGCTCAAAATTGTTGCATGAGCATCTGGCATTGGGAAAATGTTCCAACTTGATTTTGTTTCGAGGAACAATCAGGGACTTCTTGCAAAGGATTCAAAAACAGCACAATTGTGGCACAAAAGATATGGGCATATGAGGTTTGGATACCTAGTTGCACTCAGCCGCTACAATATGGTGAGAGGATTGCCTCCACTAGAGAAACATACAGATAAGCGCTAATAGTCTAACAAGCAAACAACATTGCGCACAATTTGGTAGAAGTAACTTTGGGGCGTCTTGAAAGTTAGATTTGGTGCACACCAATCTTTGCAAACAAATGAGACCTAGTCATGTTGGGTTTTAGTACTTTATGATCTTTTTTGATGATTACTCACACAAAATGTGGGTCTACTGCCTCAAAACCAAAGATCGGACCTTTCAAACTTTCAAGTTGTTCAAAGCGTTTGTGGAAACTGAAATTGGTTGTAAAATCAAAACTCTTTGCTCAGATCAGGGGGAATACACCAGTAATGAATACCATGTTTTTAAAAGAACATGGTATTCGCAATCAATTGAGTCCACCCCATACTCCATAGCAGAATGGTGTTGCAAAAAGGCGAAATCGCACTATCATGGAAATGGTGTGTTGTATATGATTGACAATTCAAGTTTGGAGAAAACATATTGGGCATAAGCAATAAAAACAACAATTTATCTACTGAATAGAGTTCCCACTACAGCTCTTGGAGTGACTCCACAAAAGCACGGTCAAGGCATAAGCCATCTATAGCTCATCTTCAAGTTTTTGGATGTGAGGCAAACATGCATGTTCTCAAAAAGAGGAGAACAAAATTCAATATGAAATCTGAAAAATGCATCTTCTTAGGGTACAATGAAGAGACATTGGGTTAAAAACTCACGACATCAACAGGGATGTTGGGTTTCATGAGAAGAATAAATCCAATTCACTTCCACAAGCTCACGTGATGAACAAATCAATCCTATTATAAGAAATGAAGTGATCAAAGCTCTGACGTTGACAATTTTGATAAAAATGATGGTGTTGATCAAAAAGGTCCACCACCCATAGAACAAGCTCGAGTGTATGCCAAAATAGTATACTAATGTGATACAAGATGCTAAGTTGGATGGTGTCCCAAACACATCTACCACTAGACCAAAGATTCATAAGTATGGCTCGAGAGGAGATCAATTTGGCCCCAATGACTATTGTTGAATTTGTTGAGCCCTCCATAGTTCAAGATGCCCTAGAGTCAAAACCTTGGAAAAATGCCATTAATGCAAAATATCAATCGATGGAAAATAACACATGGCAGCTTGCAAATCTTCCACTAGGGAATAAGCCAATCGAGTTGTAGATAGATCTTCAAGACAAAGTACAAAGCAGATGGCAGTATTAACAAGCAAAAGGCAAGGCTCATAATAAGGGGTAAAGAAGAAAGAAGGCATTGACTATGAGGAGATTTTTGCTCCCACGACTAAGATCAAAACTATCAGGATGATATTTGCTCTAGCTGCTCAATTTGGTTGGAAAATCTACCAAATGGATGAAAAATGTGTCTTTCTAAATGGAGATTTGCAGGAAAAAGTCTACATGACCCCAATAGAAGGTTTTGTCATATCTCAAAAAGACGAAAAGGTGTGTAGACTCATCAAGTTATTATATGACCTCAAACAGGCTCCCCAAGCATGGTACATAAAAATTGATGAGCATCTCATTCATCACAAGTTCCAAAGGAATCCTTATGATCCCAATCTCCACTTCAAAAAGCAAGGGGGAGATTGTAATTGTCATTTTCTATGTACACGATCTAGTCTTCACTGGCAGTTCAGTGAAGATGATTGATTCAAAGAAAAAAGTTCTTAATCGATCGTTCGACATGACAAATCTCAGGCTACAACACCGATGTCCCTGGACAAGAAATATGGCAAAAGGATCACCACATGTTTGTGGCCCGAATGAAATATGTCAAGACAATGCTCGAGAAGTTTCAAATGATGGATAGTTTACTATTTGTCACACCCACAAAGGCAATGTGTCGGTTATCTTGTGATGGTCCATCACCACTAGTAAATACCACTCCTTCTTGATAGTTGATTGGGAGTCTCATTTACTTGACATCTATTGGGCCAAACACGAGCTATGTTGTCAAGAATCTCTCATGGTTCATGCAAGAGCCAAAAATCTATCACCAAAAAGCAACAAAGTGAATATTGACATTTGTCAAATGAACAATGGATTTGGCCTAGAGTAAATGAATAGTCAATTCTTCTTAACAGGGCATTCAGACTCAGATCATGGAGGTAATATTGATGACAGGAAATCCACTTATGGATATGCTTTATCTTTGAGATCTTGTCCAATATTATAGAGGAGCAAGAAACAAAACTTTGTTTCTCGATCTTCCATTGAAGCATAATATCACGTTGCAGGAGTTGTCTGCGAAGCATTATGTATATGCCGCATACTTGAAAGACATGGGGTACCTTAGAAGTAACCAACCGCCCTGTATGTCATCAATGAAGTTATCAAGCTTGTTAACAATCCAATGTTTCATGAAAGTACGAAGCACATTGAGGTACAGGTTCATTTCATAAGCAAACATGTTCTACAACACGGCATTTAGCTCCCCTTTTGCCCGACATAAGAAAAATGTGCAGATGTCTTCACAAAGTCACTTGCATGGTTGCACGTGATAATTTGAGGCATTCATAGAAACTCTCTCATGTTCTCTTAAGACCATGATGAATTAAGGGCGGAATGTTAGGAATAAATTAAATCATCCTTTATAAATATAACATAAAGTTGTTGTGTTATAAAACAACTTTACGTAGGTTAGTTGTGCGGTTGTGTTTGTAATGGTTACATTAGTTGCTCGCCCTATTTTATAGGATGATTGCTGAATAAAACAATTGTTGATTCAAGCTTGCACAAACTCCACCAAATGGCCAAGATATTACGCTTTTTCAATTGACTTCTCTAAGGAAAAAGAAAAGAAATCTAAGTGACAATCAAACAGGCATCAAATTTAAGGTTAAAATTGCCATGTGATGATCAAATGGATGTCAAATTTAAGGTCAGAAATTAATTGTTAACTCACTTACATAACAGTCCACACCACCCCCGATTGCCATTGTAGGATGCCTGCCTTATGCAGATGGAAATGAGGAGGCCAAGTAAATGGCTGCCTTAATCCCCAACCTAAACTCTTAAGAGTTAACAAGAACAAAACGCCCAAAACAAGCACTTCTATTCATAAACAATGGACTGGTTATAGAGATTTCTCACACCCACACACATGCAACTTTATTGAATTCAAATACACATACATGAAGATGATTACAACATAGTCCTCTTTAATGGATTTGCACTATTATGCTCTACTACCTAGACTATGGACCACTATCCCCTCACCAAGCTTTGTTTGTTGCTTTCTTTGATCTCTCTACTAAATCTTGTTTGCTGCCTTTCAATCTGATCCAACTCTCCTTGAAAACTGAAAATGCCCCTTCGTTGATCACTTATAGACCTTCCGACAATTCGACAATCCCAACTCTTTGCATTCTCAAGATGCCTAGAAATGCATTAATTTTGATAGTTTTGAAGTTCTTGGTCATTATCTGCGTGCACAAAGTACACAAGCAAAACTGTTGAGGCAATTGCATAGCTGCCACTTTGTGCAGAGTAGCGGTTACAAAACCATTGGAGTGGTTGCGTATCCATTAGTTAAAGTAGACCAGCGGTTTCACAACCACTACCTGCCTAAATCAGTGGTTCATTGCCTACCAAAGAAAAGTCCTTAGGATCAGGGAAAACGAATGAAACCCCTTCCAAAAGCCTTTACTCAAGCAAATGACCTTTGGAAGTAGCACTTGGCCATGTCTGATCACCTCCAACACATGTGACAAAATCATAGATAATTCGCCACCACAACACACAAAAACATGTGCGATCTATTTTTGGGTGATTCAATATTACTCATAAACTTGGATACTCGTGCATCATACACGCCATTAAGTGAAATGAACCATGAGCTCCTGCTCACAAGCATTTTGTGAATTCTTTGACTAAGATTCGAGTTTAGCAACTTTGGATGCATTCATCCATGTTGACTCTTTTGCTGCCTTGTTTCTCCACTTCACCAAATACTCTTTGTATTCCTTCCCTCTTGTCTTCTTGACAACTTGTGAGTCAATTCATGCTTCTACCTCATCTCTTGTCATCTCGGGAAACTATTGTAGCCAATCCGTCGTTTACGAATCGAGCTTGTGCTTCGTTCTCCACTTATTTTCTCTCGTAGTAAGGGTACAGATCAACAAAAATTGGCAAAATTCCTCCCGGGAGCTCAATCTCAAATGCATTAGCTGCAAATTTCTTCAAGGCCTTACAAAGTTTTTTCTACTTCAATTCTCCATAAGCTCCTCTTGGGAACCTCTCCTTCCTCGAGTGAGCTAAGACCAACTCTCTAACTTCAAACTCATGTTTCCTTCTCTTGAGATCAGCATGTTGCTTGTATCTCAATGTGTTCTTCTCCAGGTTTTCCTTCACCTACGTGTGTACCTCATCAACAAAATCCTCCACTAGGACACTTTTACCCAAATCCACTATGCCTTTCAACTCAACTATGCCCCTAGGGTTGTACCCATACACAATTTGGAAGGCGATCTACTGTTCACTAGGTTGTTGTAAGCAAAACTCAGCTTGTGCTATAAAAGTATCCCATAGTCTTGGCTTGTTTCCAAACAGCATCTCGGCAAATTCCCAAGGCTTATATTGACAACCTTATTTTGTCCATCCATTTGTGATGGTAAGTTGAACTGGAACTCAACTTAGTACACAATGTTTTCCCCAAAGTTTGCCAAAAATGGCCCACAAACTTTGTATCCCTATTTAAGACAATGTTCTTTGACAACCCGAGCAATCTTACTACTTCCTTAAAGAATGAAGTGGCAACATGGATAGTGTCACTTGTCTTCTCACAAGTTGTACCATCTTGGAAACTCTATCTACAACACCATAAATAGAGTCATTGCCTTTCTAAGTTCTCGGCAGCCCAAGAGCAAAATCCATGCTCACATCCTCCCATGATCTTTCCAAGTATAGGCAATGGTTGATACAAACCTACATTCGACTCCCTTTGTGTGTTCAATAACTCTACAATTTTGCACAAAGCATTCTTCACATCTACACTCATCCTTGGCCAATAGTAGTTCTTACACAGTTGTGGCAATGTTTTATCTACTCAGAGTGACTGGATAGACCTCCACCATGCATCTCTCTCTAAATTCTCCCACATTGAACCATAACGTATGCATACACATTTCCTTTTGAACATCATACCTTCTTGAATGAAGTATTTCAGCCATGGAGTTTTGTCCATGTCGGTTGGGATCTTGCATGCTGCCCAATCTTCCCTAAAATCCAATCATCAATCATACAACTCTCTCGTGGAGCCGAATCCAAGAACCTCCACTCTCATCTCATGCAACAAAAGACATCTATGTAATGCATCAACAACTTTACTTGATTTAGCACTCCTATGCTTCAATACAAACAAATAAGTCAACCCATTTTACACACTTTTGCTTCAACTTACCTTGGTTGTTTATAAACTGCAGTGCTTGATGGTCCATGAATAAGACGAACTCCTTGGGTAACAATTATTGCTTCCATTTCTTCAATGCTTGAACAATTGCATAGAACTCTTGGTCACAAACCGAATACTTCTTCTTGGATTCATTCAACTTCTCGCTGAAGTAAGCAATGAGCTTACCTTCTTGACTGAAAACCATAGTTACCAGGTTCAGAAATCCGATTAAGTTCGGAAGGGCAAAAAAATCAAAAATATGGAGTTCTCGAAAAATTCGAAAAAATCCGGAAAATTCTGGTTCAAAATATATATACTTATATTATTATAATAAAAATATTAAAAAAATATAGAACATAAAGATAAAAATTATCTAAATTAATAACTAAATAATAATATATAGTTATTAACGTTATAAAAATAACGTTAATAACAACATATTTTTATTTAGTTATTAATGATTAATATTACAAACAATTAAAAAATATAACACAATGTAAGCAAATAACGTTAATAACTATATATTATTATTTAGTTATTAATGATTAATATTACAAACAATTAAAAAATATAACACAATGTAAGCAACATTAAAAAATAAACAATAATATAACATTAAAAAATAAATAGTAATATAAGTATATAACATTAAAAAATAAATATTACGAAAAATTAAAAATATATAACATTAAAAAATAAATAATAACATACATAAATTTATTTAATTATTAATTAGATTATTAATATTATAAAATTTAAATATAACCTAAATTATTATAAACGAACCTAAAATATAATAAATTAACCTAAAATATAAAATATAATAAATCTAACCTAAACTATTATAACTATAAACTAACCTAAACTAATATAAAATATAAATCTAACCTAAAAAGCTGAGATAAACTTACCCATACTGTGCCGCGACCATGACAGCACTGCGAGCTTCCACCTGCGACCTCCACTAACCTTGCCTAAGGAGCTTTGTCGACCTAGGAAACTTATGCAACTTCGCTACCAATGCTAAATGCTCCTCCGTCGCCGCCAACCAGTTTGTTAGGGTTTTTTAGGTTTTTTTTTAATTTTATGACTTAAATCCGACGAACCGCATCGAATTTTTTTAGAGGCTTGTAAAAATCCGGTTCGAACCGAATTTGCTTCAGGTTTGGCCGAACTCGGTAACTATGCTTTGAAAACTACAACAACCACTGTCCCACTAGCATCTAATCAACATGATATGATTTGTTAAAATCCAGCAATGCTAGAATCAGCTGTTCCATCACTTTTTTCTTCAAAATCTGAAAACCATCCTCTACTGCAACTATCCAAATAAACTCTTTCCAACCACCCTTCATGGTTTTTGTGATAGATGCATATATACCACTAAAGTTCCTGATGAATTTCCTATTAAAAAATAGCCAATTTGCGGAAGCTTCTTGCTTCAAACATACTCCTTGATGATGGCCACTTAACAATGGCTCTCATTTTCTCGGGATCCATCCGCAACCCTTCTCAAGAAATCACAAAGCCCAAGTATACTAACTCCTTCATAAAGCTGCACTTTTTCAAGTTGACTAACAACTGCTCTACTCTCAATCTTTGCAAAACAAGCCTTAAATGCATCAGGTGTTTCTCCTTCGATCTACTAAAAATCAAAATATCATCCAAATAGACTCTAACAAACTTAACAAGAAAGGTTTCAGCACTTCATGAGTCTCATGAAGGTGCTTGGTGCATTTATCGATTTGAATAGCACAAGAAGCCACTCATGCAACCCGTCATTTGTCTTGAATGTGGTTTTCCATTCATCCCCTTCTCTAATCCAGATTTGGTGATATACACTCTTTAAGTCTATCTTCTTAAAGTACTTGGCTCCACTCAAACAATCCATCAAGCAATCCATTCATGGCTAAGGAAATTTGTACTTGATAGTAATTTTGTTGATGGCTCATGAATCTGTGCACATAAGCCATTCTCCATCCTTGTTAGGTGTCACTATGGCTAGAACTGCACATGGGCTCAAACTCTATCTGATCAAACCCTTGTCTAGTAGCACTTGGACTTGTTTCTTCACCTTCATGCTCCTAATGGGTGGCAACCCATCCAGCAGATCCTTGAAGATAACATCAGCGAACTCTCGCAAAAATCTCTTCACACCATGTGGGATTCCATCCAATCATTTCACTATCCCAACCTCCATGTGTCTAGGAATGAAAGCCAAACAAGCTTTCTACTTCCTCACCTCTTAGGAATTATTTTCCTGTGACTGACAGTACCTTAAGACTGCTGTCAACTTCTTCTCTTTCCCTCGATGAGTTCAATGTGCATTTGGTACCATCCTTCACAAGAGTTTATGTATTTCTCCTACCATCGTGAATAGCATTTCTATCAAACTGACAAGGCCTTCCCAACAATATATGACAAACATCAATGGGTATTATACCGCACTCACATCATATTTGTATGAACCAATCTGAAAATTAACTATGTCCTTTTTGCAACCAAGAAAGCTCTTAGGCGTTTGCGTGAACAATCTTCTTCAATCTGAGGTTCTCAACCATCTCACTAGATGCCAAATTGTTCGTGCTACCACTATCAACAATGACTCTACAGTGTTTACCTCCGGATTTACATGTGGTTCAGAATAAGTTCTTCCTTTTTTCCAGCTCATTCTCCTCTTTTGTTGGTTCCAACAGTACTATTCTCATCATAAGATCCTCTCCTTGTTCCGGTTCTTTCACATGATTGGGCGAAGCAAAACTCTCTTCATCTGCTTGTGCAACGTGATTACTTGCATCATTTCTTCTACTGCTACTTTGCTGCCCAACAACTCTATATCTAAAGCATGTTCCCATGGATCCTCTTCCTCTAGAAGAATACCCTCTTCCTTTTGCGTTTTGACTGAAATTGTTGTTTTGAGAAATACTTGCTTCTCCTTCAAGGACATGCTTCCCTTTTCTACTATTTTCTTGTCCACTACCTCGAGAGAACTTTGTCTTTCTTCTTTATGTGTTTTTTTGCCTCCTAGACAACTTCTCTTCAGCCTTCAATGCACATTGATAGGCTTCTTCCACTAACTTCAACTTTATCATACCAAACTCATCTTGAATAGAAAGATGAAAACCATCATCCTTCATGTGACGACCCTAAATGGTTAGCCTATACATATAACTTCTCTATGTAAACCTTTACACTCATCTCCTTTTGTCTCAAGTTCTACCGCTTCTTGAAAGGATTCAACTGATAATCTGTGGGCAAGAACTTACCCTTCAACTCTACAACCATCCTATCCCAAGATTTGATTTTCTCATTACCTCCTTTTGTTCTATTTATCTGCACATGATCTCAACACAAGGATGCATGGCCTTTCAGCTTTGTACAAGCAAATTTAACCCTCCCAAGGTCTTTTATTAACTCTTAGTCTGAATTTAAATTCAGTGACCCATTCTATGAGATCCTCCAGACAGAGTTCTTGAGTAGCTAGGACCATAGTTCGCATACTCGTATTCGGCAAATATTCGGCAAACCCAAAAAAATTGACTCGGCAAGACTCGGTGAATATTCAGGAATATTCGGCAACTTAAAAAATACACTATTTTATTTTTAAAACATAAATTTTATGCAAAATATAGCTACAAAATATATCAAATGAGTCTGTAAAATGTTGGGGAAGTGTTTTCTAGTAGATTTGAATACAAATACAGCACAAAATCGTATCATCATGCGAATACAATAGCCAACTAATAAGTGTTATGAATTTATGATGATTGCCATTCAAAATTATCATCATAAATTGCATATCTATGCAAGTTACAATTTACAATAATTTACATTTTCCTCTTCCTCGTTCTAGAGAAATATCAGCATGATGCCTTTATAAGACAAAAACTACATTTTTTCAGCGTTAAACCTGTGTTTTTCCCGTTTTCCGTGTTAAACCTGCGAATGGACGAATTTTAGGGTCAAACTCGGCGAATATTGGCGAATATTTGCCGAATATTCTCAGCAAATACTCACGAATATTCGCCTGTGACGAATGGCAAGTTTTATCGGCGAATATTCGCCCAGGCAAAATTTTGGCAAGTACTCACCGAATAGGCAAACTATGGCTAGGACATCTATCCATGACTTGGCTCCCATTTGGGAAATGGTCTTCAAATATCTATCTTTTGGTTCCTCCTCCATCTCATCAAGAAGAACCACAAGTGCTGCATCTTCATCTTCACTTAAATTTGAGTCAACTATGCTTCTCTAAGCAATCTTCATAACCTCCAACCTTGCTTGGATGTCTCTCATCACGTCTGCCAAGTCCAACATTCTTGGGGTCTTCCTCTTCTCAAGATAACTTTGTGTGCCATGTCTTCCTCACACAACTCTCTGCAATTGTAGGACTCTTCACACACGGCCAACAAGCTCTTAGGGCCTCTCAAAATCAACCCAACAAGGAAAACCTTGCTCTAATAACAAATGATGTGGACGGGAATGAAGGGCCCAAGTTAATGGCTTCCTTACTTACCAGCCTAAACTCTCATAACTACAACAACACAATACACAAGGACACATACCCAACATAATCCCCAAAACACACTTTTATTCATGAACAATGGACTAGTTACAAATATTTCTCACACCCACACACATACAACTTTGTTGAATTCAAATATACATACATGAAGATGACTACAACACAGTCCATGCTCTGCAACCTAGACTATGGACCATTATCCCCTCAACAAGCTCATTTTCTTTCTTGCTTTGTTCTCGCTACTGAAATCTTGTTTCTTGCCTTCCAATCTAATCCAACTCTCCTTCCAAATTGAAACTGCCACTTCTTTGATCCCTAATGGACCTCTTGACAATTTGACAATCCCAATGCCTACCCAAGATGCCTAATAAAAACACATCAATTCTGAAAAATTTGAAGTTCTTGGGCATTATTTGCATGCACAAGAACGCAAGCGAAGCTGTCAAGGCGGTTGTGTAACTGTCGCTTTGTGCAAACCGATGGTTACGAAACCATTAGGGCAAATGCGTAACCAATCGTTAATGCAAATCGATTGTTTTGCAACCACCGACTGCATAAACCAATGGTTTCATTGTTTGCCAACAAAAAGGTCTTTAGGACAAGGCAAATGGCTAAAACCCCTTCCACATGCCTTTACCCAAAAAAATTGACTTCTCAAAATTGTACTTAGCCATATTTGATCACCCTTCAATGCATGTGACGAAGTCGCAAACGCAATTTGCCACCCACACAAACACATACACAAGCACATTGTTTTGGGTGATGCAAGATTACTCATAGACTCATATGCTCATGCATCACTAGCAGCATAATTACAAAAACTAAATGAACCCCAACTATCAATTTAAATCCTTTTAGTAAACTTGCAGTTTATAAATCAACTCTTTCCTTGGATAACATATTTGGAACCAGTTTGAAATCTACAGTTTCTCATTGAACTTCTTTGCCATGATGGATGAAGGAGCTCATCTCATAAGTCTAAAGTTGAAGAACAAAAGCCTTCATGCAAAACAATCCAAAAACCCAATACAAAAATAAAGATGTAATGAAGATAGTTTAAAGTTTAACCTTTAGACAATTGGTCATGAATGTTGTGATCTCTATTCATAAGGATGCATCCCTTCATCCACCAAACACCAATACCACTTGCAATGGGACTTGGTGAAGTAGCCAAGCCTCAATCAACTGAAGTGTTTTAGGTGCAAGGGTTTGTCCCTGGTTATAGAAGTTCAAAAGTGCCCTAAAACTAAACTATAACCACTCGTCAGCCTTTTAAAAAGTTCATGCTAGGTGATATTCTCAAATACTTTAAATCAATCATTTCGTAATAGCATAAAGTAATTTCATCTGCCGGGCTATGGTCTGGGAGTAGGTTAAAAGATTTAGTGCTACATTGAGTCAAGTTCAAAACTGGGTAGGCATCCTCCGGTAGAAGAAGGATTTGGGGGGCAAATCCACGAAGTGATGTGTTAGAATTCTCCCTTTCTCCAGTCCTAACATTGACAACAGTTTCAGTGTTGTGCCTTGTGGCCCATTTCTAACTTATGGTCATCACTTATGTGGTGTCATATCCCTGTAATGAGATTTCGTTCCATATTGATACTCTCCTCCATCCTTCTCAGAAAGACACCAGGCAAGTGACCCTAGGTAGGCTGAGGCAAAATCAAAGCACATGTCCCCAGGTAAGCCCACACCAAAATTATGTATATGTGGTGGAATGTTGTACAATGCAAAGGTGGTTCGCCCCCAAGGTAAGTAACGGGCAAAGCAATCTACAATATTTGAAAACATAAACTACAGTATTTAGGGCAATCACCCAAATATAAACCTTCTGGCTAGGTTATGAATGGGAAAAATCTCCTGTAATGCAACCGAATTTCAAATTTCTGTAACTAATAGTTAACAAAATTTCCTCCAAAATTTTAACAGAACTCCCTAATAGATTTTAACATAGTTCCTGATAGATTTTAAAGCGAAATGCAGATTTAAGTAACATTGCTGACGGAATTTGGTATAGCTTATCTACCAATGTGAACAGGCCATTGCTCGGTAAATTTCCCTAATTATCAATATAGGCTTTCCTCGTATTTACTCAAAAATAGTATACATGAAGAAAAAAGGTTAAAATCTTCAAAGAAACACACAAATTCACGGACCTCGCTGATTGCCTGACAGTAATAAGCCAACATGAAGATGAATGCCTCGCAGCTGCTTTAAATAAAAATTGTCTTCGAATTTTCTCTGCGAAAGAAGATAAACCACTCAAATTTTGAATTCGTCAAGACAATAATGCAATTGCTAGACAGAATAGATAAAATTTGGATGTTACCGTTGGATTTACCTGTCGTAGTGCTGTGGGATCAGATGCTATGTTTTTTAGAAGATTAAAATATCTATGCTGGCCAAATTTATTCATTTCCAAACACGCTCAAATCAACCCAGAAATAACCACGAATTGCACATTCAATAGTCTTCCATGAAAGTTTTCTTCAGTTTTGATCAAATTTTATGATGGGTTCGCTTGTACTGGAGATTATTACTGCAAAACCCTCAGACTAGGGTTTAAACGTTCAATGCCGCTTGAGAAAAGTTATTATGCCGCCTCACTGAGAATTACCTAGGTAGAAATGTAAATTTTACAAAAATTGTGCAGATGTTTGTATTTGGGGGATTGCGTGCTCTCCAAGAATTAGGTAAATGTGAAAAAATTATTAAAAAAATTGTGCAAACATTTGTATATGGGAATTCCGTGAATTTTATTAGTTAAGAAACGTATACTAAAGGGGATGGAGTGAAGAATTAAAATTTGAGGAAGTGAAAAAGAGGAGAGGATGAGGGGTGATGAAGAAGGGTTTGAGGGAGGCGAGCGCAAGGGCGGGGAAATGATGCAAGGGACCATTACATAACTCTTCTTTCCTACAATCGCATACCATTTTTTTCAATCTCTTGAAGGAGAAAGGGGGTGTGTTGTTAAGTCATCAAGACAACATATTTTGGAGATATCTCTTATTGCAAGGAGTGGTCCATTAATATTGTCAATGTCAATAGTTGTTAGAAATTTCGGCTCTTGTGTTTATTGGTTATTTAAAACATGTAAATGTAAGGGGAATTCACTTGCGTGGTTCATGAGACACTTTAGAGATATGGATATGCGGAGTGGACAAGACATCCTAGGGTAACAAATTCATGCACAATTACAAATAGGGTTTCTCTTAGCTATCATGGTTATGATGAGGGTTTTTATTTTTCTCTCTCAAGAAAAATGGGAAAAATCAAATAGGTTACTGGATTAAAACCCAAATGCGATGCTCGTTCTTTATAGCACGTGTTGTCCCCCTTATCCGTTGTAACCTTGAGTAATTGTAGGAAACTCAAAAATGTGCGAAAACCATCTTTGATTAAAACTTGCGAATCTTCACCCTCGTGAACAAAGGAATGTGAGAACATGGTATTAGGTGGTCAAGAGCCTCCTCCATACTTTGATCGATAGGAAGGAAAATCATTCTCAGATGGAAGAAATGGTGCCCATGTTCTTCATCTATGGGCACTAAATATAATTTGATTGGCGAGAAGGACAATTGTGCTCAACATGCACCTTGTCGCAACTACACGAAGACCAACATAAAATGGGCTTTGATATTTTCTATTTTGTTTTTTTTGTATCACGGTTATAGAGTGGAAGGAAATTGATTTATTAGATAAGACAAAGACATGAATAAAAAGTTGAAAATTAAAAAGGTGGTGATTACAACACTACATGTTTTGCACCTATTCCATTTTATCGTCTTGATATCACTCGCATTGTAACAAACATCATTAATTGATTCGTGCCAATTTAAGTTTGAGTAATTGTGGGGAAATGGTGATGCACAAACAAACATGTCATATGTTTACTTAGAAGATTTTATCCATTAATCAAGCATTGTTGTTTTTAATTATATTTTGTTATGGTGTCAAGGTACTTAAATGTGGACAACGTTTGCTTTGATGGATAAGACAAAGACATAAATGGGAAGTTGGAAATAAAAAACTAAAAAATTAAAAACATGCATCTAGTGCACCTTCTCCACCGTTGAAATCGCAACACCCAAATCATATCCGCTAGTTGTGTTCCATTGTATCATCTCTATCTTGCTCACATTATTCATGTGAGTGCAATTTGTGCACAAAGAAGAAAAACTACAAAATGAGGAAAATCCAAAAGGTCTAAGGTTCGAAACACAAACGAAATGCTTGCTTCTTGGAGCACTTTATGGCCCCTCCTTTATTTTTAAGTTTGAGTAATTGCAGGAAAATAGGCAATGCACGAAAAATCATCAATAAATGAGTCCTTCAAGCAGTTAATCATACATGTATGGCAAGAAAAAGTTTTAGACTGGGACTTCATTATTCACTTTAGTGCAATTTGAACTTAAAGGGGCCAAAATTTTAAAAAAATGGGAAAATCCTTTATAGGTTTTACGGTCAAAACCCAACCACGTTGCTTTCTTTATGTAGTAATTTATAGCCCCACTTTTTGTTTTAAGATCGAATAAATGCATCAATAATTACAGGAAAACAAGGGATGCACGAACAATATGTGATAATGGAGAACCTCTAGCGATTAGTCATATGAGTGACAGGAAGACTATAACTTCCATCGAGCTCAACTATTTTAAATTTTTTTTTGTTTTATGTCGTCAAGGTTTTTTATTGGATGGTGTTTGAGTTGTTAGAAAATACGAAGACATAAATGGAAAGATGGAAATAAAATAGTGAAAATTAAATACTTGCATGTATCACACCTTTTCCACGGCTCAAATTGTAACACCCAAATAATATTTGTTATATGTGTTCCACTTTATCATCTCAATGTCACTCGCATTGTTCTCATGAGTGTAATTTGCGCTTAATGGGGACAAAATAAAAAATGGGGAACATACAATAGGTTTCAAGGTTGAAACTTAACCATGCAAACGACATCAAGGTTTTTGATTAGACAACATTTGATTTGTTAGATAAGACGAAGACATCAATGGAAATTTGGAAATAAAAAAGTGAAAATTAAATACCTACATGTACCACACATTTTCCATAGCTCAAATTATAACACCCAACTTATCGACTTGATCTTGCTTGTGTTGGTACCCAAATTGATTCTCCCTCAGAAGCTGAGCAGCATCACAGGTCTAGCAGGAAGCTTAGAGGCAAGCAAATCATGTAATGTGTCGTTTTGTAGCCGGGGATGAAATGTAGCTTGCTCTTTGTCACTTAGATGTGGAGAAATGGGTAGCACCCACAAGAAGATTTGACCTATCCTCACTACTTTATGGTTGTGCCTTTCAACCAGGGTGAGAGGACCCTTTTGTAGCTTGTTGTTTATGGAGGAGATGGAGATGTCCTTCCTTGTGAAGTATTAAGAAGACCTTGAAGAAAATATGATCAATGCAACAAAACCTAACTCTCACGAGTTGTCACTCTAGATAATGGAGATATTTTCTAGGCAAGGTTTAGGCCACTAAAGACAATGAAAACCTGATTGTTTCTGCATGTTTTGGTAGTAAAAATTATGCATTTGTATACATACATGGCAAACAGGGGTAGTATGGGTATGATTAATTGTTTTTGAATGAATTTTGGTGGGAGGTGAAGTAGGATAAAGTTGATTATACCAAATCTTTGAGAACTTTTACAAAAAAGGAAAGCTCAAACAACAGAATGCTTTCAGAGTAGCTAGGGTGTTCCTTTAACTGAATATGTGCTCCAATGGAGGCCCAGATCAGCACTTTTCACACAAACTTCAAGGATCCAAAATGAAGGCTCAAATTGGAAAACTCAACTAAACATTATCAATCTCTGTTTCATCACACCTAAGATACCCTCAAAGGCTGACAAACAATCTTATAGTCATGTTAGGAGTCACAGTGATTTTAAATTTGTTTATTTCACTATCAAATGAAGGCTCTTCTGATAAATGAAATTGCAAATGCCACCAAACTATCACAAGGATAAGATCTTGTGTGATTCACACAGATTTTCAATGTAAGAATGCAACGGGAACAAGAAAAACTACTTGCAAACATTTAGGAACAAAGCAAACACAAATTTTGCCCAAGAATAACACAGATTAACTCAAGTTTGGTTAAATTTATCAGCAGGGGAAAGTTTCTTGAACAATCTTAGAGCTTGTCAATGGTTGTACACTCGTAACCACCTTGACATGATCAAATGTAACACAAAGGAGATAAACATGCTTCTTTAGATAGTTTCTCAGAAAAGATGGGCTCTATCAAGCCTTTTTCTTAGGAAATCAATTTTTGACTCCTAATACTTCTACATTCACAAACTCCCAACCCTTTTCACGGCAAAATCATGCCTATTTATATCATTTTACAATAGGACCTTTTCCCCCAAAACCAGAGACATTGAGTGTACAGTGCTCGTCATGATCTCGATCACGATTCCTGGAATCATATTTGTAAAAAGTCGTCAGTGCTCTGTGGGGGTGGATCTCCTCAAATATCTCCCGCATTCAACTTCTTCTTCTAGTAGATCACTTTCCCCTCTACTCGCCAACCACTTCCGCCCTAATCTGTCAAATCTGTCTCTTCGCATGCCCGAGAAGGAAAAATGGAAGATCGGATTAAGCCTAGAGGTTAGATCTCATCTTAATGGCAAAAGATGTCCCCAAATCTTCCTCACCAAACTTAGATATCAAATTAACTCCCCTTCCCTGTTTGGCGTGTAAGAAATATTGAGAAATCATGAAGATTCGCACTTCTAGGAGCTTTGGAGTGAAAATGGCGAAGAATCAGATACAGATGCACAACTGTTATTGATTCCCACTTTGAATTTGGACCATCCACATGGGAGATCTAATTTTAGAGTGGTCCCTGTGGGTTCCTTTTTTCCTTTTACAAATTTTGAAAAAATGTAAAATTTTCACATTTTTCTCTGCACCTCTCCCCTTGATAAATGAGCCTACACGTGTCCTAAG
Organism: Taxus wallichiana var. yunnanensis; assembly: GCA_018340775.1. Lineage (NCBI taxonomy): Eukaryota > Viridiplantae > Streptophyta > Pinopsida > Cupressales > Taxaceae > Taxus > Taxus wallichiana. The sequence continues at coordinate 693,207,378 of CM031238.1, forward strand.
GTGGGTCCCAAAGGAATCGCGGCCAAATTCTGCCATTTCACCTCTTTTTTTGGAAAAGGAAAATTTTTCCAAATTTCCCCCGCAGCTCCACCCCTCTGCTTCTAGTCTCTGATGTGGGTCCCAGCGGAACCACGCTTCCCCTTTTTACTTTTAACTCCCTTCTCCACAAAAGGAAAATTTTCCAAATTTCCCTGGAAGTCCGCACCTCCGCCGTTGACTGGAGCAAGTTTTGACTTTTCTCTATCGGGCCCATGGGTCATTTTGATGATTTTAGTCATTTGAACATCAAGGGGAAAAAAACCAAGTTGCCTTCGATGGCCTCGCCTCCTTTGTTAACATTTTCAAAGCCAACCTTGACCTCCTTCTTGTCGGGCCATTTTGAGATTTTAATCCTTTTGATGACAAGAGGCAAAAATCCAATTTGCCTCTGATGGTCTCCGCTTCCCCACCCCTTTGACTTTTCAAACTTCCACGTGTCATAATGGCGCATCTTGAGATGATCCCCAAAGGTTGAGACCTTGAATGAGCGCAGGCTCGCCACGTGTCATTATGGCGCAACTTCAAAACCTTAAGGTTTCAGAATGATTTAGTAGGGGCGCGCTTCCATTTTAGAATTTTATTCCATTTTGCCAAAAGGAAAAAACATTCAACTTACCTTCGAACACCCGCATCTCCACCATTAACTTTGCCACATGTCCTCATGCGGGGTCAAAGTAAGATTTATTCCCTGCCACTTAAAATTTGCTTTAATCAGAGCTTGGTGGGGTGTGGGGTGAGTTTAAACCTTTTTTGAAGTAGCCAAAAGGAAAAATTTAAAAAATGAACCTGTCGTGCCCCATCCAATTATAAGAAGCCATATAAGCACCAAAAGAACCAATCAGAAATGAGCGGAGCCACGAGACCAAATTTTCCTTTTGCCAAAAAGTAAAAAGTGATAAGTTAAAGCATTTGCCCGCCGTCCCTTAACCAACCAAAAGAAGCCACATGACCGCCGAACGTTGAGGAATAACTTTGATAGGAAAAAGACACCCGTCAGACCGTCAAAATATAGAAAATCACCATTCACGCCCAGAACCTAATTTTTCGCTAAGGATGATTTTTTAAAACAAAAACAAGTGAATCATGGTTCCGAGCATCCCTTCGACCATGGATTTTGGATTTTCAAAGGCATACAAATATAGATTAACCATTCTTGAGCTTCCATGGTCAGGAAAAATAGGAAAAATGGCAAAGCCGCATGGATTTTGAAGAAATTAAGGCAAAACATGGCAAGCTCGAAGACTTTTCAAGGAGGGGCATGACAATGGATTATGTAAACAATTCGAGGCATTTCAAGTGGAAGTAGAAACTTTCAGAACACCCACATCGAGAGACAAAATGTTTCAAAACACACAGATCAGAGGAAAATAATGGCAAATGGGGCAAAACAAATGTGAGCACCAATAGCTCACATTATCAAATAAGTGCAATCTACACTTAAAAGGGCTAGAATAAATAATGGGGAAAATATAATATGTTCCATGTTCAAAACGCAAACCGCAGTGCTTGTTTCTTGGTGCACTTTATAGCCCCTATACGATTATAAGCTCAATTAAGCCTGTGGAAATAGACGATGTGTGAACAATCATCAATAATCGAATTCCTATTATTCACATCGTGTAATTTTCACTCGATGGGGTGAAAATAAAGAATAGGAAAAATCCAATGGTTCTATGTTTGAAACACAATAGAAATGCTTGTTTTTGGAGCACTTATAGTCCCCCTTTAGAGTTTTAAGCTCGAGTAAGTGTAGGGAAATAAGCAATGTGTGAACAATCATTGATAATTGAGTTCACATTATTCACGTGAGTGTAATTTTTTTAAAGGTAATCCAAAAATGGGCAAAAAAATTAATTTGCCTCAGATTTCTATAGAAACTTGTTTATCAACTCCATAAAATTATCAACTTAAATGAAATGCAATGTAAAATGAACACACACAATGCAAACAAGTTGATAACGAGTTTGAAAAATGTCTATGTCTTCAAGTTCAAATGTTGAACCAATTCATTACACTTTTGATTTGTAAACAAATACAATTTACAAATGAAGCTAAGAAGGTACAACCTAAACCAGAAAATATACCATCTAATTCGGAGATTTAATCCAAATGGTCTCCAGAAAGACAAATAACATTTGATTCCAAGGAATCTTAAGCGATCCTTCAAGTATTAGTTGTCTCCTCCATGAACAACTACCAATTTATTGCACGACCACAAGAAGCCTCTATACATAATGAAGATCCTAGCTGACCAAATGCGAAGAACAAGTGCCCCAATTTATCCACAATAGATCTAAACTAAAAACAAAAAGGTGATCAATTACCTAGTTGATTCAAATGAATCTGAACCAGATAATAAAATGACCACAGATCCAGTTGATTCGCAAGGAATCCAAACCGGATTACATAAGAGAATCACATATCTAGTTGACTCATAATGATTCCAAACTAGAAAACAATGCGATCAAGGTCCAATTGATCCACAATGAATCCAAACCAAAAAATTTGATGATAGTATCTCCTCCATGTCCACTGAGTACTGAAACCCATCCTATAATGACCGATGCAAAATAGTAAGTCTCTAACAGTCTTCCTTAAAAAAGGTGCACACTTGACGAAGGCTCCAGATGAACTCCAAGTGCTCAAATAAATTCCATGAGGTAGAACAGAATCACAACACCTCCAAATCTAGAAAAAAATAGATCCACAAGGAGTGTTTTAGAATTCTGGACAACTTTCCATTTTACACCGAGAGCTAAAAATGCTCCAAGTGCCGAAAAAATATAGATTTACAAAAGTGCCTTATTAAGGCACAATCATGTAAATAGACAGCTGCTAGAAATATCCCATAATATATCACAAAATCCCCAAAACAAGACAATAAATGGTCAATTGGAAGTGTCTCGAGTTCGGACATTTTTCCAAGTTACAAAAATGCCTCGGATGCTCTAAAAATGCATTTTTACAGAGTGCCTCTATAAGCCTAGAGGGCATGCACAGACCTGTTACAATATTCCCACAATAGGAAAATAATGTCCCTAAAATGGGAAAACAAGATTCACCATTAAGAGCATGGTGGAATTTTGAGCAATTCTCCTTTTACACCAAAGGCTAAAAATGCCTCTAAGTGCTCCTAAAATGATGATCTCTACAAGCACCTCCTTAAGCCCATAGCTCATACACAAGCTTGTTTTTCTACAACATCCACCGAGTTCCTTTCATTACTTGTGCAACCATCATGGCATGGCGGTGAGAGATTACTTTAGCATAGGGGTGGTTTGGGGTTCAAATCTCCCTAACCACTCCACCTCTTTACATTATATGTGGGTATTAAATCCCACATTCATGGGAGAGTGGGTGGCGATGAAGTTTAAATGTGGAGGTCCCGACCAAATTAAATATAGCATGGGCCATGCATTAGACCTTTTTACTGTCACGTATGCCCAAATACAAATGTTCCACATGTCCAAATTCAGATGTGCCACATGTTAACCTTGTGATTTGTCCACCTCCGCTCGTTGACCACCAATTGACCGAACTTTGACTAGTCATAACTTTTGCATACAAACTCAGATTTGGTTTGTTAAAAATGCGTCAGAAAGGTATTCACAACCTCTACGCAATGATGTTGACTTTAGATGATTTCAACATCATCCATTTTTTCCATGTTTCGCCGACGTATTGGCCAATTGACTCTGCCGAGTCCTAACTTTAACCAACGATAACTTGAGCACATGAAGTTTATTTTTGTGTTCCAGTGCATCGACGGAAATATCACTTAATGATCTATCAAAATAGCACAGTTTAGAGAGATTTATGGAACTCTAAACATCCCAAAATGTCCTCTAGATCAAAATGGGACAAAAATAAAAAATGGGGAAAATCCAACAAGTTCCATGTATGAGACCCAACTGAAATGATTGCTTATTGGAGCACATTGTAGGCCCCCATTGAAATTTTAAGCTTGAGTAAGTGTAAGTAAATAGATGATGTGTGAATAGTCATTGATAATAGAGTCCATCCAATGGTTGGTGGTATGTGTCTGGTGATTGAAAGTTTTAGTCTGAGACTCCATTATTCACATGGGTGGAATTTCAACTTAGAGGGACCAAAACAAAAAAATGTGGAAACTCTAATAGGTTCTAGGGTTGAAATTCAACCACATTGCTTTATTCATGTAGCAAATTATCACCCACTTTTTAGTTAAAATCTCGAATAAAACAAGGTGTAATTGTAAGAAAACGGGTGATGCACGAAAAATCAAGGATAATTGAGCCCTTTAACGATTAGTCATATGAGTGACTGGTAGATTTTATCTACCGGTCAATCTCTATTATTTTTTATGCCATCAAGGATTTCAATTGGATGGCATTTGATTTGTTAGAAAGGGAAAATAAATCAATGGAAAGATGGAAATGAAACAGTGAAAATCAAATACATGCATGTATCACAACTTTTCCATGGCTAAAGTTATAACAATGAAATAATATTTGTTATCTATGTTCCACTTTATTGTCTTGATATGGCTTGCATTATTCACAAGAGTGTAATTTGCATTTAAAGCGGCCAAAATAAAAAATGGGGAAAATCTAATAGGTTTCATGGTGAAACCTAAATTTGCAAACAATGTCAAGGTCTTTGATTAGATAACATTTGATTTATCATTGGTCAGACAAAATCTGGCACTTAGTGAAAAACATAATGAAGGTTCACACAGGAGAGCAAAGTGCATTCAAAAGTGTGGAAGGATCGGAGAGGAATTGCGACCGAGGACGAGAGACATATTCGGGACGTATTTATTTTTGAGATGAGGAGCTATTTTTGGAGATGGCGTGCGGAGCACACAAACCAATTAGAGACTTGCACACGACACACATTGGATATTTTTGGAGGATCAGCTACGAAGTGCTTTGCATGGATACAAGCTGAGAATAGATCTACTACTGACAGTTAACTAGAAGAAGTCTATTGTTAGCGCACTTGTATGTGTGGCTATTTTTGTAACGGCGTGTGGCTAATAATAGCATGTGACCTATTTTTGGATTAGATAAGTGGTGAAGGGAAAGTCCCCACCCTTATAAATATGTAATGAACTATGTAGCATAGGGGGCATGTGAGAACTGAGTTATTGTGAGGTTATGCTGCCAAATATGATGTGCGCATAGACTATGGTATTATCTATTGTAATCAACTTCTGTTTATTTATCATGTTTAATGCAATGGAGTATATTGGTTGAATCAGAGTATCAAATCCTGAGTGTAATTGGTTCTTGCATGCTTGATTTCATCATGGTTATCTTTTAAGTCTATTATTATCTAGATCTAAATCTGAATATGCACTGTAGAATGATATATTAGTCATAGATCTAAATGCTTTAAGTCTTCATCATGCTAACATCCTGCAACAACAACCCTAAAGAGGGGCTTGGTACCTTTGTGCGCTTCATGTGAGTGCTCAATCTAGGCTGAGTGATGTGCCAACGCGTTTGGGCTTTTACTGGTGAATTCTAGGTTACATCATTGGTTCTGTTGTCGGGCCCTCTTTTTCAGTTGTTTTTAGGATGGTTCACGATGAAGAAATTTTGGTTGACCTTAACAAGTGTTGAGGAGTGGATACACAATCTAGAAGAAGAATACGCACGACGGTTTAGCACCAGATCTGAGTTTAATACACGCATATGGGTGGTACAAAATATGTATGACGGTTTATATGAGAGCTTCTTATTCGCTATCTTTCCAGTAGAATTATACGAGTGGCTGATTGCTTATGCATCTAAATGGAATTGGAGGTATCGCACACTTGTCTGGATGTAGGAAGAATTTTAGAACCTCTATGATGCTGATCTGATTTAGACTCACGGGGTGAATACGTGGTTCCATGATGTCTTGAACAGTTATATCTTGGATTACTCAATTTCCACTTATTCGTGCCTAGAGGTAGCTGAATTCCAGTTTTTATGATATCTAAGGGGAACTTACCTGTAAGGCATTCCACTGGCGATCAAGATCCTGATGGTAACTTTGAATTTGGAGAGAAAACCGATGGTGAACTAAACCCCACCACGCGGGGAAGGAGCAGAGTTTGGTGAAAGATGGCAGACCTAGCGGCAGAAAGGAAGAGAGAGGAAAGGTGGCTTAAGTATAATGAGGCGTGTGAGAGGGAGGTAGAGAAGCAGCGAGAGGTTGTAAAGCAAATGGCGTTGTGGAGAAAGATAGTTCAAGAAGGAGTTGAAGTTCACACAGAAGACGTGGAACTCGAGCATTAGAACTCCCCCATTTGGGAAATCATGACAAGGAACCCTCCTCGGCCTCATGTAGAGAAGCGCCAAAAGAACTATCCTGGGTCGCATGGGTGCACGCATCTGAATCCACTGCAACCTTGCCCTTGTGCTTGGTTTTCCAACATCTAGTACAACAAACAATCAACAAGCTAATTCAAGTAGTGGGAGAGTAGGAGTGAGTCTTATAAGAGGCATAACGATAACAATGCAAATGACTTCATTGTTATATGGGAGTACCTTTTCGGGTGTATCATCTACAGAATTCAGGCGCGTAAATTTTTGGACTATCTTCTGGGAGTAGTAATACTTCAAGACTATTGGGTGCAGTTTAGTACTACGGTTGGGACACAAGGAAGTACATCCTTTGGTCCGAACCCAGCTATAGGAGGTTTGGGATCAGGAGGTATAGGTGCGACTCTAGCTCCGGTGGATCTGGTGGTTCTGGAGGCAGAGGAAACATAGAGGTTCTAGATCAAGTGGGCAAGGTCAACACCAACCCCAAAATATTTACATGGAGATGTCTCTTCACCTTCCAGAGTATAGGGAATAAAAGATGTTGTTGAACACGTGCATATGTGTGAAATATGTGGTGCGTAAAAGGAATCATGGCTTCTAAGCGTAGGGCAAGTCAATTTGCTAATATGTTACAAGGGGGCACGTACACAATTGGTACAAAAAGTTTGACCCTGATCCGACTTGCATGGACTACTCAACTTTAAAAGATGTGTTCCTTAAAGAGTTTCACATCCTTGAGTTTGAGCAGAAGAGTATAAGTGCACTCAAAGATATTAAGCAAGGCACTATTGAGAGTGTCAGATAGTATGATGCATGTTTTAAAACGTTGTTATCTAAGCTTTCTTATGATATTCACGTAAGCCAACATGTACAATGGTTCATTGGAGGCATGATTACACCTTTTAGGAGGGCGTTATCACATAAAACATACATTGATCCACGAGGCACTTGAAGTAGCTTTACCCATTGAGGTAGTTGGAAGTATAAACATTGGGGTGAGCTTGTTTTTAGAAGCACAAATCACAGCTATGGCAAAGCAGTTGGAGAAACTATCGGCAAATTTCAGCACAAGAGACGTGCACAACGATTTGGTGCACAATTGCAAAGTGGAAGGTCACACAAAAGATAGTTTTCCCCTCATATTAGTGCACTCCATGTTGTTAGATATGCCATTTAAACCATGATGTTAGCCATTGCCCATTACTACAACACGCGATAAGGAAGAACGTTTCATGCTACTACAAAATCTGTAGGTCCACGACTCATGACACGAAAGACTGTTGATTGATTGGTCAGATCCATGATGCTATAAATATTGGTATACGACAGAAAGGAGTTTCAGATAACTCTAAAGGCAAAAATGAGCATCAGGATTGAGATCACGATCAGGTGTGCTATGATTGGAATGAAGGGTGTTTTAAAGGTAGCCGTGGCCGATGTCGAGGATACCTTGGTGGATTTGGAGGATGAGGCCGTGGTAGTGGAAGAAGCAAGTTCCCTCAGCGGAACGTGTTACACATGTGGATCTCCTGACCACTATAGGCGTGAATGTCCTCAAAATATTACATGTTCTTTATGTGGAAAGAATCATAGCTATGAGGAATGCCCAGACTTGTATGAGCATCTTAGCAAACAACATAAACAAGAAAACAAAGGCACATGGATGGTTAGGATACAACGCGCTATGGAGAATTAGTGGATGCCCAAGTTGGAACCAAAATCCGAGGCATTGCAAGTAAAGATCACGACCCACGTTGAAGCGGTGTGTGCCAAGGAAGCATTACAACAAAATCCTACCATCACTAAGGAGGAGGTTCTACATGCACGGTACCCAGATCCTGCCCATCAGAAGGAGGTTTACCAAGAAACCAGGGAGGTACTTAGAAATCTCCAGGGTGAAATATAGTATTTAAAAGAGCAATCGTGGAAGATGGAGCAAAAGAAAGCATCAAAGACGGTCCAAATTGATATAGATGACTTGAGAGAAGTGTGCAAATTGTTGCGCCAGAGAATATCATTCCATTGTTGGGGAATTGGTTAAAAGGAAATACTCCGTACGTAAGTACTGAGACTAGACGGTAGATCCTGCATGTAAATATTCCCCCTCATAGCCTAGATTATGATAAGGAAATAACTCGAATGTTGTTGTGGATGGGTGGCTATTAAGTAATATATTGATTGATACACATGCAGAAGTCAATGTTCTTACCTTAGATGCATGGGAACAAATGGGGAGACCCCTATTACAGTCATCCTCTAATGTATTGTTCATGGCTAATCGGACTAAGGCCACTCCCATCGGAGTTTTAAAAGATGCATCCATTACCATACAAGGAGCCAAGTTCACTAGAGACTTTGAGGTTTTAGCGCTGACAGAGTCAGATAGCTTCCTAGATCTATTGGGGCATCCTTGGTGCTATGCAAATAATGTTGATCTTCAATTCAATAAGGGTTATATCAGTTTTGAAAACAAGGAGGAAAGAGTTATTATCCCTTTAACAGATGGAAAATCTGCACCCTATGTTGAGCCTTTAAGTGAAGAAGACCTGAATAGGATTTATGTACGCGCCATCGGGATCTAGAGGTGCTTGAGCCATGTAAAGAAGGAATCCTTCAGTGGGAGGATGCACAATCTATTAGCGATACTACAAGTGTTGCTTGTGATAATTGGGCTCATAGCACTTATGAGTTGGTAGGGTGCGCAAAGTAAAGAGCATATTTCCTAAGGACAACAAACCACGTTATATCAGGAGAATAGGTAATAACTCGGTACCTTGTTACACTAGAGAAGGAGATCCTATGGTATTCCTACACACCATGGAAGAACGGTGGATAGACCCACTGGAGAGAAGAAATATGCTAGCATATACCCTATGTGGGACAACAACGCGCTAGTGGGTGGTCCACAAGGATAATCTTGTAGGATGGAATGAAATTAGGATTGCTCTTAACACTAGGTTCTATAGGAGCAATGCACCTACTCAAATATGTACTTATCATGGTAATCAACCTGTTCAACACCACGTTCAGAAGTGTGAGAGACTCTGGACAGAGGGGTGGGAATCTTTACCACCTTTGCTCTGGGTGCACAAGTTTTATTCCACTTTACAAGGTTGCACGTGTGCTTGGTATGTATATGCAAAACTCCATAGAGAGATTGGAAATTGGCAGGATTTAATTATAGGAATGACCAGACGTTTGACTTCTTCTCTACCAAGCCTTCGATGGAAGAAGCATTAAAGGTCATAAAGTGCTTAACTATGGGAGATAGTGCCAAGGTTAAAGAACTCCTTCAAGAGTTATTGGATGAAGGAACCTCATGAGCACATCTTGTTGAAGAGATAGAGGCCAACACCACACTACTTCAGCACACTTGCCTTGAGAAAGAAAAAGAAAAATGGTCTACTTAGTGGATGATGAAGAAGTAGAAGATCTGGATATAAACCATTCAACAGGTAGGTGTGAGGTGTTAGATAGTGCATATAAGACCACGCGTGCCTATCATGAACCTATAAAGACAATGAAGGTGAATATTGGATTAGATGTTGAGCCTAAGGAAGCCATAATTGGAGACTATTGGTCAAACTCTGAAGTGGCAAAAATCATAGAGCTACTATGGGATTATCAGGACTTATTCCCTCGAGGGTACCATGAACTTAAAGGCGTGCATGAATCATTAAGGAGATGAAGATAAATCTTAAAGAGGGTACATGCCCAGTTTGAAAGAGACCATATATGATGAACCCCAACTTGCATGAAAAGGTCAAAGAAGAGGTTGACAAATGTTGAAGTCTGGGATTATCAAGCCCCTCGACGAGTCAGAATGGGTTAGTCTAATGGTGATCAGTATCAAGAAGGATGGTGGATTAGGATCTGTGTGGACTACAGGAGTTGAATGTTGCATGTGTGACTGATCCCTTTCCTACGCCATTCACTGAGGAGATCCTAGAAGGCATTACAGGGTGTGAAATCTATTTGTTTACAGATGGGTTCTCTAGGTATCATCAGGTTAGGATTTCCTAGGAGGATCAGAAAATACTACTTTTACTACTGAATGGGGTAGCTTCACCTATACTTGTGATGCCTTTTGGTTTGAAAAATGCACTGTTGTATTTTCGCGCATAGTTGTTCAAGCGTTCAAGGATTTTATTCACAACTTCTTACATGTTTATTTGGATGATTGGATGGTGTATGGATTAGTTAAGGATCATTGTGACAATATGTGCTTAATGTTTGAAAGATGTAGATAGTTGAGTATCTCTTTGAACATCAAGAAGTGCATATTTGCTACACCATTTGGGATATTGTTAGGACACATAATTTGCAAGGAAGGTTTGTTGGTTGATCCAGCTAAGGTTGTAGTCATTATAGGCCTAAAGGATCCTACCAATCAGAGTGAGGTGCATGGATTTTTGGGTCATATAGGATATTACAGGAAGTTTATTAAAGGATATGCCAAATTTGTCGCACCATTGGAGGAGTTACTGAAAGGGAAAGGTACATTCTACTGGGGAGAACCAAATAGCAGTGTGCATTCGAGACATTAAAGGAGAAACTTACTACCGCGCCTATTTTTGCATTTTCCTTCATGGGACCAACCATTTCATGTACATATGGACACCCTCTCGACATAGCCATTGGCACATTAATTGCTCAAGATGGAGAAGGTATTATAGATCATCCTATTTGTTTTGCTAGTAGAAAGCTAACTCTGTAACAGAACTACACAACTACAGAGCGTGAAGCTTTTTCAATGATCTATGCGCTACATAAATTTTGATAGTACCTGCTAGCTACACCATTTGTCTTTTATACAAATCACATGGACATTGAAGTATTTGGTAAACAAACCCATTTTATAGGGGTGCATATGTAGATGGGTACTCTTATTTCAAGAATTTTATTTCATAGTTATGGTAAAACTAGGGAAAAGTAATTATGGACCAGACCATTTATCTAGAATACAATCAGAGAAGAAGCACATGCAATTGAAGATACCATGTCAAATGCATAGTTATATAGGTTACAACGAGCACCATTAGAATTAGAGGACATTGTTGTCTTTCTACGAACATGCATGACACCAAAAGGAATGAAATCCTTAGAGAAGAAACAACTTGTTATATGCACAACACCCTATATGTTAATTAGTGGTGACTTGTACAAGTTAGGTCGGGATGAAGTATTACATCATTGTGTACTGGAACATGAGTGCACATATATCATGGAGGAAGCTCATGGTGGTATGCAGGCAGCCACTATGTAGGTGATGCCACTATGCGCAAGATTCTACTCACTGGATTATGGTGGGAGACCCTGTATAAAGATTGTAAGGATTATTGCAAAGCTTGTGATCATTTTCAATGTCTTGGAAAACCAGGACAATGAGATGAGATGCCATTAAGGCCTATTCCTAGTGTAGAGCCATTTGAGAAATGGGCTATAGATTTTGTGGGTCCTATTTCACCAAATTGCACGTAGAACTGGATCGCACTATATCATAACTTGCACAAATTATCTGACAAGGTGGGTAGAAGCAACACCTACAAAGGATTACACAATGGCTACAACAACTAGGTTTATATGGGAAAATGTTATTACATGATATGGATGTCCTTTAAGTTTGACCAGTGATAGGGGCACACACTTTTTGAATGAGACAATCAGAATTTTATTGGATGAATTCATGATTGCACACCATAAGACTACACCATATCATCCTCAGGAAAATGGGACTGTTGAGGCTTTCAACAAAATTTTGAGCTAGACATTAACAAAAATTTGTGATGTTGGAAGAAAGGATTGGGATGATAAAGTATCTGCAATACTTTGGGCATATCGAACAACATATAAAAGGTTGAACAAAGCCACACCATTTCAGTTAGTTTTTGGCACAGAATAGTTCTTCCTATGGAATTCATGTTACCTTCTTTGCGTATTGCACACATGCTTGGAGGTCTAGCTGATGAGAAAGCATTAGAAGAATGGATTGAAAAGTTAATCAAGTTGGATGAGTGACGAGCAATAGCACGTTGGAGTCAAAAACAAGAGAAGGCCAAGAGAAAGCATGGCATGACAGACACATCAGGGATAAAAATCTTGAGATAGGACATATGGTGCTCCTTTATGATTCTAAATTTTTGTGCCATCCAAGAAAATCAAAGTACATTGGTTGGGGCCGTATGTTATCACTCACATACTCGAATCAGCACTTGTCAATTAGAGGTGCTTGATGGAATACGGTTACCAGATACTTCAATGGGAGTAGGCTAAATCCCTACTATAAATAAGTCTTCTTGGTGTTTGTAATAAGGTAATGTTGCCATTTAGATTAGGTTTTCAATTCTGCATTTCCTTAATGTGTTTCCTTATTTGTCGTTATGATTTGTCAATTTAGTGGTGTGTTTTTGTGTAATAAGCATGTTTACGTGCCAGAAACTAATTACTATTTGGAGAATTTTTATGTGTAGAGGACTGCACATACCCTTAGTGTGGGGTAGGTTATTGATATCTAAGTACATGACTGATGAAAATAAGTACACATGAAAGGAACTAACTACTACGGGTGTTATTCAAGATGGAGAATTGGAAAAAGATTGCTTCTGGAAATGAGGACCATAGATGGAGGTAGATGAAGAAACAAGTATAACGTGAGGTAAGCAGAGGCCATGAAGACTACCAGTGGAAAGGCACAAGTGATGAGGTACTCAAGGCATGGAAGCACGCTGAAGAGAAGTCTGTAGCCAAAAGGTAGGAAGGCGCACTAGAAGGTTATAGCTTGGGCACAAAGATGTACCGCGTGGAAGAAATGAAAATGGTCAATTAATGAGAGGATTGTTGGTAGGTGGAGGAGTAATAAATACACTAAATTTTTGAAAATCTATATAAGGATAGGGATGCGAGTTCATTTTTACCATTGTAATTAAGATAATTTGAAAAGAGCTAAGTGCGAACAAGCCAAGAAATCGTGTTGAGGTGTGAAGAGTGTGAAACCAGATGTGGAGAGAAGGTTTGTGCATGTAGGAGAAGCTTGTGTTCCCATAGGTGAAGGGTTTGAACAAAGTAGACATGTTACAAACAAGCTAGGGCATGCAATTTCCACTAGGGCACAAAGATTTGAACTAGGGTTTCGACTTGTTCGATTACATAGGGAAGAAAAGAGATATTTTTTAGATGGCACCGAAGAAAGCACCTATAACAAGAGTAAAAGGGAAGAAAAAGGTGAAGTGGAAGAAGAAATTTCTCCCGAGAGTAATTTATTAGAAATGCAATATCCAGAGGGCATGATCGTGGGACAAGAATGGGATTCCCACATCCGTCAATGTAAAATCAGTGATTATAACCATGAACATCAGATAATAAGAAGGATCTCGATGCATTGTTGAGCACAAAAATAAACAAGCACACAACAAAAGATATGCCAAAGTGTATATGACGCTAGTGAAAAGTTACTAAAGTAGATTGGATTCTACTAGTTATATGAGCTGCCATACTTTGGGAAGTATGAACCATTGTATCAATGGTTGATGAGAAGAGTCCATGAGGACTTCTTCTACTTCACTTCGGATGGAGGGTTAGAATCACAACTGCCTTGATTTCAACAGTGACAGGACTAAGGGCCTCAGAGCAGATCTGGAGAGTGATTTAACTGATAAGGCCACAATCCTAGAGACAAGGAAGGAGTTGGGGTATACCAAAGGTCACATGGCATGGACATTGACAAATTAAAGAAGTACCCAAGTAGTGCGTGCAGCCTATGCATCTTCTAACAAACTTGAATGACCAAGAAATATGGTCACAGGTAAACACAATGTGGTTGTGCGTTGCAAAGAAGATGTCTCAAGGAATGCTTTACAAAATCATGAATCATATAGCAAAGACAATCATTGAAGAAGCGCGGACAGGTGAAAAATAAGTTTTGGCATTGTTTTATTGTCTTTGGTGTTTATGGAGATTGGAGTATCTCGATGGGCCAAAGGAGAAGATTTGGGAGTACCCCACAAAACACAAGTCACATGCGGAAAGATTTGGCAAGTACTTGTGTGATGGATCAATGAGTGGACCATTCAAGCAGAGGGCAGAGATGTGGTATGATAGACTCCGCGTGGCATTTAAAGAAGAGTGGTGCATACCCAAGGAGTTTCCTTCGGTGGTGGGTAAGGCAGTACAATTTGTAGTCTACTAGCATTTTTGCATCGTGTGATTTGTGATGAAGGACGGGGCTTGGAGCCCATGGTGTAAACTTTCATATGCCTTCACAACAAGATATTTCCAGCATCAGTTCATCGGTTTTTAGATGCGCGCCACCTAACCTTCAATGCAGACAAGGTAGATTGTGACTACCACACTCTGAGAAATAAATATGTATATCCAAGGTGGAATGCCTACATTGAGAGGCTTATCTCAGATATTATAAGCATGAAGCCTGTAAGCTTGGCAGTTGGGGACACTAGAGCAAGCGCTTGTGTACCTTCAACTCAAGCCCAAGCTAGAGAACACTAAGTATGTGGAGAATGAGTTCACGCTCCCAAGGTTGCCACCAAAAGGTAAGCATACAATGGAGAACGTTCCAAAGGCTTAAGCCCACAAAGACAATACAAGTAGATGATGAAGAAGAGGAGCATGAAGATAGTGGTGGTTTAGAGCACAGAGGTAGAAGACAACCTCCAAATAGGGAAGAAGTTGAGCACGTGAATACTCCACCTCAGCCACAAGAAGGAGATGATGAGGACTGGATGCGGTACAAGGAGAGCACCGCTTCAAAAGAGTATTCAAGAGAACAAGGACCCAAGGTGCTACTCCACAATTAGTGCACAAATCACCTTGACTCTCTCCACAGAAGGAGACAACTGAGAAAAGAAGAAAGAATTTGAAGTTGGGTGAAGAGGCGGAAGAGTCTGAGGAAAGCACACCCAATTCCCCTACACCTCCAAAGAACATGGAAGAAAAAAAGGACGAAGAAATGAAGGATGGAGAAGAGGGAGAAAAGGAGGCAGATGAGACAACGACCGAGACTACTCAGGTACAACAGAACAAGCTCCAAATCTTGAAGCCCAAGTTCCTAAGGGGCCAAGATCAAAGAGAACAAGTGGAGAATATGTTCCACCGGTCATGGGCTATGCTGAGGACACAAGTAAAATTGTCCACGCCCATTTTCAAAGCACAATGACACAAAAGGATTTGTATGGCTAGGAGCTGATGGATGAAGATATGGAAACCATGCACACAAGGAAGCAACTGTCATGGTTGATGCACATGCACATGGATGAACTAGACTTTGATGTATGTGAAGAGTCATGTGTTTCAAGGAGGTTGAAGAAGACACCTCAGGTCAGACACATAACAGTAAAGCCTATTGTTATGTCAGATGAACAAGTGAGCAATGCTTTGGTGAAGGTCTTGATAGAGGTGACATAATGAAATATGGATAAGGCTACAAAAATTAGGGCGTTGAGGGAGGAGATCAAGACTAAAGATGTAGAAATAGCGCGCCTAAAGCAAGAAAAATACTTGGCACAGAAGAAAAATGTTGTTTTCATCAAGCATGGCAGAGGAAGTTGGGGACAATATCATGAAAGCAAAGCCACACTTAGAGCCAAAGGTACCCAAGATGTTTCCTTCAACAATGCATTATGTAAGTACCTTGGTGGACTTGGTGCTTGAAGATGAACCTCTGCACATGCCAGAACCAAAGGATCCAACACAAGAAGCAGAGTGGGAAAAGGCTTTGGTGATGAGAAATATTGCATCATATGAGGGGTTACTTCAGAGTTTGCAAGGAGGAACTGAAGAAAGCAGATCAAGAGCGAATATCTTGTACAACCCGTAAGCCGTTATAAGAACTAGGACCATTTTGGAAGACAGTGAAGTCCTGAAGGCCATGAAAGATGAGACCTTGGGCCACATATAACGATTAACACTTGTCAAGAAGCGTGAGGCCCTTACAACAACTCAAGAACCACACAAGGAAAGGTTGGATGAGCTTGGGAAACTCATCGCGTAAAATATGGACCTATTAGAAGGAAGAATGACTGCCATGTCTAGCATTGTGTTGGTCTTGTAGAATGAGAAAGGAGAGATTACAAAAGATGAGTTAGAGTCAATTGCAAAGTGGATATCCTAGAAAAGGAAGAAGCCACACTCAATGATTGACATAATTTAGAGGTAGAAATAAAAGAAGAATATCCAGAATTAATTCTTCAGTTGAAACAGAAGATATTGTAGGGTAAATACATTCTTTTATTCATCAAAATTATTTCTATTTTTCTATTCATATTCTTTGATTCATTTTGGAGACAACCATTTCTGGGGTGAAAATACAACTAGTGTGGGGTAATGTTGGTCAGAAAAAATCTGGCACTTAGCAAAAAACATACAAAGGAAGGTTCACGCGGGAGAGCAGAGTGCATTCAAAAGCATGGGAGGATCGGAGAGGAATCGCACACTGAGGACAAAGATAAATTTGGGACTTAGCCATTTTCGTGATGAGGAGCTATTTTTGGAGATGGCGTGCGGAGCACACAAATTGGTTAGAGACTTGCGCGACACACATTGGCTATTTTTGGAGGATCGGCTATGAAGCACTTTGCATGGATACAAGTTGAGAATAGATCTACTACTGGTAAGTTAACTAGAAGAAGTCTATTGTTAGCGCACTTGCATGTGTGGCTATTTTTGTAATGGTGTGTGGCTAATAATATCATGCGACCTATTTTGGGATTAGATAAGTGGTGAAGGGCAAGTCCCCACCCTTATAAATATGTAATGAATCTGTGTAGCATAGGGGGCATGTGAGAACTGAGTTATTGTGAGGTTATGCTACCAAATATGATGTGCGCATAAACTATGGTATTATCTATTGTAATCAACTTTTGTGTATTTATTATGTTTAATGCAATGGAGTATATTGGCTGAATCAGAGTATCAAATCTTGAGTGTAATTGGTTCTTGCATGCTTGATTTCATCATGGTTATCTTTTAAGTTTGTTATTCTCTAGATCTAGATCTGAATATGTATTGTAGAATGATATATTAGTCATAGATCTGAATGCTTTAAGTCTTCATCATGCTAACATCCTGCAACAACAACCCTAAAGAGGGGCCCGGTACCTTTCTCGGGTGAGCGCTCGGTCTAGGTTGAGCGATGTACCAAAGTGTGCCTGGGCTTTTACCGGTGAATTCTAGGCTGCATCATTTATTAGATAAGACAAAGACATCAATGGGAAGTTGGAAATAAAAAACTTAAAATTAAATACCTACATGTACTACAATTTTTCCATAGCTCAAATTTTAACACCCAAATAATATCCGTTATTTGTATTCCACATCACCAACTCAATCTCTCTCACATTTATTCATGTGAGTGTAATTTGTGCCTAAAGGGGTCAAAATAAATAGTAGGAAAAATCTAGTAGGTTCCATCTTTAAAACCCAAGTGAAATGCTTATTTATTGGAGCACTTTGTATCCCCCGTTACAATTCTAAGCTCGAGTAAGTGAAAAGAAACAGATGATGTGTGAACAATCATCAATAATTGATTTCACATTATTCACGCAAGTGTAATTTGTGCTTAAAGGGGAAAACTAAAAATGGGGAAATTCCAATAGGTTTCATGTTTGAAACCCAACCAAAAAGTGTAATTTGCGTTCAAAGGTGCCAATAAATAAAAAATGGGGAAAATACAATAGGTTTCAAGGTCGAAACCCATCCGCAAACAATGTCGAGGTCTTTGATTGGACAATGTTTGATTTGATAGATAAGACAAAGACATCAATGGGAAGTTGGAAATAAAAAAGTTAAAATTAAATACATGCATGTATTGTACCTTTTCCATAGCTCAAATTGTAACAACCAGATAATATCCGCTATTTTTGTTTCACATTATCGAATCAATCTCGCTCACATTTATACATGTGAGGGCAATTTATGCCTAAAGCAGTCAAACTAAATAGTGGGGAAAATCTTATAGGTTTCATCTTTGAAACCCAACTGAAATGATTATTTCTTAAAGCGGTTTGTTTCCCCCTTTAAAATTCTAATCTCAACTAAGTGCAAGGAAACAAATGACGTGCAAACAATCATCAATAATTGAGCTCACATTATTCACGTGAATGTAATTTTTGCTAATAAAAAATAGGGAAAGTCTAATATCTTTCATGTTTGAAACCCAATTGAAATGCTTGCTTCTTAAAGCACTTTGTAGTCCCCTTTTACAATGTTATGCTTGAGCAAGTACGGTGAAATAATAAACGTGTGAATAATCATCAACAATTGAGTTTGCATTATTCACATGAGCACAATTAGTGCTTAAAGGGGCCAAAAAAAAAAAATGGGGAGAATCCAATAGGTTCCATATTTGAGACCCAACCAAAATGCTTGCTTCTTGGAGCATTTTGTAGCACCCCTTTCCAATTCTAAGATCGAGTAAGTGTAGGGAAACTGGTAACGTAAGAACAATCATTGATAATAGAATCCCTCTAGTGGTTGGTTATACATGTCTGGTGAGTGAATGTTTTAAACTAAGACTCCATTATTCATTTGAGTAAAATTTGAGCTTAAAGGGTCCAAAAAAAAATCGGTAAAATCCAATAGGTTCCATGGTCAAAACCCAACCAAATTGATTTCTTAGTGTAGCACATTGTAGCCCCCTTTTAGTTTTAAGCTTGAGTAGATTAAGATAATAGGTGAAGCATGAACAATTATTGATAATTGGGTCCCTCTAATGATTAGTCATATGAGTAAGAAGTATACTTTATCTGCAAATCAATCTTATCTATTTATTTTTACATCATCAAGATTTTTTATTTAACATTTTATTTGTTAGACAACATGAAGGCATCAATGGAATGTTGAAAGTAAAAAGTGCAGGTTCACCAAATATTGTGTTAGCAATAATCAAATCCTCTCTCTCCTCCAAAGATGACTAAGGTAGATAACCTTTAAATAACTTCCCAAGAACTTTTGGTTATTATTCACTCATTGTATTTCACCTTATTTAGAATGATTAATAACATACCGTGGGGAAAATAGGAATCGAATTAGCATGATCTGCAACCCAAGTGACATCTAAAAATATTTTCATATAATATAAAAGGTGAAATGAAAAGATACACCAAGGGCCAAAACTTAATCCATTAAGTGTGATGTTGTAACCTAATTGATGTTAAGAAATACTTTCATAATACATTGAAGGTGAAATGATAATAAGCTCTTATTTTTATTTCTAAGATACATATGTCACAAAGAGATTCTCTAACAACCTTCCATATAAAATCACATTTGCCTACGTCTATTAGTTTTTGTGCATAGTCATACACAACTTGATTAAGTTTAGATGAATTAAACATGGATTTGTTGTTTGGGTTTTAAAGTACCACCCATGGTATTTTCTCTATAAACTTTTGGTTACAGGGTAAATTTTAAGGGTCCCTAAAAAAACCGTAGAAAATATTTGGTGAATTTTGAAAAACCACTTTTAAAAGTAAGATGAATCTTAGGAAAAATTATTTCGTGGGGATGGCAAATATTTTGTAAAATCTAGGGAAAGATTTCCACCGTAATAACAATAGAATTCTACATGCTACCAACCGATAGCATTCAAAATACTACTAGTAGGTAGTATTCAAAATTCTAATAACCATTAACATTCGAATGCTACTAGCCAGTAGCATTTTGCATGCTACTGGTCAGTAGCATTTTGCATGCTATTGGCTAGTAACAAGGATAATGCTACTGGTCGGTAGCATTATCCTTGATACTAGATGGTAGTATGTAAAATGCTACTCATCAGTAGCATGTAAAATGGTATCGGCCAGTGTAGACACCCATAATTACACCTGAGCAATTTAAATACATAAATTGCATGAATTATTCCCCTTCTTGCAAATTGACAACATATTGTCAATAATGCTCATTTTCCCTCATATCATCATTAATTAATTACACTAAGTTAATTAATTAAGTCACCTATCCAACAAATACCCTAATTAACGACCTTCCGTTAATAAATCACCCATTCTACCTAGACTAATTAATTATTATTAATTAATTAGCTTTCCTTCCATTTAACCAATAAATCAATATTTAATTGATTTAATCCCCTTCTAATAGCCTAAATCGTACTAATATTCCTCTAATTAGCTTCTATAAGCTTACATCTACCTATTAGTTAATCACCTTTGATTAATTAAAACACCCCCAACTCCCATGACTTGCTAAGCATAAATTAAACCCTTCTAAAGTAAGGTTACCTTTTATAAAGCAACCTTATCCATTCCTAATCATGTTTTACCTTTATCCCACATGCAAAGGGATGAAGTGTTTCCTTTATCCATTGGGCTATATAAGGAGCCCTCCTTCTACCTTTATACACACACCTAAACTCCTTGAGAAAGCAAATGCAAAGCATATAACAAATTAGACTAAGAGCTTGCCTTTTGTTTTCTTGAGAGTTCATCATCTTGAAGAGTTAAGCCTCTTTCCTAAGTGCTTAGGTCATATGGGAGGTGTCAAAAGGGTCTTGTAGCCCAACTTTGACAAGCCCTCATTCCTAGGTTCTTGGAACACCAAAGACAACCATTTTTGATAGCCATGGAGCCTACATAGGTCCATTCATTTATTTGTTGTTAGAGAATAGAGGATTTAGATGCTTAACATTGTTAGTTTCAAAGTTTTGTATATTGATGAATGTTAGCATCTAACCTTGTTCAATTCTTATCATGATGGTGCTTAGTAGTTTGTTTAATTTTTGCTAATTAAGGCTATTAGGTGTTAGTCTTTGTTTACATTAGCATTAGTTTAAAAACAATTCATGCACCTAGCCAGCGTAGCATACTGAGAATGCTACTAAACGGTAGTATTTTGTGTGCTATCAACGGGTAGAATGCAAAATGCTACCGACCGATAACACTCTCACCATTTCTCTATATAAAGACATCAAGCCTATTCATTTTCACTTTACAATAAGTGAGAAAACAACCTTTCTCGTCCACCGACAACTAACCCATGATCCCAACAAGGAAATTCATCTCTAAACAGAAGTTAGGTCATCTCCAAAATCTAAAAGAATTTAGGTCATCTTGATACATGAGCATCCATAAAGAGACCTTCAATTGTAAAATTTTTGTTTCTTGGAGTCAATGTGAGTTGTGAGAGAGCTTTAGAGGTTCTAATGGTTCATACAAGTCATTTCAAGCAAGCAATGAGGATGGGAAATTTGAATTGTCCTTTTACATTTTCCTTCCAAAAGGAGAATTTGAAATTTCAAAGGCATGTAATGGATAGATGAATTTGTAAAAGGTGTTTCAAGTGTGTTAGGGTTATTGGACGTCGTTAGGTTTTTGTCAAGGTCTTATAAGAGTCTTATTAAGTTGGTGGATGTGTGTTGAGTCTTTAGGTGGAAGGGAATCATTTAGATGCTTGAAATAATGTAATATAAGGGCAGTTGTGAGCCCTCATGGTAAAGGAAGTTCAAAAGTCATAAAGAGTCAGTCATAATGAGTTTTAGTGAGCTTTTAGATTGCTAATATTAGGTGCATGCAAGAAAAATTTTAGATAGGAGAGGAGTTATATAGTTGGGAGGTCATCCCTGGTGTGGAGGATAGGAAGGAGGAGGTAATGGAGAAGAAAAGGTGAAGTATTTTGTATGAAGACTAACATTTTGAATAGACATATGTTGCTCGTTTGCATATGCATCTTGTATCTTACTGAAATTTTTGAGTTTGCATTAAGACACCATGAATTCTCCTTCTTATTGCATAGAAGTATAGTTGTAGATGTCTTAAGAATGTTGGTTTCAAGCTTGAGTTTGCATATTTCATGTTTTAGTATGCATAGAGGCATATACCATGTTTCGCTATGCATAGAGGCATAAAACTGTGTGTATAAGGCTATACCATGTTAGGTGTGATGCTTGTTGTATTTTAAACTTTATGATATCTTCAAGATAAACAAAGTAATGTTGTTCATGTGTTTGAAAAGTAGCTTCTTGTTGTGGCTTTGTTGCATGTTCAAATATCTTAGGAGAACTACAAATTATGTGTGTGAAAGTGTGATGATCTATTTCGGGAAAGTCATCATAAATTTTTTATTTTAAATCCAAATAACCTGAAATTTGTACAATTGGTGGATGATAATATGGTACAAGTGGGTTTTTAATAGTTTTCCTTTATGATGTGTAATTTTTGAGTTATGAAGTTTTTCCCAAGCTAGATCGAGGTTGTCTACAAACTATTTGACATAATGTTTGTCTAGTAAAGTGAGTATATCTCCCTTGTTTTGAAGAGTTATGTTATAAAATTTGGAGCGTATAATATTGAAAACATTTTTCAAGTGGGGTTTGAAGAATATTTTGAGATGATAACTGTACGATAAGTTATTCATGGTGGAAATTCACCGTGCAGACTCTTTGTTCTTAAGAGCACCTAAAGGACAATTTGAGTAAGAGAGGTGAAGTTGGATGTTTTGTCTATTTTGATTAAATTTTATGATTGAGTTAACATTTTTTTAGGTTATGAAACATTTTAAAGGATTAGAAAGTCTTGGTGGAGGTTGAAAAGCAAAAGTTACATGTTGAACTAAAGGCACTAGTCAAGAAACTTGAAGGAAGAGATGAACAAGGTAAGAAAGGATGAAGAGTGAGTTATTTGATGAATGGATTAAGAAGGAAAGATGTTGTGAGAAGTGTGAAGAGCATGGTATAAGGATGATAAATCTATTTAAAGTGATATTGTGTTGGTAAATGTAAGGTTTGAGAAAATAAAGCAATTTTTAGCCATTTTGGCCTCGTTGTGGATCCTCTTTTCCAAAGACTGGGTGAACTTATTGGTTTATAACCTCTTGTAAGTTGGGGTATATGCATGATAGTAAATTTTCTCTACATCACATCTCCAAATGGGAACGTTAAAGGAATTTCTATTCAATTTATTACAAAAATGCTGAGAAGGAAGGTCATTTCCAAAGTGCCCATGAGCCCACAGAACAACCTCAAATTTGTAAGTTTTCTTATAAGAGCCTTGTATTTCCTCAACTATAAAAACTCCTATTAGATCCCAATTCATTTTCACAATGGATTCCTCCAGTTTCACAAGGCTAGTTTATATGCCCTAGTTTCCTATAGACACCAAAACACTCAACAACCTTCTAACAACCTATAACAGTTCCTCTTGTACTTTTTCCATTCAAATCCCATCACACACACTATCCTTTGGAACATCCCCTAAAGACATTCAACATTTGACAAGACTACCACATAAAGATGTGGATCCTATCACAACAAAGGCCATTTTTTCTTATGAAGATATCAAGTATTTGGAGTCTCATTACAAATTATCTATTGATGCAACTACTAGTAAGTAACTAAGTTTCAAATAATCATATTACTATTTATATCATTTTTAATTTTAGGAATTTTGATTTTTTGTCTTATTTAATATTGATAAATTTTGTCTCCTTACATTTACAGGTTCCCAAATCCTTTAAAAAGGGGAATTCCCTCAAGGATTTCAATAACCCATTTCTGCAAGGTATGGTGCAATTTTTCCAAGCCAAGATCATATTACGAGTAGATATATGAATATTCTATTTTGGGCCTGTTATAAGCTACTTTTGACTTCACAAAATTAATAAACATGGAAATTTTAAAAATGTTCAAAAGTGTTACTTTGTGTGATTTATCGCACTCGTCGTGACATGTCTCATTTTTGTGATCATTTTGGTCTTCATTTCGTCCATTTTAGGCAAGAACTCCTCCCACCTGTGTCATAAATTGCGTTAAATATTAATTAATTAATATTTAATTAATTTATTACCCTTTGTTTGATAAAATTAATTTTATTAAAATTTGGGGTTTTTAATTAAATAAATATTAATATAATAATTATTAAAAGTCAATCGACAAATTTTTATTTAATCACGGGGAAAAGTAAGTTTTGCTTCTAATCGCTGTGGATGCCAAATTGGCTTCCCGTGCACTTGATCTCCCTTTCATGGCAAGTTCATTTTATTTCCCCCTTGTGGGATTTCTTCCACTGATTGCTAATTCAATGGATTGGCAAACGGGCAAAAAATCTCCGATTTCCCACATGGGGAAATAAAATGGGGACATCTCGCCTGCTATTTATGCTTGCAATGGTTGTTTATTTCCCACTTTCCCCTGGAAATTAATGCCACTACCCGGGAAAGAGGGAATTGGTTATTCTAAGGGAAATAAGAAACAGTTACAAAAGCTTCTTTAACCGTTTCTCCATCAAACTCCTTAGAAAAGTCACGTGGAGAAGCTTTAAGCTTTCAAATGTCCAGCATGTAAACACAATTAAAAAAAATTACATTATCTATACGGAGAACAAGGAAATAATAAGAGACCAAGCATTAGCCAAAGAAGATCTTCTCGCATAGGTTTTAAATAATTTCCACGCATTTATTTTGGTAGGGTGAACATTCATTAATTTCCACGGATAAAGGAAGAGACCAAAGAATATCATCACACATTCACGCTAAACAAGAAAACAAGCATTTTCCACACATTGAGAGAGACAGGTCAAACAGTTTTAACGCATCCAACAAAGTTGAATAAGAGAAAAAATTCCTCCACGCATGCCAAAGCCAAGGATATAATCCACGCCAAAGTTGAAGACATAGTTTTCCACGCTAAAACCAAGAGGAGCGTCCACGTGGGAAAGGGAGATAAAGAGAGCAAAGTTTCCATGCACTAGTTTTAAAAGCATTTTCCAACGCAGGTTTAGAAAGCAAATCCACCACGTAGGTCAAAGCACTTTCCACACATTTTTTAAGAGAAAACACAGTCTAAAGGGAGCAAGGATAAAACAATCCACAAACAATCTTCCACGCATTGAATGGAACAAGTTTAGCAAAGAGAACAACAATTTTCCACGCCCAGGGAGAGTATTTCAATGCTAATTCAGTTTTTCCCACACCAAATCCAAGCAAAGAAGATCTCCACATATTGGGAAATACACTTGGTTCATGCGTTGGTAAAGGATCAAAGAATTCACGCAGGTTTTAAAAAAGAAGTTTGAATGTATGCATCCTCCACGCAGCCAAAGACACCGTCCAACTGATTGTTTTCACGCATGTAAGGGAAAACTATCTCAGAAAATAATAAAATAAATAAATAGAGTCAATCCATGTGGAATATTAAAATCAGGAGATTTTAATTATTATTTAAAAAAATATATATCATTATTGCTTGCCAATCGAAATCTAAGCCTAGTCTTGGTGTGATGTATTGACATTTAAAAAAATGTAACCAGATTGATTATTATTATTATTATTTTTAAAAATAATAATATTAAAATGAGTCATATTTTTTCTTGATTGTGGGAGTTTCAAGACTAAGACCAAAACTCATTTGCATTGTTTTATGTGCTTGAGTCCTTTTTCTAGAATTTCTAATGGCTGAAAAGTCTAATAAATTTACAGGAAGATTGAGGAAGCCAGTGGAGAAATCGAATAAGTCTGCGCTCAAATACAAATTCCAAGGAATCATTCCTCCTGGGCCCATCAAGTCGGCATATGATAATATCACCGATACAAATCGGGTCACATCAATGTGCAACAACCTGTGATTAAGTGAAAGTCAAGGCAAAATCATATTCTCGGATATGCTTTACCATAGTGGTCTACCCAAAGCAACAACATTTTCGGTCTCAGTGCAATGTCCAGAGCTGGTTATCACTTGCACGGAGCATTATGATCCCGAGAGATGAGGAATTTTTAAAGATAATCATGATTCTTTCCTCTTAATCACACCAAATCACATTGAGGAGTTGCTCAACATACTTGACTTCCCTGAGAATGCGGATATCACTCAAAATTCAGCACAAGAATTTTGGGATGAAGAACCCCTCAGGTGGAGCAAGATGGTTAATAACAATTGGTTAGTGACCAAGAGGCCTCGAGTTGACCGGCTTCCTAAAGAGCTATACAACATTGATTTCATGGAAGAAATTAGGGACATGATTACTCTCCTGAGTCGAGTCTTCTGGTTCACCCTTTGCCGTGATTTTCCACCCATGGATGTATCGGTTTATTTGTATCATCCTTGTCAATAAAGAGTTTGTGATTAGGCCACCATCATCGGTGATATCCTTCACAAACAATTGATCAAGGTGAAGATGACTAGATGTTTTTACATGACATCATATATGACTTATGTAGTGGCTAGAAAAAATCTATTTTCAGGACTCGAAACAAGAGGAGTCATGGGTCCATCAAATAATGTATTCCATTATTATCCATAACCGAGTTTCAAAAATAGCTCTCATCATTTTAGAAGAGTTAATGATGCATTCACCTTCCATGTGATTCAAAACCTGAATCGGAATATAGAGGAAATATTTTCTAAAGAGGCCATAGATGTCATTTCCCAATGGGGAACATGATTTATTGAGTTTTCGTCCTTTTCCTACATTCGCATAAGCGGCTTTGCGCATGGGTACTGTTAACCAAAATAAGCTCCCTATTATTTTGGGTTAACTTACTCCCTTTTTTTTGCCTCAGTCCAAATTTCACAAAATTCAGGCACTCAAGGATTTCTGGAAAATAATCCATCAGATAGAGAATTTCTTCCCCTTTCCAGAAAGGTAAAGAGCTCTTTCTAACTCATATTTTTGAGTTATGGCTCGACAGAGTTAGAAGGGAAAATTTTCCCAAGGCGGACCTGTGGGGCTTGGGAGAGATGTTTGCCAAGGAATCTCAGACCGGTGGGGAATCGGAGGAAAAAGTGAAAATTTTCCCTTTTGTCAAAAAGGCAAAAATTAAGTGTTGAGTTGGCACATCAAAAAGCTAATGCGGGCTGGGAGACCTTCAGAGGCAAATGAGATTTTTGACATTTTTGTCAAAAAGTGTAAAATGGAAAAAGGAGCCCCTACCTCCGTCGACCCAATTGGATGCCACTTCATCGAGGATTTTATGGGAGAAAAGTTCAAAATTTCCTGAGTTGTTTTTTGCCAAAAACGTTAAGGAAAAACTCAGAAGGCCATATCTTTTGATCCAGAGCTCTATTTTTGATGTTCTTGGTACCAATGGAAAGATCTGAAGATTATCTTCATCATGGAATATTTGATTTTGGATTTTGGTAAAGATTTGGGGGAGAAATTTGAAAACGCGTTTGGTGTGGAAAAGACAAAAACTAGTTCCAACCACCAGATTTAATGAAGTATGGGTCATTTTTTCTTTGGTTCATGAAGTAGATACATGGAATTATGAGATTTTGCATCGAGCCCATCAATAGAGGAAGAATTAAAACACATTTTGAAAAGTGGTTGGAGTAGATCCCACATTTTTCCTCTCTTCTCGTGTTTTTTCTATAAAATGTAAACAGAGGCACATAATTAGTGGTTGTTCATTCTTCTTCCCTGCCCCCTCTCTCTTTCTTCTCTAGGGTTGAATGTGGAGTTTAAGCCTCCTCCCTTGGCTTTGTAATGGAATTTTCTTTCCTCTTGCCCGTTAATGGTGTATTGTGTGAACTCCTGGAGCAATAAAATATGTTTTCGTGATGCGTTTTGTCCATCCTTTGCTCATTTTGTTGTCTCTTCTCACCTCTCACCATTGCAGGGTATATTGTGCATATCTCTGATGTCCATTATAGGTTTTGGGAGCTATGTTTAAGGGGTTTGAAATGGTGTTCTGTGCAAACTTTATCCTTGGTCTGTGATGCATCTATCCATCCTCTCCATTGCTCGCCTCTCTCCATTTCAGGCAGTTGGGTTTGTGATCAGTAGTTCCCTTTTCTCGGTGCTATCACCTCTGTAGTGTAGGATTTCTTTATTTTCATGCTCTCTCTCTCCTTGGTCCCTTGGAATTGTTAGATTAGGAGTAGATAGTCACATTTCCTTCCTTAGAAGTAGTTTAGTGCTAGGATTAGGAAGAGGAACCAACCTTCTCTGGAGGATCATTCCCATTTGCAAGTCCCACAACTTGGGGAATGATCCAATGTTATGCAAATCACACCAAATGACCCTACCTTAGAAAAGTAGATCCATAACTCATTTGGGGGTGTTGTGATTTCACACTAACAGTTTTGGCACACTCGGTGGGATGGGTCTGAAGCACCTTACCACTTCACTTCATCAGGTTTGATGTGCTCTTGGTGAAGATTTCAGCCTTTGGAGGCAATTTCAGGTACATCTGGTGACTCCGTCTAGTCAAAAACCCATTCTCTGAGTTATAGACCTTTTCCATCCATTTCCACTAATATCATCCATTTTCTTCTTCCATCTCTTTCATTTTCTCCCATTCCATGAGGTTGTGTGATCATGACCGCATTCCCTTCATGGAGCTCACACTTACAGTAATAATACACCCACCTCTAATGTATTTCCCAACTCCTCCATATCAAAATTATAATTAGATCTAGGATCACTATACCTATCCACAACAGTAATGCCAAAACCATTTTGGCCATGAAGCTTATCAAGAACAAGGATATGCATATAATGACAACAACCAAATGGAAGATGTTGGTCTACTAGAGAAGATTAAAAATGGAGGCTGACATGGTTCAGTCAAGGGGCATAGCACGAATGAAGGCATTCAAGATTGGTTGTAGGGAACCTTGTCCATGGGAAGGTCCTTTTCCAAGACATTACAACCCTCAAGACTAGCTTGACTTCATGGTTGAAGTGTTGCCTCAACTTACACAGTGGATTGAGGACATTGGGGCTTATGAGCAAAGTGCGGGATAACCTTGTCAATGGGTAAGTCAATCACCAGCTCCTTGCCTTTCATTTTCTCTCCCTCAATCTTTATCATTTCAATAGAGGCAAGAGTCAAGCCCCTCACTTGCTGCCCCAAGTGTTGATTTCATCTAGTCTTCTATCTCATTTCCTTTCCTCTTCCCTTTTCCCTTCCGAATCTATGTCCCCCTCACAAGAGCCAAAAGAAATACCTTCCCCTCCACCACAAACAAAGGAACAACTAGTGGAGACCCCACCCACCACTCATATTTCATTCCCAAGTCCATGTTGGGAAGGGACTTCAAAAACTAGCCAAAGAGAACATCAAACAAAGGAACCCAATAGAGAAGAAATGATAGAAAATCGAAGAGTTGGTTAAATTTGAGTTTTCAAAGGTTCCATTATTGGTTAAGCCTATGGAGGAGAGGCTCGAGGTCAAGCCACAAGTGGTGGAAGCACCAGCTACAACACAAGTAGGGGAAGAAGGAGCTAATCCTAATCAAAAAGGAGAGGAGTACATTCCTATTCGTGGAGGACCATACAATTTCGTGAGCCTCCAGTGTAGAGAGCAGCCACATAAGAACCTTCGCTTCTTCCTCCAACTTCATCCCCTTCAAGTTCTCGATGTTGAAGAAGTGTTTGAGCTTTTAAACTTCATGTTTGAGGATGAAGGGAACCATGGTGAGTCAATTGTAGATCAGGAGGACACCATGAAGGAGGTTGAGCACCTGCAGCAGGAAAGCAAGGAGGCATGTTACCTGTTTGACTTGGAGGATTGCCTTGATGGAGGGGAACCCATGAAAATCACATCATTTTTTCCTCCATATCTCACATCCCAAGCACATGAGCCTACTGCCATGGAGGAGAACATTCAAAAACAACAACCTGCACTTCATAACAACCCTCTGGAACCAAGATTGGAAGACATGGCTCTCCCATTTTCTTCACAGGAGAAGGAAGAGAAAAAGCAAGAAGATGTCCCCATCTCTCCCACACCATCCACCCAAGAAGGTCCACAAGAAGACTCCATTTTTGGAGTTGAATTTCAGAAAAATGGGCACATCTAAAGGATCATACCGTGCCCAATCAGGTACTTGGCTTCATTGGAGCCAAGGGAGAAGCCAAAACCAGTCATGCCTACTTCAGGGCATGAGGATGAGCATCAAAGTACCAAGGGTCATCATCAACACCTCCAGAAGTCCGATGCAAGTCAGCTTGAGGAGGTATTTTCCATTAATGTTGATACCTTGATGATTTGGGTGGAGGACCGGCTTATTGTCAGTTTTTCACTCATCCAACTAGCCATGTTCAAGTACAAATCGGTTGTATGGCTACCATTTTTGAGGAAGGGAAGCTATTTCTCCCTACCAGTTGCAGGTTTTGTTTGAGTTCCCTTTGCTCTTGGTTAGAGTAGAGTAGGTAGGTTTGTTTTTAGCAGAAGAAGTGCTTTTGCACACTGCATGTTCCATTTGGAGCATGTATGATTTTCAGTTTGTATATAGTTTTTGGTGTTGTTGTATTGCTCTTGCACAATCCATTTCAGTTGGCTTTTGGTGAAGATCAACTCCAATTTTAGTGGGTTCCCAAGTGATTCAGAGGTCATATTTTTAGAGTTAGATCAAAGAATTGGTTATCAGGATTGACTCCATGCCCAATGGATGCAACTAAGGCCATTGATTATTCATCTAGCAGGCAGATGACCCCTGTGAGTCACCAAAGTTGTTAACCAAAATAAGCTCCCTCTTATTTTGGGTTAACTTACTCCCTTTTGTGCCTCAGTCCAAATTTCACAAAGTTCAGCACTCAAGGATTTCTGGAAAATACTCCATCAGATAGAGAATTTCTTCCCCTTTCTAGAAAGGTAAAGAGCTCTTTCTAACTCCTTGTATTTTTTGAGTTATGGCTCGGTGGAGTTAGAAGGGAAACTTTGCCCAAGGTAGACCTATGGGGCTTGGGAGAGATGTTTGCCAAGGAATCTCAGACGGCGGGAATCGGAGGAAAAAGTGAAAATTTTCCCTTTTGTCAAAAAGGCAAAAATTAAGTGTTGAGCTAGCACATCAAAAAGCTAATGTGGGCGGCAGACCTTCGGAGGCGAATGAGATTTTTTGACTTTTTGTCAAAAAGTGTAAAATGGAAAAAAGAGCCCTTGCCTCTGTCAACCCAATTGGATGCCACATCATGAGGATTTGTGGGAGAAAAGTTTTAAATTTTCTGAAGCTTTTTTTGCCAAAATGGTAAGGAAAAACTCAGAAGGCCGTATCTTTTGATCCAGAGCTCTATTTTTGACGTTCTTCGTACCAATGGAAAGATCTGAAGATTATCTTCATCATGGAATCTTTGATTTTGGATTTTGGTAAATATTTGGGGATAAATTTGAAAAATGTGTTTGGCATGGAAAAGACAAAAACCAGTTCCAACCACCAGATTTAATGAAGTATGGGTCATTTTCTTTGGTTTGTGAAGTAGATACATGGAATTATGAGATTTTGCATCGAGCCCATCAACAGAGGAAGAATTAAAACACATTTTGAAAAGTGGTTGGAGCAGATCCCGCATTTTTCCTCTCTTCTTGCGTTTTTTCTATAAAATGTAAACAAAGGCACATAATTAGTGGTTGTTCATTCTTCTTCCTTGCCCCCTCTCTCTTTCTTCTCTAGGGTCGAATGTGGAGTTTAAGCCTCCTCCCTTGGCTTTGTAATGGAATTTTATTTCCTCTTGCCCGTTAATGGTGTACTGTGTGAACTCCTGGAGCAATAAAATTTGTTTTCGTGATGCATTTTGTCCATCCTTTGCTCATTTTGTTGTCTCTTCTCGCCTCTCACCATTATAGGGTATACTGTGCATATCTCTGATGTCCATTACAGGTTTTGGGAGTTGTGTTTAAGGGGTTTGAAATGGTGTTTTGTGCAAACTTTATCCTTGGTCTGTGATGCATCTATCCATCCTCTCCATTGCTCACCTCTCTCCATTTTAGGCAGTTGGGTTTGTGATTAGCAGTTCCCTTTTCTCGGTGCTTATCACCTCTGTAGTGTAGGATTTCTTTATTTTCGTGCTCTCTCTCTCTCCTTGGTCCCTTGGAATTGTTAGATTAGGAGTAGATAGTCACATTTCCTTCCTTAGAAGTAGTTTAGTGCTAGGATTAGGAAGAGGAACCAACCTTCTCTGGAGGATCATTCCCATTTGCAAGTCCCACAGCTTGGGGAATGATCCAATGTTATGCAAATCACACCAAATGACCCTACCTTAGAAAAGCAGATCCATAACTCATTTAGGGGTGCTTTGTGATTTCACACCGATGTGTACTCCATGGAAGCTTCCTAAGTATGTCACCGATGTGGGCATTAATGAAGCTTCATGCGTTATAATTATTCCAAGTTGATTGTCTTCTTAGTGATAAACATCGCTTAGAATTAATTTCTCAATTCAAATCGGGAATACCAATGTCCAAATCTCTTAAGTGCACAACTCATGGAAAAAGATTTTGCCCTTATCACTATTCATCCATATGTGAAGAGATCCCAATTTGATATCAATGGATATATGTAGAATATTCTTGGAGAAAAATATCAACATAACCCTACCATGGAAGATTTTTGGGCTGCTGTTTAGATGAACATGAAGTAAGAAGATGAGATTTTTCTCACCTAACCCTTGCTCAGATCAAGGCCTTTCACATCAAGAACCCTCTAGATTCATTTGTAGATGATGATGAAGATGTTATTGATCCTTCATATGATGTAGTTGCTTTTACCCCGTTGCCATGAATTGATTGGACCAAAAGAGATGAATTTTCTCTTGATAGCAAGAATCAACCGATTCTTGAAAGAAACATATCCTGGTATGAAAGAGAACTTGCCAAATTACAATCAATTCAAGATCATACCTCAGGATCACAAAAATGCCAACTCGAGGAGGTCTCTAGTCAACCAAAGCTCCTTCTCAATCAACCTTCGTGCCATCCAATCATATGCAACAAACAAGAAAGGAGTGGTTGCCAAAAATCCACTTCACTGAAGAATGTGTCACGAGGTGAGGAATCTAAGGGTCCTAGCCCCTGGGAAGGAAGAGAGCATGTATCAGGATTTTTCACTTCAAGTAGAGATTCTTCTACTCAAATTACAAATAATCCTCAGCCATACCTTGCACAAGAGTCCACTCAAGTGCAGGTAGTCCAAATATCAAACACTTTGAACCTACAGTTCACGAAGAGATTTCCCAAAATCTCCCAAATGATCAAGAGGTGGATATTGAGGTTATTTCTCTTAAAATTGAGGTCATGGAAAGGCTTTTCAGAATCTCCCGATGTTGAGAATAATGAGAATGTTGCTTTGAGATCCAGGCTTCTATATGTAGAAATAGTGAATGATACTCCTTTCTAGGTTGATTACGAAATCAAGAAAAGGAAGAGGGTTGTCAAGGAAATTGACATTGACTTTGATGCCCTTTTCAAACTTTCAAATGATGTCATTTCCAAGAATCCTAAATTACTTTCTCAAATAATGGTGGATAATGATGGAAATAGATTTCGGATCTTTCCATCGAACAAGTTGACAAGGAGCGTGATGCCTTGATATTTGCTGATTATGAAGTTTCCAGAATTTTACTTGGGAAATACACAATGGAAAGTGACATGGAAATGGCCCGAGATTCAATTGGTGTCGTACTAAAGAGACTTGAGAAATATAAGTCTCAAAACTCTAAGCTCAAGGCTGAAAAGAATCAATTGGTGGAATATGTTCAACATCCGATAAATCCCATATCATTCACTTTCCTGAAGACCGATGCGGTGGCTGCCCCTCGATGAAGAAACTCTTAATTTATCAAATGAAATAAACACATTAGGCCATGCCACTAAAACTTGGCTTTTAGAGATTCTTGTTTTAGGCTAAGAGACGATTGAAACAACGATTGAGCTCCATGAAGATGTCAATGCATATCTTGATCCATTTCTTCATTTCAAGGAATTTTTTTTTCTAACATATCAAATTTGTATGAGATATTATCCATCTACAAGAGATGATGAGTATGGAGTCCTTAGTTTTAGCCATTAAAGGAATTCTCGAATTTGAATGTCGAATGACACGTTTTCTTTGGTGTCTGCATCTCAAATCAAGAAAGACACTTCTTGAAGATTCTATGATCCATTACAAGCATGTGCAATGAAGCCTTCACTTCACTCGCCTTGATTCAAGAATTCAATTTGAGATCCTCAGTAACCTCGTAAATGAGCATAATCAAAGCTTTCATCATCAAAACATGCGAGAGCAATTTTCACAATTGTTTAAGGACATGTATACTCCCACCATCAATTTCTCTTCAGCTTCAATGGAGCGTTGCATCAAATTAAATAACTTGTTTGAGAATGCTCAATCAAATATGGTTAATCTCAATGATATGCTAGGTAGGATCTTGAAATTGCAGGTATTTTGTGAGGTTATTCTTCAACCAAATGAACCTCGAAGAATAAAATATGTTCAAAACATTGGGAAGGTTCAAATCCTTTCAATTGGCAAAAGCGGCGGATCCTAATTTCACCGATGGTTCAAGGAGATAGTTTTCTTGGTATCTAACGAAGTGGGAGAGTCCATTTCTCATATGTTTGAGATAGATGGACCCCATTTCAATGGATAAGGCACTGATTATTGTCATATGTTTTAAAAGTGGAATTTTAAAAAAGAGGATGTTGTTATTGAGTTTACTTTTGAAAAATTGTGGATAACTTAGGTGGTTTCTATTTTTAGTTGCTTTTAATAGGGTTGGTTGAAAAATTCAAAGTCACTTAAGTGCCTTATTTAATGTTCATGTAAAACCCTAACTACTTTGTAACCACATTTTGGGTTATAAAAGGAAGTTAGGGGATCATTTGTAAGGGTGACTTTGGGAGAGGAGAAGAAAATACTTTTGTATACAAGCTTTACTTCAAAGAAAGAAACTTTGTGTTCTTTTGAGAAGACATTTTGGAGTTAGTGAAATATGAACTTTAAGGCCCCATTCATTGTTTCTTATAGCATTTGATGTTCTTATGTTCATTAGATATTAGTGTTTGAATCTTGCATGCAAATATTGTCTTTGATCTTATTGTCAATGTTATTGATCCGTTGTTCTAGTTCACAAAGTGATCAAACTCTAATTATCTACTTGCTCACATGTGTTCCCTTTTACTCATTCTCGTTTATGATGCAAACTCCGTTTTATTTGTGTTATTTATTTATTGTTATTCTCCATGCAATATTAGGCTCGCTTTTACCTAGCTCTTGCGTGTTCCTTCCATTCATTCATTTCCTTCATTCCATTCCATCCCCTCATTCACTTTTATTTCCATTAATGCTCCAAAACCCCCACATACAATTTTGAATGTGAGATGTAAATACAATTTTGGTTTTCAATATAGGCAACCTCACCTTCATTGAGGAGGTATTTCATTCCCACACATGTTGCATGTCATTTGCATGCGTGCAAATCCATATGTTAACAATTTTTGGCGACTCCTCCGGGATTCAAGAATCATTAACAAGTGTTTGGTTAAATCTTTATGACTATCCCCTCTGCACAATCTCTAGTTCTTCAATGTAACCTCAGGCTCGATGAATATTTTCAAGGATACATTACTTCCAACATTTGAATAGTAGCTTGGGAAAACCGAAAAAGCTTCAGTAATTTGTGGCTATTGATAGAGCCCTTGATAAAGAAATATACATCAAGACTCGTACGTACCTGAAATTGTAGGGTACTACACCGCCAGAATGATGTTACACATGCCCCAATGATGATATAGGTCTCATTACAAGGTATTCGGGATCCGTAAAAGCTCGCCATGTACATGTTTGTATCCCGCATGCCTCGCTTGGCCTCCGCATGCTTTATTTTCCCTTTGGTCTCCTTTTCTTTGCATTTAGGTTCATGACGAGACCGCCGCCAGACAGCGGCGGTCCCGCAGAACGGCCGCCCCGCAGTGGTGGCGGTCCCAGACGTGTTTTCCAGATTCTTTTGACGATCGCGTCAAACGTAAATCTTCAATTTCACCTGCTTTCTTCAACCACTTTGGCTTGCATTAATGTTTTTGGTTCCTTGGTAATAGTGTTTTTCCTTTGTTTATAGTAAAAGAGTTCAATTGGGAGTTACCCTTTGGTAATTGCATTTGCTATAAATAGCCATCTTGTTTTCAAACAAATGGCCCCTCATCTTCTCAATTCTATTACTCAGTCTTTGAATTTCTTGCTTAGAGTTCTACTAGCTTCATGTTTTGCATCAATTATTAGTTTTCCTTTGTTGTTAAGAAGTCAGTCAATCTTCTTGTTTCATCTTACTCCATAGTTGTTCCATACAATCAGTTTAACATAGAATAACTTCATTTCTAGATTAGAATTCATTAAAGTTGTAGGTTTTGTTTTGTCACAAGGATAGATTCTAAAACTCCTGGCACACTTGTGTTGTATTCCAACAATAAATCCCGCTAGGAATTACATAGTCAAGCTCTGTTTAGTTTGCGCCATCCCTCTCCTACTCGTGTTGATTGGGTCTATATCCAAAGTTGCCATTGTTCAAATACCATCTTCTTTTGATACTATCATATACACGCTTTCTAGATTCACGAGAACACAAAGGAACAAGGAGATCACACTGAGGGGATGAAATCACACACAACTGGATTTACCATTGTTTTGTAAACGCCAGGTTTGAGCTATCGAATTTCTAGTTACAAACGTATCAAATAGAGTAGTGAATCATTTTATTTCAGTTAAGCTCACTTTCAATATTGCCAGGGAAGCTGTGGGGAATGCTAGTTTTTGAGAAACTATGATTTGTTACTCACTTCTGAGGTAAGATTGAAGGTTTTCAATTAATTTAATTAGCTATCTTTTATCTAGATGCACACATCCGCACAGGTGAATAACCACATCGGGTTATCTTGCTTATTTAGTTTTAGTATAAAAGTAGTTTAATTTTTGTTCATAATTATAACGTTTCAATCGTATATTTTGTTTAAAGTAGTTTCCTTTTCAAGCAAAGAATTTAAATTGTTATTTTTAGCTTAAGTTAATTTGGAGACTTTAAAACTAGATTAACACTTAGATCTTAGTTAGGAAGATAAACCACTAGGGAATTTATGCTACCCGTTCATAGCCTCTAAATCTCCCCTTTGTCATTTAGCTATTAGAAGATCACACTACTAGATCTTAGTCACGGCCCTCCTACAATTAGCTATAGGAAAGTTACTTGCCGATTCTCATCCTCACCTGTAGCTTTCCTATCGTTGAAAACTGACCATAATCCCGGCTGTGGCTTCATCTAAGTCACCCGCATTTCAAACCATCGGTACACTGTCTCGACATGACCTCGGGAGGTCGGGTATGAGGAAGAGTACTTGTGGATTCCCATGCTTGCATGTCACTTTTCCATCGTACAAAATTGGTGAACCCAACGTGAACAAACAGCTTCTTCCTCTTTTTATTTTTCATTTCTTTCATCCACTTTCACTCTTTCCCATTATTCTGCATGGGTATTCATATACCCCCAAATATGTCGGGATACGATGCATATATGTGCACTCTCTCGTGTCTCAAGTAAACTATAGTCAAACAAATAGACAACCATTGCCCTCGCTTTCGCATGGGCCGATAACTATTCAAGTAATTACTTGTCTCAAACTCCCCCTCAACAAACTAGCAAAAGTTTTTCGTCCGAATTGAGGAGTTTGATCACTTGCATAAACACAACAGCTAGAGCCCTTAGGCTATAACAATATGACGTTCATGGAGAATCCACTTCATCTCCTCGGGTCTTGTTCAGACCATAGATCAGTAGACAGTCAGACTCACTCCCCTTTTTGGATGAGGAGTACTTAGCATGCTTCGCTAAAAGTGAACAACTCTTCCAAAATATGTATCCACCTATAGGGAGTTTACAAATACAATCTGATACCCTACTCCAAGAAAATACCCCCATTCCTTCACCTGTGGTAAATACACTCGATGAAGCTTGATAGGGTAATGATCAATTCATAGCAGGGTATCACACCCCTTTATAACCTCAAGGTATACAACAAATGCCATTAAGGTAAAACACAATGTCTTCACCAACAGAGGTCATTTCGGCCTTAGCTGAAAAGGTTAGAGGTGGGCAAGCAGGAATTCCCAACCCTCCGCATCACCCCGCTTAGGTAGACCTCCTTAAAGAAATAGGCACGTTAGGCATGCCTCCTCAACATCCATATAATTATCCACAACAAACGCCAACTAGGACCGTGTTTTCAAATGCCACTTGTGATGAAAACATGACACCTCTCGGCTTGGCACCAAACAACCCATACTAGAACAATGCTCCTCCTTACTTAAACATTTATTCAAAGTCATTACAATCTTCTCCCGTGATGTTCTGCTCAACCACATGGATTCCCTTATGTCCCTACAAACGCATATGCTATGCCATATCAACAACTCGTTCCACCTCCACCCCCTCAACAAGCGCCATCGATGGTCAAGGCCTATGCGGTAGGGACTTATTCAGAATATTTAAAAGAGCCCCTAGACTTCACCATACGAAGTGTTATGCTTCCAAGACCTCTTCCCGATTTACTCAAATACAAAGGGGAAGGGGATCTAAATGCACATATAAAGGCCTACGCCACACCATATGAGAATTAATCCCTTGGGACGGGGTTGTTGCTAAAATATTCCCTAAAACCTTAGAAGGTATTGCCCTTGATTGGTATTACAGAATACCTGAAGCCTTGATACACTCATTCAAACAACTTGTGTCTGAGTTTATCAAAGCTTTTGACATGAAAAAATTATTAAGAATAAGAATAAGGAGTTCTTACATATTAAACAAGAACATAATGAATCCACTGCTCATTTTATTCAAAGGTGGCGTACGGTCCTCTACTCATCAGCAAGTGCTCCAAACATGGATCAAATGGAACTATGTGATTTATTCCTTAATTCTCTCAATAGAGAGATAAAGGAAGAATTCCAGAAGTTCCCACTAAGAACTTACGATGAAGTACTCGAGAGTGCTCTCCGAATCGACCAAGCAATGATAGATAGTGGTCGTAAGACATATGGAACAAATGGGAAATTAACCACTCCCAATCAAAACACCGTAGCCTATCCTAATACCGAGAACACTAATCAAGGACCTAAGATTGCAGAGTTACAATAGATGGGGTAATCGAATAAGTTAAAAGGAAAACATTGTAAACATCTCGCCACCTGTTAATAATCAACGAAATAACAATTTTACTCCAACAATCAATGCGGTGGATTTTAATCATCCACCACGACAACAAAAAAACAACAACAACAATGAAAAATCCAAACACAAGGTCCAAATCGAAACCCAACTGGATATCAGAGTCAAAACCAAAGGCAACAACCTCAAAATTTTAACTCTAACAACCAACAACCTTATCAGAATTTTGGGCCACAACAAGTTTTAAATCAACAACCTTGAAATTATAATCCCAATTTATATTGTGGCTTCCACAAGATTCAAGGCCATGATACTAGGACTTGTCGTGACTATAATAAATTCATGCAACGTTTTCCAAAAGATCAAAAACAACTCTTTATAGATATTTTTTAGCAAATTCTATAATACCCACGCTAAATACTTATATGGGGGTAATTTCCCCTCAAAATGCACCCCTCAAGATCTTTAATGATCCACTCCCAAACCATTCTAACAATAACAGGATAGATCCTAACGGAACAAACAAGGGTGTTATAACAGGAAACAATGATCATGAAGCTTCAACTTCATTAAATCCACCAAAGGCACCCCAACTAGGAACTTGACCCCAAACTAAGATAGTTGGCCTGGTGGAATTAGACATTGAGTTACCCATAGAAACCATAACAAGAACATGAGATTATTCATCTCAACCTACTCCAAGTTATCCATTGGAACTAGACAACAATCAACGAATGTTGGTAAAACCCACTGGCGCCTATGATTTAATTAATGATTTAACTAAAACCTTCTCTCACATCTCCTTTTGGATTTGTTAAATAACTCTCCGCCCAAAGGGTGGCCTCTTAGAAGCGTTAGGCCTTGGTCATTTAATCAACATCACTCCTCCTCCGAAACATAAGTAAACCATGTATATTTTGATGTTTATCCTCCGGGCAAAAGATAGGGATACTCGAATTTATATTTGATATAAGAAAAATGCCAACAGATGCCGAGATTGCATGAAGAGGCGACCCGACCTTATATCTACAAGTATGGATTTACAATAATTATGTTAAACATGCAATGGTTGATGATGGGGCAGCAATTAACATAGTCCGCTTCGCTTTTCTTCAAAAGTTAGGATATGGAGAGACAAACTGTTCCACAACACGAAATATGTTAAGAGGATATGATAGCCTTAAGACCACTTCAATTGGAACCATAGTTTTACCAAATCACTTTAGAACCCAAGACGGTCCTCACCAAGTTTTATATTATAGATCGAGAAACCAACTATAATATGATCCTTGGTCGGCCATGGATACACCGCATGAAGGCAATTCCTTCCACGTGGTTCCAAGAAATAAGATTCCTACACTTAGGGAAAATATTTGTGGCACAAGGTGACCCAAAACCGATATACACCTAGCTGATTTGAGAAAAGACTGTGCATTCATTCCGAGTTTGAACTCCCAACAAATCAACTCATCAAACCAATCAATTTGATACCAAAAGAAGAGTTGATGCCCACCACAAAATTAGAAATTACAAATCCAACTGAGGACATTCCAACACTCAAAAATGAGACCAATGTTATAAAAACAGTGTCACTAGGGACTACCGCAAAAATTGTCGAGTTTCTAGGGAAAGACTTACCTATTCTCCTACCATCTGATTCTATGGGTATGGGACACACCCTAGGAATTGCTTCTCTTCCATCAGACGAAGTTTTTATGGTAGAAGTAACCAAAGCAAAAGAAATAGATACGATAGATATCCCAACATCCATTTTTCCAAGCAAGTATTGGACTCTCCACTTCGATGGAGCTAGATGTCACTTTGGAGTCAAGGAGTAATCTTTACTTCACCTAAGGGAAGGATCCTAGCTTTCACCTTTAAATTAAACTTTGAATGTACAAACAATGGGGTTGAGTACGAAGCTCTCCTTCTTGGCCTCATCCTAGCCAAAATAATGGGTGTCGATAATATTAGAGTGCTAGGAGATTCACAACTAGTCAGTAAACCAAGTCTCCGAGGCATATGAAACTAGGGTCGAACATTTACAACTCTATAAAATAGCAGATAGATCTAAGCAAGGGATTTAACTTCATATCAATCAAGCAATCCTATGAGAGTAGAACTTTCGCAAACTCAATAAAGCAACCTCACTTCCTGCTTCACTCCAAACAACGAGTTGGAAGATACAAATTTCACAATCAATTCGTATCGAACCATTAGTGTGTAAAATACCAACAAACTCACTCCTGACTCATGGAGAAGCTGAGGATGATTTTTCTATCATGGATCACTTTGACGATGATAGAGTCACTCTCAAATATCTAAAATCCTATGCGGAGCTACACCTTGCTCACCGCATAGTGGATCTTTCCCTAATACCACATTCCTCTTCCTATTTTGGAAATCCCATGGTAGAGTCTCCTCCACAGAAGGATCTCGATATCTATGAGATAGAAGATGGAGAAAGCTTGGAACTACCTCCAGCCCCACCTGAATTTGAAGAAGGTAACGCTTCTTTAATAGAAGAAACCATTGATATAAACATTGGAATAGAGGAAGAACCAACGATTTTGAAGTTGGGATCCTTGTTAACTCCGGAGGAGATAGAAATACACCCAAATACTCAAAGAACATCAAAAGGCTTTTGCATTTAACTATAAAGAAATGACAGGCATCGCACCACATGTTGTGGTACATAATCTTGTTACTAAACCAGATGCAAAACCAATTAAATAGAAGTCAAGACCAATGAAGCCAAAAGTGGCTCTCATGGTAAAAGAGGAAGTAATAAAGCTTCTCCAAGTGGGATTCATCAAGCCTCATTGACTGTTCACAATGGGTATCTAATATTGTCCTTGTTCTAAAAAAGAATGGGAAGAT
The DNA here is from genome assembly GCA_018340775.1 of Taxus wallichiana var. yunnanensis. NCBI lineage: Eukaryota > Viridiplantae > Streptophyta > Pinopsida > Cupressales > Taxaceae > Taxus > Taxus wallichiana. The sequence continues at coordinate 693,249,478 of CM031238.1, forward strand.
ACGCATTTGCATAGATTTTCGGGATATTAACAAAGCTTGTCCCAAGGATGACTTCCCATTACCATCCATTGACATTATCGCTAATGCAACAACCGGATTTGAACCATTGTCCCTCATGGATGGGTTCTGTGGTATAATCAAATTAAAATATCTAAATAGGATCAAGCCAAAACTACATTCATAACTCCCTGGGGAACTTATTGCTACGCTGTCATGCCATTTGGTCTTAAGAATGCCAACGCTACGTATTAGCGGGCAATGACATATATATTCCATGATCTTATCCATAAAATTGTGGAATCCTATGTGGATGACTTGTTAGCCAAGGCCAAGAAATGCTGTGATCATCCATAAGTGCTCCGTATCATCCTCTCACGATTAATTGAATATGGTGTCACATTAAACCCAGAGAAGTGTGTGTTTGGTGTGACAGGAGGCAAACTTCTGGGCTACATTATATCTTCACGAGGGATTGATGTTGATCCAACCAAAATATGGGCTGTTCTCGAAATGATCCCACGATCGGACGAGTCCAAATCAGTCATTTCTTGGGAAACTTGGTGCAATCCAAGGTTCATCCCGATTTAAGTTTTGCCATTCATCTAATCAATAATCTATTAAAGAAAGATTATAATGATTGGACTAAAAATGCAACGAGGGCTTCAAGCGATTAAACGCTTCTTGTTGTCTCCACCCACGCTAATGCCTCCCAAACTAGACCACCCTTTGATCCTATACTCACAAGCCACTCATGTCTCGCTCGCCTGCATGCTGGCTCAAGAAGATAATGATAAATGAGAACGTGTGGTCTATTTCATTAGCCGAACGTTGCTCGATTATGAAACACGTTATACACAGGCAGAGAGAGAATGCCTTGCCATATTCTTCACAAAAAACGTTTAAGACACTACATGTTAAACCAAGAAACAAGGGTCATTTTAAAGACATATCATTTACGAACATTTCTCACAAAAGGGTCTTTGTCTAAAAAGGCTAGACGTTTCATAACCTTAATGGAAGAATTTGAGTTAACATTCATAAACCAAAAATCCATTAAGGGACAAATCATCGCAAATTGGTTAGTTTGACAATCCACTAGATGGAGGTAACTGGTAAATTTGAACTTTCCTAATGAGTGTGTATACTTCATCAAAACCAGCCCCCATCTCTACATGTCCCCGATACATCGATATCATCAATTTTATCATGGACCACATACTCTTAAGGTGCCACATCACAACAAAGAATGTGGTTACGCATTATCATCGCTAAATATGTTGTTTTAGAGCAAGTACTCTATTGTAAAGCCTTCGACAACATGCTTCTAAGATGCATTGACATAGAAGAATCCAAGAAGATTATTCATGAATCCCACAATGGGATATGTGGAGGCCACTTCGGTGGTCATGCCGCCGCTCACAAAATACATCGAATGGGCTATTTTTGGCCCACTCTCAAGCATGACGTAGTGGAATTTGTACGTAAGTGCCACAAATGTCAAGAATTCTCTCACGAGATTCACATGCCAGCATAATCCCTGTAACCATTAGCGACCCCGTGGCCCTTCTCCACGTGGGGTCTAGACTTGATAGGGAAATTTTCTCCTGATTAATCGATGGCCATAATTTTATAATTACACCATGAAATATTTTACCAAATGGGTGGAGGCCATGCCTCTCACCACAGATTTCAGTTCGGTAATTGCCAAATTCATTTTAAACCAAATCATTTGTAGGTATGGTGTCCCACAAGTCATTATCTCAGATAATGGCATGTCCTTTAAAAATGACGAGGTTCGTGAGTTATGTAACAAATTCAAAATAAACCATCACATGGCCTCTCTTTACTACCCTTAAGCCAATAAGGTGCCAAAGCGACAAATAAAAGATTAAAGGCTATTCTCCTCAAAACAATCAATGAGAACAAGTGAGATTGGCATCTAAAGCTATATCTCGGCCTTGTGGGCCCATTGAACCTCAATAAGAACACCACCAGAGCAACCCCTTTCGTTGGTGTTCGGGTAGAAGCAGCTTCTCCCACTTGAGGTTGAAATACCCAGTCTCTGCATCTCATTACAAGGGATTTTGGACGAAGAAGCTTACAGGGAGGCACGCCTCTCTCAACTGGAAAGCCTTGACGAGGCCATGCTAAACACCGAACAATGGCACAGAGCCTATGCCGACCGGATGTGCCGGCAGTATAACAAAAAAGTCTATGAGCAAGAAATATATGAGGGAGATCTAGTTCTAAGACAAGACAACTAGATCGATAATAAAATCGGCGAAGGAAGTTCCTACGCCCAAGTGGTTGGGCCCATACCGAGTCATGAAGGACTACGGAAATGGTGTGTATCTCTTATGCACACTAGAAGGTGAGGAATTCAATGAAACTGTCAATTCCTTGCATCTTAAATGGTTTTATGCGTAAAACATCATAATCACCACTTGTACATTATAGCTACCTACATTGCATTAGTCATTTAGCTGTTTCATTTTGTCCACTCATTTCGTAAAAATGGTAGTCCAGGAACTTACTCTTAAGAAATTTATTACAAATTTCTAAAAATATTGGCAAAAGCATTCAAATCACATCTCTTCAAACATCATCAACTATTTTCAAATCTTCTCATCAAGTTTGATAGACAAGTATTGATGAAAACCATACCAAGGCCTACATACTTGGTTTTGCTCTTTCTTTCTACTAAGTGAAGTTATCCTTACCTATGGTCTGTTCTAGAAGCTTCTTGGTGTCACATCTATCCCTCTTAAAATCTCTTTGAAAGAAAGGATATCCCAAAGTCATAGATTAGAAATGTCAAAATCAAATGGAATCAAAAGCACCAAGCAAACAAAATATTTTATTTTACACACTTCTTTGCCCCATCAACCTTCGGTGATAAGCCCACATCTCTTACTGGTGGTGTGAGGTTGGGAAAGGAAAGGAGTGCCCTTACTCGCCTATATCTTGCCTTTGGTGACAAACCCATGCTTCTTACTAGTGGCGTGAGGCAGGTGTGGGGGGTCCATTCACACAAATTAACAAATCTTGGTATGCTAGAAGCAAAAATCAAATTCTATTAAGAGAAAACAAATATCCAAATATCCAAATTCCAAAGAGATCAAATCCTCAAAACCAGATTTTGTCAACCAAGTTGCCATTTATGAATCTAAGTCTAGATAAACTAGAAAGTAAGTGGCCTTCTAAGCTTGGTGGTAGTTCTGAGTAGGGTAGGTGTGTAGGTCTAAGTTTGGTTTTTATTACTAGTTTGTCTGTCTCTCATCATTCCATTCAGTTAGACCCATACAACTTGTGCCCTTCATAACTCTTGGTGTTGAGACCTCGCATCTTACTAGTTGCGTGGATTTGGGATTGGGGCAACTTCATCCCTTATCACTGTACATTCATCACATTTTGCCAAACATAAGAATAAATTACAAACATTTCCCAAAGATTTCAAAATTTCGGTACTACCATATGTTTGTATCATCTCATATCAACATTACAAAATCATACAAAGTAAAACATTCTATTTATTATCATTTGTCATCCATTGCATACATTCTGAAAAGCATGAAAACAAATATTCTAAAAACATCTAAGTACACATGTGGAAACGAGTCATAAAATTCTAGGCACCAAAAGTCTGGATCCAAAAAGATACATATATATATATATATATAAATCAAGTTTCATATATAATGCCATCATGCACTAGGCATGGTCAAAACACTCAATGAGCCCGAAAAGTACAAAAACACTTATATAGATATCTAACAAAATGCTACAAAAATGGCCTCTCAATCCCTATGGGTTACCTTAGAGGGTGCATGACAACATCTAGGACTCCGTCTACGCTGGCGCTCCGAATACACTGAGGGCTCGCGGTCACGACCAGTAGCTACCGTCTGCTAAGAGAATGACTCCTCCTCATCAAGCACTCGACTGTCCTATATCCAGCTACCTCAGTATGGAGAGAATTCATGAACTTCGCCGCATGGACATAGGTAAAAACATCGCATGCCTACTGCCATCGAAGGCTCCCCACGTCCACAAAAAGCTCAGCACAAGTCTTCTCTAAGGGGAGCAACAAGGTATTTGTGCATACTCAGTGAATCAAGTCTTGCCACTCATCAGCAGTCACTGCAAATAAAGGAGAAAACAAGTTAGAAGACGATCAAAGATAAAACCAAGAGTAAACAAAATAAAAAGAAATAACGAATAAGACAATTCTAACTAAAAGAAAGTTAAGAGAAGAGTGACAACTCACTTGGATCTCCGGGCCTCTAGGAAGGATCTCAGGATCTCGCACCTACCACCGATGCCACCACCGACTAGTTTCCTCTCCCACGTCTCTGGGCAATGTAACAGCCTTGCAATGAACTTGCCATCTCCCCTAAATCTTGAGAGAGTAACTCCTCTGAGACTAGAGTCACCCTCTCTGCACTCCACTCCACCCTCTCGGCCCGTAGGATCTCCTGAGTGTCATGCCACTCAGGATCACTATCATCCTCCCCACCTGTCTCTCCGATCTCCATCTCCTCTATCTCCTCCTCTGTCTCTCCCCTAGTGAACTCCTCAGACTTGGAGTCCACATCAATGGGCTCATCGCTGCTATGGGCGGGACCGGTGGCAATCCAAGTAAAGGTGCCTGAGGAGCACCGGCTCTCCCTCGAGCACGTACCACCCTCCTGGCCGCAATAAGAACACCAGGGGTAACAATGGTCCAACCCCAGCCTCTAGGACCTCCTCGAGCCTCACGAATAGATCTATACACTGGCCCCGCTAGAGGAAACATGTCAATATAGGGGAGGCCGAACTGCTATGGTACTCTATCAAAGGGGTAGATCTCCGCCTTCCCGCCTGTCTATCATCCGGCCGGTGGTAGTCCGACAAGTAATCAATTTAACAGCCTCCTCTCCCCATAACCCGGCCATGGATTGGTAAGGAGTGGCCTCCATCTCTACAATGGTCAAAGAGGCCACTGGTTGGTGGGGTGCTCTAAGAACTACCATCCCTATCCACCTTGCTGCCCTAACGGCCCCGGGATCCTCTTCCTCTACGCCTCTCCCATATGGAGTGATATGCTCATACACCCAACTCATAACAAGAGTTGGGTGGCTCAATGACTGTCCCTATAATCAGACTACCCTGTATAAATCATGGTAGGTGGTCCCAAGGATGTCTGCTCCCCAAGCGTAGACACGTCCATGGCCCTTAATCTATGCAATGATGGGGGCCCAACAATATAAGAGGGTGTCCCCTCCCTTGTCCCCAATCAATCTCGAAGCAAGGATGCCCATGATGGCCTTATGGAGCACATGAATGTCTGACTCAATAATGGAGTGGATCCTCACTCCCTTCTTCGATCCCATTGATACAACTACATCTCCCATATAGGTGGCCCACTAAACCACCTGAGATCTCAATACTACTATCTTAAGAGATAACTGTCGCCCAAGGATCGGAACCCCCAGTATACGATAAACATCCTCTAGGGTGATGGTCCACTCACCCCTAACTCCTAGCAATCGGAAGGTATTCCGATCTACATCCCAGTATGAAAATAAGTCACATAGTATGTGACTAGTAGGCGCAATGTGAGAGACCTGCACAATCCTCCAAATGCTAGCCATCTGAAGGGTATCTCACTCTGCCTGAGAGAGTGCCTCTAACACTGCTGGGAGCCAATCACACTCCCTCTCCGGCTCCATCTGATATACTCCTCCTTCTGCATACACCCAAAAACACAAAAAGGAGTAAGTTAGTACTAAAATCCAATTGGAAAAACTATTAAAAACATATGAAAATGCTAAAAATGCAAAAATAAATAAAAGAAAGCATTGTTTTTGCTTTATAACAAACTGCTGGCTTGTGCAGAGCGGCGGTTCCGTAACCACCACCTTCTAAGGTAGTGGTCCCGTAACCACCACTCTTGGGCAGGGCAGTGGTCCTGTCCCACAAACACAAACGGGTCGTAAGCCCTAAAAAATGCCTAAAAACAAGCAAATGCACCATTTTAACTAAAATAAAACCTACCCTATGGGCGCCCCCTAGAGACCCATTTAAAACTAATATTTTCAAAAATAACCCCCGAGACAAGGATTTCATCATTTCCACATTTTAGGTTTAAAAACAATAAATTGAGAAGAACTAACCTGAGACTTCACGGGTCGATGTTCCGCTCTGAGGCATGATCACTATCTCACCATGAACGTTTTGACTATACTCTCGTCAAAAATCAATCCACGCAAATGAATAGTAAAATGAGTTTGTTTTATATATATAGCTTTCTAAAATTGATTTTGAATGTCTTTCGTAGGGTCGGAGCACCGACGGAGGTAAGTTCTAAACCCCGCGTAGATGGTAAGTCCTCATTTCATATCAATTTTGTTTTATTTCTCAATTTATTTTATCTATCTGCACTTGAGTCCCCTTTTTCATTTTTCGCAGGTAGTGAGATCTTGGATGGCAACTTTCCAACACACGGGTGTGTCAAGTATAACTCCTAACTCCCCATTTCGGGACCGCCATACTCGGATCCACCGTTTTACGCCTCTTCATGGCTAAGACGCTTCTCCAAGGGGGCAATATGTACGTACCCAAAATTGTAGGGTACTGCACCGCTGGAACGATGTTACACATACCCCAATGATGATATAGGTCTCCTTGCAAGGTGTTCGGGATCCAGAAAAGCTCGCCATGTATACGTTTGTATCCCACATGCCTCACTCGGCCTCTGCATGCTTTGTTTTCCCCTTTGCCCCCTTTTCTTTGCATTTAGGTCTTCAAAGATGATGAGATCGTCGCCTACCCGGGCGGCGGTCCTGTGACCGCCACTCAGGGTGGTGGTTGTCCGCAACCGCCACCCCCGCATGCAGCGGTGGTCCTATACGTATTTTCTAGATTCTTCCAACGATTGCATCAAACGTAAATCTTCAAATTCACCCACTTTCTTCAACCACTTTGGCTTGCATTAATGTTTTTGGTTCCTGATAATAGTGTTTTTCCTTTGTTTATAGTAAAAGAATTCAATTGGGAGTGACCGTTGGTAATTGCATTTTCTATAAATAGCCATCTTGTTTTCAAACAAATGGCCCCTCATCTTCTCAATTCTATTACTCAATCTTTGAATTTCTTGCTTAGATTTCTACTAGCTTCATGTTTTGCATCAATTATTAGTTTTCCTTTATTGTTAAGAAGTCACCAATCTTCTTGTTTCATCTTACTCCATAGTTGTTCCATATAATCAGTTTAGCATAGAATAGCTTCATTTCCAGACATTAGAATCCATTAAAGTTGAAGGTTTTGTTTCTTCACAAGGATAGATTCTAAAACTCTCTGCACACTTGTGTTATATTCACTTGGTTAAGCACTTGTCCTTGCTCACGTTGTTTTGCCTTCGCATACCACCTTTCCCAAGATGGCAGTTAATGTACCATGGGGAAATGCCATAGGCCCATTGGCCTTACCATCTCGACATGACCTCCCACAAGGATCGAGGAAGATTCTTCCCAAGTTTGATGGAGATGGGAAGACATCACCAGATGACCACATTTCTACCTTCTTTGCTGCATGTGTAGTTTTGTTAGTGGAATATGAAGATGTTGTTATTCACCTTTTCATTGAAACATTGCATGACGTTGCCATACAGATTGGTTTCATCATCTTCCAAATGGATGCATTACAAATTGGAATGATATGAAAACTAAGTTTAAAGATCGATTCAAGATGACAAAAGATGAACATGCCCTTTTACCCAACTATCTCAAGCGAATAAAGAGCCAACAGAACCCATGAGGAATTTCGTGGCTAAAGTTAACAAAATAGTGAAAAAAGTTCCTATTAGGATTTTCCCGAACCCTGAAGGACACAAATGTTTCTTTATTAATGTACAACAACCAGAAGTGTGCTATCAAATGAGAAGGGCTAGAGTGGTTACTTTGGAACTTGCTCAATCCTTGGCCATATAAATTGAGGATGACTTAATCATGGCGAGAAAATTCAAGAAAACTTCCCTAAAGGAAAAGAGTCAAGAAACCCCCAATGATTCAGAAGCTATACTCACTAAGTTGGCTAATGATGTGCTAGCTTTGAAAAAGCAAGTTGATCAAAGTAGTAAACCTGCTCCTTACAAAGACATCCCAAAAAAATGCTACGTTCCCAAAAAAACCAGGATTGCAGGTGCTCCGATGAGGCTTGCTATTGAAGCAACTCCCACAACTAACTCAAAGTGTGATGTCGTTGAAGAAATTTATGATGAAGTTGAGGTCATTGAAGTTGATGAAGAAGAGCCTGACTTTGGAACATCTGAACATGAAGTCAAAGAGCCTGAAGGAGAGAGTAATAATCATTTCTTTCGAGTACCATTTAGAAGAAGAAGATGAATACTAAGTAATTATACAATATATGAATATTCAATCCTTTGTTGTCTTCACATGCTCTCAGAAAAAGGAGTAGAGTACCACTAAGGTGGAAGATAAAAAGATATCCAAGGAAGTTCCTAAAGAATCTAAGACTAAGGAAACTTCCAAAGAATCCAAGACAAATGATACTCCTAAAGAGTCCAAGGTGATTAAGGTTTCAAAGGTCAAAACTATCTTAAAGAAAGGAGGGCCTTTGTCAAGTCAATCGGTTGATAAATCAGCTACGAAGAAAGTTTCTTCTTCCACATTAGTATCAACCAAGCTTGAAGCAAAGGTCAAAAGTGTGCCATCATTAAGCTCGAAAGAACTAGTATCTAAGACATCAAGTATAATCATTTTTTCTGAATTTGATATTATTGATTATATTAATAAAACAAATATTTCCATGTCACAGTAAGTACTTGAAGTTCAACAAGGATCAACTTGAGAAATTGGTCCAGCTTTATCAAAGGCAACTCTCACTGCTCATTCCTCCAAAGGAATGCTTGAAAAAATCCCAAAGATGGGAAGACTCAAAATATTATGGTGGCCACTACACCTTCAAATGAAAAGATTGAACCTTTCTTTTTGTCCTTTTTGATCAATGGATGCAAATTAAGTAATTGCATTATAGATTCTAGAGCCTCGGATAATGTGATGCTTGTGAAAGTAGACATGCTCTTGGGTTAACTTCAGATGAGAACATTTGGATCTTGTTACTTCATGGAGATAAGACAAGTTCCTCCGATTGGGAAGATTAAAGAGCTCATATGGTTTTAACTTAATTTCCTCGAAGCGAAAGTTAAGGTAACTATTCTAGTTACTGACATTCCTGCTTCATATGGTATGTTGTTGAGTAGGAAATTTTGTAGAGATTTGGGTGGTGAGATTCAAATGGACTGATTTCATGCTATGATTTCTATCAGAGAGAAATGAAAAATATAATGCCGAAGTTCAGAAAAATTCACTATGATCAAAACCGATGATCCCCATGCACAAGTCTTGTTTCAAAACTCAAATATGGGTAATTATATGATGAATACATAGATTCATGCACTGGTGTCACTTGCCAAGACTCTAATGAGATATGGACTCTTGAGTTCGATGGAAGTTGTTGCTTAATAGGTTCCGATGCAGGAGTGGTGCTTATATCTCCAAATGGAAAATATTTCCTTTTTCTTACAAACTCCAATTTTCAAATACTAATAACACTACGTAATACAAGGCATTAATCCTTGGCCTCCAAGTTGTAGAAGAGAAAGGGATATTTTTTTGAAAGTCTTTGGATATGCATAAGTGATCGTGAAATAAGTAAAAATCAATTTTAAGTAAAGAATTATCGTTTGAGGCATTCCCGAAATAAAGTGTGAGATACAATAGAAATCTTTGATGCTTTTTCCATAAAATTTGTCCTCATGAAAGGAATGACAAAGCCGATTCTTTAGCAGCCTCATCTTTGTTAATGATTCCTCATTCAAAGTTTGATAAAGACAAATACACCATTGAGATGGTTTTTAGGCCAAGTGTTCCTGCGAATGCAAAAAATTGGCAAGTATTCAATGATGATCAACAAATTATTACCTTCTTGGAAAAGAGAGATAATTTTGAACAAATGTACTTTGAAGGAAGTGATTCTGCATTTCACAAATCAACGACCTCACCCATTCAAGAAGGATTTAAGAACGAAGATCCCGGTGATGGCATCATTCAACTCAAAGGCAATAAAATTCCAAAAGGATTGGTTTCACTTGAAGAAATTTTTGATAAACATGACAGGTTTATCAAAGAGATAAAACAAGAGGGACTTGCGAATTCTGATGACTATGAGCAAGTTAACATTGGTACCAAGGAAAAACCTCACCTGGTCAACATCGGTAAGTGTTGCTCACCTAAGGAGTGCAAGAAATTCATAAGCCTCCTTACCAAGTATTCTGACGTCTTGGGTTACTCATATGAAGACTTGAAGTCTTTACAACCTAGGAAAATGGAGCATGCCACACCCTTGAAAGTCAAAAGGTTCCATTTAGGAAGAAGCAAAGACAATATAATCCCAAGATAACAGTGCAAGTATTCCATGAGGTTCAAAATTTGTTAGATGCATGAATAGTTTTTCCTATTCGACATTCAATTTAGATAGCTAATATTATATCGGTTCATGCAAGTAAAATAGAGAAATTAGGATTTACGTGGATTTTCAAAATCTTAATCAAGCTTCCTGAAGGATAACTATCCACTTGCGGTCATGGACCATATTCTCGTAGGTAGTAATCGGATCGAAATGCTATCTATGCTAGATGGTTTCTCTGGTTATAATCAGATTGAAGTGGCTAAAGAAGATCAACATAAAACTGCATTCACCACCCCGTGGGGTACGTTCACATATAAAAGAATGCCTTTTGGTTTGATCAATGCCGATGTAAATTTTCAAAGGGCTATGGATATGGCATTCAAATATTATAAAGACAAAATCATTGTGATATACCTAGATTACTTGACAAAGTGTTCGCAAAGAAATGAGAAGATCACCTAAGAGATTTAGAAATAATATTGCAAAGGTACAGAGTTCATAAGATTTCTCTGAATCCAAAAAATTCTATGTTTGGAGTTACGAAAGGGAAACTCCTAGGTCATATTGTTTCTAAGGAAGGAACTAAGATTGATCCTGAGTGCATTAAAGCTATCAAGAATCTTTCCTTGCCTACAAGTAAGCCTGGAGTCCACTCATTATTTGGGAAGGTAAATTTTTTGAGAAGGTTTGTGCCAGATTTCACCAAGCTGACCAAAGAAATCACTGATATGATGAAAGGAAAAGAATCCTTCAAATGGTAGAGGAAGGTAGAGAAGCATTTGAACAAATCAAGGGTGCTATTGCAAAAGCTCCTACATTGGTGTGTATCGATTTTAAAAAGGATTTCATAATATATTGCTGTGCTTTTCCACACACTATCTTTGCCATCCTGACTCAACACAATCAAGAGGGAATCAAATCTCCTATTGCATTCATGAGTTATGGATTCAAGAAACATGAACTCAATTACACTCCCCTTGAGAGGCATGCATATGTGGTGGTGAGAGCCTTGAAATATTTTAGGTACTATGTGTTGAATTCGCACACCAAAGTCTTAGTACCAGACACTGTAATTAAATCAATGTTGACATAACACGAACCAAGTTCTAAAAGAGGTAATTGGGTCTCCAAGATCTAGGAATATGGTTAGGATATCAAGCCTACTAAGTTAGTTTGAGGAAGAGGAATTTGCCAACTCATCGCAGAGAATGAGCCACGAGATGACTTTGAAGAAGAACCAAATCGAAGAAAGTTTACCACTTTGGTAGTTTTAAATTAAATTACCACAAATGAATGGTATTCAAATATAGCCTACTTTCTCACATATGGTGAATGTCATGAGAATATGACAGCCAAGGAAAAGAGAGATATCAAATTGAGAGATGCCAAGTATGTTATTTGGGAAACACATTGTTATAAAAAAGGAATTGATGGCATGTTCCTCGATGTTGATAAGGAACAATGTGCGCTTGAATTTTACAATCATACTTGTCGTGGTAATTTTTGCTTAATTAAACTCATAAAATTTTATGAGCACATCACTGCCCACTATGTTTTCTCGATGCTCATAAATGGGTAGCAAAATCGAAGCTTGTTAAGCAATTTGTTGGAAGACCTAAATTAGGGGATTTTCCTTTAAAGCCAATTGTCATTGAAGAACCCTTTCAACAATGGGGGTTTGATTTCATCGGGGTCCCGAACCCAAACTCCCCTAGTCATACTCACGTGCTCCCACTTCCTGACTACTTTACGAAGTGGGTAGAAGCTATCCCCGCATTGAAACAAACATCTACTGCGGTAATCTGTGACTTCATAAAAGAGAATATATTGATTCATTATGGAATTCCACAAAACATCGTGACAGGGCAATGCCACCAATTTCTCTTCTCGCAAAGATGATAGGTTTTTGTTATGGGTATCAAACACACGGTATAAAGTGTTTAAAGGATATCTTTGTCTCATTCATCGATTTACTGCAGGGAAACAATTAAGTAGAATCGATAAGAAAAAACATCATTATTATCGTGCACAAGTTACGGTCAAATAAAATTAAAGAACTTGGCACAAAATTTATATGATGATATCGTGGGCTAACCATATAAATCCCAAAAGAGCAATAAGGATGTCTCCATGGGACTTTACAGTCAGGGGAACCGATGCTCAAATTCCCATCACATTGGAGTTACAAACATTACGATTGTGCTCAAGTAGTTGATGATGAATGCTTCACCAATGTGTTAGATAAAAGGATCATGTTCCTAAGAAAGCTTGAAGAACAAAGAAGTCAAGTGGAAAACATGATCGAGGAACATCAGTCCAAAGTGAAGAGGTTGTTCAACAGGAAAACTAAAGAGAGATAATTCCAAATCAATGACTTAGTTCTTCTTCTGGGACAAGAGGCGCGAACAAAAGGAAAACATGGGAAATTTGATAAAGCAAGTGGCTAGGCCCTTTCAAGATCATACGCACAAATACTTTATGTGGAGATAGCACATATTACTTGGCATATCCCGATGGAAATCACTTTCCGTGACCTACAATGGGAAATATCTCAAGCACTATCAAAATTGAAAATGGGTTGTCCCCCATATGTACATAGGTAATTAGGATTTTGGTTTGTTTCTTTTCCTATTTTTCGAGTTTCCCTCTTTCGTCATCTTGTTTTTGTGCATCATTGTCTTTAAGATCATGTTCATTAAAATTTTGGTTTGGGTCAAGAAATCTGTATATCCATAAAGTCCTTGTCCCTAGACAAAAGAAGGAATTAGAGTCAGAAAAAGCTTGTTATCAACTAATTTTGACTTCACAAAATTAACAAACATGGAAATTTTGAATTTTTGGAAAGTGTTTTTGTCGTGATTTATCACTCTCGTCACGATCATCTTGTTTTGTGATCGTTTTGATCATCGTTTTCATCCATTTCGGGTGAGAACTCCTCCGCCGTGTCATAAACCGCGTTAAATATTAATTAGTCACTATTTAATTAATTTATTACCTTTTTTGATAAAATAAATTTTATTAAAATTTGGGGTTTTTGATTAAATAAATATTAATATAATAATTATTAAAAGTCAATTGAATTTTTTTATTTAATTTCCGGGGGAAAAGTAAGCTTACTGCTTCTAATTGCGAGGGATGCCAAATTGGCTTCCGGTACTCGAATTTCCCCTTTCATGGCAAGTTCATTTTATTTCCCCCCTTGTGGGATTTATTCCACTGATTACCAACTCAATGGATTGGCAAATGGGAAAAAAATATCCTAATTTCCCACATGGGGAAATAAAATGGGGATTGCAACGGCAATCAGCTCGCCTTGCCATTTTTGCTGGCAAATGGTTGTTTATTTCCTACTATCCCCTAGAAATTAATGCCACTACATGGGAAAGAGGGAATTGGTTATTCCAACGGAAATAAGAGACGGTTACAAAAGCTTCTTTAACCATTTCTCCATCAAACTCCTTGGAAAAAGTCATGCGAAGAAGCTTTGAAGCTTTCAAATGTCTAGTTTCATTTGTAAACACAATTAATTTTTTTACATTAGCTATACGAAGAACAAGGAAATAGCCAGAGACCAAGCATAAGCCAAAGAAGATCTTCTGCATAGGTTTTAAACAATTTCCACGCATTTGTTTTGGCAGGGTGAACATTCATTAATTTCTACACATAAAGGAAGAGACCAAAAATATCATCACACATTCACGCTAAACAAGAAAACAAGCATTTTCCACACATTGAGAGAGACATTCCAAATAGTTTTAATGCATCCAATAAAGTTTTATAAGAGCAAAAAGTCCTCCACGCAGGCCAAAGCAAAGGATATAATCCATGCCAGGTTGAAGACATAGTTTTTCACACTAAAACAAAGAGGAGACGACCACGTGGGAAAGGGAGATAAAGAGAGAAAAGTTTCCATGCACTAGTTTTACAAACATTTCAAACACATGTTTAGAAAGCAAATCCACAATGTAGGTCAAAGCACATTCCACACATTTTTAGGAGAAAACATAGTCTAAAGGGAGCAAGGATAAAACAATGAGAAACAATCTTCCACGCATGGAACAAGTTTAGCGAAAGAGAACAACAATTTTCCACGCCCAACGAGAGTATTTCAGCGCTTAATTCAAATTTTCCCACACCAAATCAAGCAAAGAAGATCTCCACGTATTGGGAGATACACTTGGTTCATCTTTGGTAAAGGATCAAAGAATCACACAGGTTTTAAAAAAGAAGTTTGAATGTATGGATCCTCACACATGCAAAGACATCATGAAGGGAAAAAAATTGTTTTCATGCTAAGCATGGAGAAAAACTATCTCATGCAAATAATAATAATAAAATATTAAATCGATCCAGTGTGGAATATTTAAAATTAGGAGATTTAATTTTTTTATAAATTATATCATTGTTGTCTTGAATCGAAATTTGAGCCTAGTTTGGTGTGATGTATTGACATTTAAAGAAAAATTGTGTGGACTAATTATTATTATTATTTAAAAAAATAAAATAATAAATAATATTAAAACAAGTCATATTTTTTTCTTGCATTGACGGGAGTTTCGAGATGAGTGGACCTCGTTTGCATTATTTTACGTGCTCACTTTTTTCTAGAATTCATAATGGGCCGAAAATTCTAATAAATATGTAGGAAGATCGAGGAAGTCGCTTGGAGAAATCAAATAAGTCGCTCAAGTCACTCTAATTCAAGGAATCATTCCTCCCACTTCCAGTCAAGTTGGTATATGATAATATAATGATATAAATCGGGTCACATCAATGTGCATAAATTCTTTGATAATAAAGGGTGAAAGTTTAAGGGAAAAACCATATTCTTGGATAGGGTTTACCATAGTGGTCTACCCCAAACAACAATATTTTCGGTCTATAAGTGTAATGTCTAGAGGTTATCATTTGAAGTGAGCATTATGATATCAAGAGATGATGAATTTTTAAAGATAATCGCAATCCTTTCCTCTTAATCACACTAGAGCACATTGAGGAGTTTCTAAAAGACCTTTGACTTCCCTAAGAATGAGATATCACTCAAAAGTCAACAAAATAATTTTGGGATGAAGAACCCCTCAAGTTGAGTAAGATGGTTAATAAGAAACTGGTTAGTGACCAAGAGGTTGTAATGTCCCCTTTCCTACGCCAAAGGCCTAAGGGCCAATTCGAGTCCAAGCCTTGGTCATACCCAAGGGGATTTGGACGCTGGGAGCTATTGGGTATGAATATCTAGTCCATTTTGTTATAATTCTTCATTGACATAAGCAAAAAGGTGTTTTGGAGGGACTAGATGTTATGTTTTGTCATTAGGAAGGGGCCACATGGTACTAATGTTCTAATTTTGCGTTGGGGGGTCACTTTTGGACCATGGCGACTTAAAGGGAAAAGTAACTTAAGTTACTTTTATTTTATTGGCCCTTCCAAGGGAAAAATGCGACTAGGGTTTATTGGGGCTCTTTTGCCTTGGAAGAAGTTATATAAGGAGTTGGGGGAAAAAGGAAAGTCATTCTTGCATACCTAATTATCTTCTTTCATGTGCAACTGTTGTTTGCAAATCTATAGCTTGTGGAGTGAAATCCCACAAGAACCCTAGCTTCGGTGGTGAGAGATCCATCCCTAGCTAGCATGACATTCTTCAGTAGTGAAAGATCTACCCTAACTTGTCACTTCGAGAGCTGTTTTCGTGGCTGATTTATAAAGATATTTTCGGGGTTTTAGAGGAAGGCTTTAGAGGGTTTTCATATCAGATTTATGGCAGCCATTTGAGCAGGGATTAACATCACTTGAAGGATCTTTTCATCAATTTCCAACCCTTTTCCAAGCTAGGTGACTTGTTTGGAATATTGTAGCCTTTATTTGAGGGGTTTCGGTGTATGAATTCAGATCTGAAGGTTGGAATATCATCTCCTATATTTGTAAATGTTATTTCCAAAATCTCATAATTTTTGCACTTGTAATCGGAGAGTTATGAATTTTAGAAGTTTTCCAGTTGTCTAGGGCACGCTGTAATTTTCTGGCAGCATTTTATTATCTGAAAAATTCCAAAAACAATTTTCTTATGTTCTTTATATTATTAGCAAGCTCTCTTTAAATTTTCAAGTAATTTGGGTGGATATTTTGGGAGATATTAATTTTCTAGTGTTCGCTGCCCTAACTGTAAAAATCTGCAAAAATCAGTATTTTATTTGGCTGCAATTTTTCAATATTTTGTGCATTTTTAAGGGGTATCCCACAAGGGATATTTCAGAGACCTCGAGTTGACCAAGCTTCCTAAAGAGCTATACCACATTGAGTTCGTGGAAGAAATCGGGGACATGATTACTCTCCTGAGTTGAGTCTTCGGTTTACCCTCTGCCAGGATTTTCCACCCATGGATGTATCAATTTATCTGTATCATCCTTGCAAGAGAGAGTTTGTGGATTGGGCCACCATCATTAGTGATACCCTTCACAAAAAATTGATCGAAGTGAAGATGATTGGATGTTTCTACATGACATCATATCTAACTTATGTAGTGGCTAGAAGAAAGCTATTTTGGGACTCGAAACAAGAGGAGTCATGGGTCCATCAAATAATGTCTTCCATTATTATCCACAACTAAGTTTCAAAAATAGATCTCATTATTTCAGAAGAGTTAACGATGCATTCACCTTCCACGTGATTCGAAACCTGAATCAGAATACAGAGGAAATATTTTCTAAAGAGGCCATGGATGTCATTTCCCAATGGGGAACATGGTTTATTCAATTTTCATCCTTTTCCTACATTTGCGTAAGTGGCTTTGCGGGTACTCCATGGAAGCTTCCTAAGTATGTCAAGTGATAGGTGGGCATTAATGGAGCTTGTGTGACAACTATTCCAAGTTCACTGTCTTCTTAGTGAGAAGCATTGCTCAAGAATTCATTTCCCAATCCAAATTTGGGAATACCAATGTCCAAATATCTTCAGTACACAACTCATGAAAAATTTTTTTTTGGCCTCATCACTATTCATCCATATGTGAAGAGATCCCAGTTTGATATCAATGGATATATGCAGAAGATTCTTGGAGCAAAATATCAACACAACCCTACCATGGAATATTTCTGGGCTGCCTGTTTAGATGAACATGAAGTATGAAGATGAGAGTTTTCTCACCTAATCCTTTCTCAGATCAAGTCTTTCACATCAAGAACCCTCTAGATTCATTTGTAGATGATGATGAAGATGTTATTGATCCTTCATATGATGTAGTTGCTTTTACCCCATTGCCACGAATTGATTGGACCAAAATAGATGAATTTTCTCTCGATAGCAAGAATCAACCGATTCTTGAAAGAAGCATATCTTGTATGAAAGAGAACTTGCCAAATTACAATCAATTCAAGATCATACCTCAGGATCACAAAAATTCCAACTTGAGGAGTTCTCTAGTTAACCAAAGATTCTTCTCAATCAACCTTCGTGCCATCCAGTCATATGCACAAACAAGAAAGGAGTGGTTTCCAAAATCCACTTCACCAAAGAATGTGTCATGAGGTGAAGAATCTAAGGGTCCTATCCCCTATGAAGGAAGAGAGTGTGTATTGGGATTTTCCACTTCAAGTAGAGATTCTTCTACTCACATTACAAATAATCCTCACCATGCCTTGCACAAGATTCCACTCCGGTGTAGGTAGTCTTAATATCAAACACTTCGGAACCTACAGTTCATGAAGAGATTTCCCAAAATCTCCCAAATGATCAGGAGGTGGATATCAAGGTTATTTCTCTTGAAATCGAGGTCATGGAAAGGATTCTTTCAGAATCTCATGATGTTGAGAATAATGAGAATGTTGCTTCGAGCTCCAGGCTTCTGTATGCAGAAATAGTGAATGATACTCCTTTCTAGGTTGATTGCGTAATCAAAAAAAGGAAGAGGGTTGTCATGGAAATTGACATTGATGCCCTTTTCAAAATTTCAAATGATGTCATTCCCAAGAAGCCTAAATTTCTTTCTTGAATAATGGTGGATAATGATGGAAACAGATTTGCAGATCTTTCCATCGAACAAGTTGACAAGGAGCGTGAAGCCTCGACATCTACTGATTATGAAGTTTCCAGACTTGGAATTGGGAAGTCCACATTGGAAAGTGACATGGCGATGGCCCGAGATTCAATTGGTGTCATACTAAAGAGACTTGAGAAATATAAGTCTCGGAACTCTCACTCAAGGTGAAAAGAATCAATTGGTGGAATATGTTCAAATCCCATATCATCCACTTTCCCAGTACCCAATGGAGTGGCTGCCCTTGATGAAGAAACTCTCAAATTATCAAAAGAAATAAACACATTGGGCCATGTCACTAAAACTTGGCTTTTAGAGATTCTTGTTTTAAGCCAAGATATGATCGAAATAGTGGTTGAGCTCCATGAAGATGTCAGTGCATATCTTGATCCATTTCTTTCTTTCAAGGAAAATTTTGTTTCTAACATATCAAATTTGGATGAGATATTACCTAGTCTATAAGAGATGATGAGTATGGAGTCCTCAGTTTTAGCCATTGAAGGAATTCTCGAATTTGAATGTCAAGGGACACATTTTCTTTGGTGTCTGCATCTCAAATCAAGAAAGACACTTCTCAAGGATTCTATGATCCATTATGAGCGTATGCAATGAAGCCTTCACTTCACTCGCCTTGATTCAAGAATTCATAGCTGAGATCCCTTGCAACCTCGTAAATGAGCATAATCAAAGGTGTTCATCAAAACATGTGGAAGATAAATTTTCACAATTGTTTAAGGACATGTATACTCCCGCCATCAATTTATCTTCAGCTTTAATGGAGTGTTGCATCAAATTAAATAACTTGTTTGAGAATGCTCAATCAAATATGGTCAATCTGAATGATATGCCAGGTAGGATCTTGAAATTGCAGGTATTTTGTGAGGATATTCTTTGACCAAATGAACCTCAGAAGAAGAAAATATGTTGAAACATTGGGAAGGTTCACATCCTTTCAATTGGTGAAAGCGGTGGATCCTAATTTCACTGATGGTTCAAGGAGATAGTTTTCTTGGTATCTAACAAAGTGGGAGATTCCATTTCTCATACATTTGAGATAGGTGGACCCCATTTCAATGGATAAGGCATTGGTTATTGTCATATGTTTTAAAAGTGGAATTTAAAAAAAGGATGTTGTTATTGAGTTTACTTTCAAAAAATTGTGGATAACTTAGGTGGTTTCTATTTTTAGTTGCTTTTAATAAGGTTGGTTGAAAAATTCAAAGTCACTTAAGTGCCTTATTTAAGGTTCATGTAAAACCCTAACTACTTTGTAACCACCTTTTGGGTTATAAAAGGAAGTTAGGGGCTCATTTGTAAAGGTAACTTGGGAGAGGAGAGGAAAATACTTTTGTATGCAAGCTTTACTTTAAAGAAAGAAACTTTTTGTTCTTTTGAGAAGACATTTTGGAGTTAATGAAATATGACCTTTGTATCCCATTCATCGTCTCTTATAACATTTGATGTTCTTATTTTCATTAGATGTTAGTGTTTGAATCTTACATGCAAATATTGTCTTTGATCTTATTACAATGTTATTGATATGTTTTTCTAGTTCACAATGATCAAGCTCTTATTATCTACTTGCTCACGTGTGTTTCCTTTTTCTCATTCTCGTTTAGCTGATGTAAACTCGTTTTATTTGTGTTATTTATTTATTGTTCTTCTCCATGCAATATTAGGCTCTACTTTTACCTAGATCTTGCATGTTTCTTCCATTAATTCCTTTCCATTCCTTTCCTTCATTCCATTCCATCCCCTCATTCACTTTTCTTTCCATTGATGCTCCAAAACACCCTCACATATAATTTTGAATGTACAGATGTAAATACAATTTTGGTTTTCAATAAAGGTAGCCCCATCTTCATTGAGGAGGGACTTCATTCCCACAATGATGTTGCATGTCATTTGCATGCGTGCAAACCCATATGCTAACAAGGCCTTGATTATATCGTCCACACACTTAATGGATAAAAATCGATTAGTGCGCTTTCTTATCCTCCAGGATAAGAAATGACCTAAGTAACATTAATGTGAATGACATTATTACTATTAATTCCACAAATTTTATTTTTGCTTTGTATTATGAATCTCTTTACAATTTACATTGCACCCCTACTCCTACCACACTTCACAACAAGCTTACAACTATGTATTTAACAATTGAACAACAAGAGGTCAGTCCCAACTCCCAAATTTATGATTATTTACTTTTTAATCATTATCATTAATTTTCTTAATAGTTTATAAATTATATTTGGAATTAATATTTAGTTCATTGTTGAATTATAATAGGGGATAACTACAAAAGTTGCAACTAGAAGAGAGACTTCCATAAGAGAACATTTCCCACAAGATTCCAAATATTCAATTAGTGTTTTAGAAGATCAGAAGACTCGAGGACACCACTTGGTCCACTCCACAAATAAACACTTATCAAGTGAAACGGATGAGGAGTTCCTTAACTCATCATCCACCATGCCACTAATCACAGGTTTTTAATATTTCTATATTCCAATATGTTTAACGTATATATAATTTCATATAAATATACATTAAACATTTATAACTTGTTTACATTCCTTTGGTGCAACAACCTCTAGTAGCTCAAGTTTATATCATTGGGCTCGTATTAGCCCAACAAGAATTTTATATGAATTTGATGCAAGATCAAGATATATCTTCATTACCATAGGGTATGTATCTCATTTAAGTTTTAATTTTAATTTATTTTTATTTTGTTATAAATTATATTGTTTTAAATGAATAAACTGATAAATTTAAATTGTTAATGGTTAATTATGTTTAGATCAACACTACCAGTACCAATCCCACTCCCAGTCTTTTCAAAGTATACCCCTCAACAATAACCACAACTACAACAGGCACCATCTGCATCCCAGCTACAATCTACGTAATTAAGTAATGTTTTTAAATCATAAATGATATATAATTTTCTATTATTCCATTCTTATTATGTTTTTCATTTCAATTTTCTCATGTTTTCTACAATCAATTGTTGTAGTGCATCCTCCGCCTCTAATTCCAAATACATCTAATTCTTTGAGGAAAAATATGCCATCTCCGCCATTGTCACAAAAAATGTCAAGACCAGGCTTAGTGGGAAACATATTTCATATAATGCTCTAGCTTCAAGTAGGGGAACCCTTAATTTTGTAGTTAAGTTTCCAACTTTTTTATTGGGCAATGTTACTAGTGTGTGGAGTATTTCTATTTTAAATGAAATTGATTTGGATGAAGAATATCTTGGCATTGAAAGTGCCAGTGGGGATCAAGCTCATGGATTTTCAATACAAAATATATGATTCATGGGATAAAACAACATTCTCCAACAAGAGAAAAAAGATCAAACACACCTTCTCCTAGAGAAACTACCTTAAATGATGATGAAAAAACTAGTTTTTCACTTGATAGTATTTTAGATGACACTTTAGCCACGATTAATGATATTTTATCAAAAGATATACAACTATTAAGATTGTGGGAGTTTAGTGCTAAAGTTTTGATTAAATAAATTCCCAATTTAATAACCACTCCTAAAGACATTTATTGTATTCTTTAGTTCAAAACAAACTAGCTAAGCTTGATATTTTGATGAATCAGGTTGTGTCTGGTACTATATCTTTTACAAATACTTATAATGATGATGTATTAATCGAATAGAGAATTTAAATGTAGAATCACAAACCTACCATAATATGTGGTTAAGAGACAAGGGCCTTATTGTTATTGCGAATGCGGAAAGGGATAAGACATTGGTAAGTTTTAAATAATTTTCAAATATGATTTACAATTTTTTTTAAATTTTATTAATTATTTTTTATTTTTAAAATGTAGTCGAAGTACCAAAATTTGAAGAATGAGGCAACAATGCTTGATGTGCATTTGAAAAGTGCAAGGAAAAGTTTAATTACAACAATTGATTTGAAGCAAAGCTTGTTATTTTAAACAAGCAAAATAATACCTTAAGAAGGATAATAAAGGAGAATGGAATGGATCCTAAAATATTTTTGAAGAAGAAAAGAAAAGAGGA
This sequence comes from Taxus wallichiana var. yunnanensis, assembly GCA_018340775.1. NCBI lineage: Eukaryota > Viridiplantae > Streptophyta > Pinopsida > Cupressales > Taxaceae > Taxus > Taxus wallichiana. Next base: position 693,272,028 of record CM031238.1, read on the forward strand.
TCCAACATTACTATCTATCGGTGATGTAACAAATCCATAATGTGAAATACTTTCGAATAGATCAATACAACCGTGAAGGATCTTGTTCAGTCGGGTGTTTTAAAAGAAGGTTCTGGTGCTAGATGAGTCAATAACACAAATGAAAGAATCTACTTCTTAAGGATGAAGCTGCAAGATGAAATTGTCAAAATTTTCATTTGAAACTCTGGTTGTAATTTGTAAAATAGTTTAATATTCAAACTATAAATATATATACTTTTCTAGTAATTTTTATCTTCTTCATTATATGAAAATATTGAGAGTTAAAATTTATATGGTGTTGTCCTTATATTATATTCATGTCTATTTTAATTTAAAAGAAAAGAAATAAGTATGGCATTTCTCGATTAAAAACTCTAAAAAAATTACAACACTGAAAATATTATTTAATAAAGAACATGCATATATCACAAATAAAAAGTTACATACTTATAATATGATATGAAATTTGATTTCCAAAAATACTATGTCCATACATACATCTTTAGTCTATATCAAGTAGCTCAAACAATTCTTGACTATTTAGGTCTTCAAAACACAAACTATTATCTAATATTTCATTGTTAGCAGATTTATTACAAGAGCAATTAAGATTAGCTCTATATCGTTTGAAAGAAGGAATTTCAAAAACTAAATTTAAATTATATAAAAAAAAAGATCCTAAAAAAAGTTTAGTAACTCCTAAAAAATTGGCAACTTTACTCCCATTAACAGACACTTTTCAAGATTTTTTTGGTTTACATCCCTTATCACAATTTTTGGATCAAACTAATCCATTAGCAGAAATAGTTCATAGCCGAAAAGTTAGCTCTTTAGGCCCTGGAGGATTGACAAGTCGAATGTTGTTACTTTCAAGTCCTAGCAACCCAGATCAATAGGGTTCTATAGATTCTACTGATTCTGGATCCAATCCAAGAGATAATTTTGTCTACTACTATTGACAAGCAAGAGAGTGAAAATCGCAGCATTCGTAGATCATACTGAGAAGTGATGAAGTATTCCTCAACAAATAGTAGAAATACAAATATACTAATTGAGGAATACTTTCTATATTATAGATAATCTTATTTGATTCATAAATAAATTAAAAATATTGGTTGACATACAGATATGAATCATGTTATACTGTTTAACAACAAGCGTATATGCTTGGGAGCTTCTAATGATTAAATAAACCAAGTTCTAACCATGACCGCAATTCTAGAAAGACGCGAAAGCGCAAGCCTATGGAATCGTTTTTGCGATTGGATCACTAGCACCGAAAACCGTTTGTCTTCTTTATTATTACTAGCCCCTGTATTAGAATTACATACCACTCTCCTTTCTCTAAGATAATTCCATACGACCTTACTCTTTTTATAAGGAAATGTGTCCACATCATATCGTGAAAAATACAATCTTAAACAAGTCTCAAGATTTTTATCCAGTCCGTTTCTATATTTTGATTTAACAAAGTTAATGCAGTAAAATCCCAATATCATTGTTTGAAATTCATACAATTGGAAATATTGACTAATGCTTTCATGTAGGATACAACTTTTTCGTAGTTGTGTAATTACATCTTTATCTATTGGTTCACTTAATAAGTCATATTATTTGACCATTGTGATGTCGAAATGAGTTGATTGACATGAAAGTAATTCCTTTTGAAGAAGACCCTTAATTTAAACTTTGTTACATTCTACTGATTTTCCAAAATGATTAATGAGAGTACCCATGTGTCTTTTATATGAATCACTTATAGCTTTCTTACTGCTACAAGATTCTAAAATATAGGATTGACAACTACCATGGCCTCAAGAATCTCATCCCTTTTAAATCGTTCTTTGATCTCTTTGGTTAAACATTGCATTTTTTTTTTGCAATTTGATTCATGTTTGAGATATAAGACCTTCATATAAATTACATGTTATAGGTACTTCAATGTTTGATCCAACAATATCCACTCTTTTTTGGAAAGTGTGCATTTGAATCTCGTTCCCATTTACAAGGATACAAATATTACCACTTATATTGAATCTAAAATAGCTTTTAGGATCCTTTAAATTTGTTAAAGTTTTCCAACTACTAAATACATGTCCTTGAAAACATTCATCAGAGTTGTATAAAAATCTAGTGTTTGACATACTTGTTTTCTCAATCTAATGAAGTTGACTATATAGATGGATCTTTCTTGAGCATGTTTTGTTAAGGAATTGATTTCATTCAACATGGGTAGAATCCCACAAAGTGTAAACAATGTTTCCAAATCTGTTAAACGGTAAAGCATATATTTTTCCTTGTCAACATGCATACGATACTTAAACATGAAACCAATTAACGATGGATATTCATTAAAAAAATTTACGTGTAGGTTTATACATGGAAATCCATCTTGTATCGATGTCTTTAAGAATTTTTTTACTAGAGCTTTCACTCTAATTGTAAATTTTGAAACTCCAGAAATATTTTTGGATTGCTTGACATATACATGTGTAATTCGATAAGCTCTTCAACTTTTTCAAATGTGCTAACTATCTTGTATGCAAGATTCATCCTATGAGCCATGTAATGAATTGGAATCATGTAAGGTGCAATTGATGTTTGTAGGAGGACACATAGACCCATTCTATGGCCCTGCATTACTGATGCACTATCAACACCAACACATATAAGCTTTATAGCTATTAAATAATCATCCATCACACCATATACTTTAAATTAGATATAACCAATTTGTAAATATTTTCAACATTGTAGTTTTCCTTCATTTTATGAACAACTAAAATATGAGGTTTCCTTGTGTGGTTCTCACAAGTATAAACATGCATACAAATCTAAGATGTGTTGTCCATTGTTGTAACCTCATCAATGGAAAGAGAGATAAACCTTGAATTATGACTCTCTTTCAAATCCTCCTTTTCAATCATTGCAAGACAATTTTCCATTTCCCAAGCATTGGTATCTGACCAATGTGATTATGGAAGGTAAGGAAACCCATTAAAATTAAACAATTTCTTAAATTCAAAAAAAATTGAAATAGGTCTGCCCATTTTAAGAATGAAGAATACAGTTGAAAACTGTGTATTTTTGCCTTAAGATTGTCATTTACACCTTTTCCAAATTTTGCATTAATTGTTCCTCCTTTCTCCAAAAGTTTTTAATAATGTTTTTACCTAATTTCATACTCCTCCATATATCTTACATGTATGCATTCTTTTGTTATTTTCCATGTATGTGTCTTCATTATTTTTCCACCATTTCGCCACATATCTTTTCCTACAATGTTTCTCAATTATGTCTAATTTTAGTTGCATTTAATGTTTTTTTCCCCTAATTTCTAACTACAAATTGTACATCTACATTATTTTGGAGTATCATTACCATTTTATTGTTCTATAGGTTGAATGAATGGATATGCTACTACCTAGTCTACCGAAAAGACCTTCCAATTGTCTAGGTAGTTTTCTTCCTTCTCACATATTTATTTTTTTGAAGAGTATTGTCAATATCATCTTCTACTTGAATCTTTTCATTAGAACATTCATCTATTAGAGGCATATGGTAGTGAGGATTGTCTTCCAGCTTTGGCATGTCATCATCAATTATATCTTCATCTACTTGAATTGTTAATTATTTCTTTAGGGGATATATTTTGGTTAATTGTTTCATGCCGAATACAATTAACAGTAGGGGTTTCTGTATTCAAACATGAAAAAGGTTTGATTGTGACATATATATATATATATATAAATTAATCTAAACTGACAAAAAATAAAGAAAAAATTAATGAGAATTTTCTACCCATGTTACTATTTGCAGTGGATTCAAGTTGAGTCCTCATTTTTTTGGTTGGTTGAAATAATTTAATATGCTACTTTTTCTTTTAAGTTGATATACCTTGTTTTCATTATTCACAGAGTCCATTGTACCTATACAAGTGTAATTTTCAAATAGGTTAGTTTTTTAAGAAGAATATTTAAAAATTGTAAATGACCAGTGAAAAAGGTTTGAATCTTAACACCGTAATTTTTTTGGAAGAATACACAAGTGTTACTTAGATGAGAGCATGCTCAATCTTACCGGTTGGTAGTATGCTACTGACAATAACATGTACAATGCTACCAAACAATAGCATGTGCAATGCTACCATCTAGTAGTATTGAACATGCTCTCTACAAGTAAAATATAGGCCACTAGCATGTGATACAATACCATAACAATTAAAAATACCTTAATGCATGCCTATATGGTTGCGCTTGTAATATCCAGTCGATCTCGATATTTAAAGCAAAAAGAAATTGTGAAGAATATTTTATAGTCAAAATTTACATATGGAATTGTAAATATATAATTAGTATATATACGAAGGTAAATTTGCCAAATTTTGATTTGGCGCCGCAAGTGTTTTGAATTAAAACAATTATTATTGGTGTAAACGCTAAGTGAATTGACCCCTAAACTTAAATTATACCTAGAAATTTTAGGTGACCAATTCCTAATTCCTACCCTAAAAATTCACCAAATACAAATTTTAAAAACATGAATAAACAAATATTCGCCACTAAAATTTAACTTTGTTTAGTTACAAGTCGTTCTCCATTAAAAAAATTTATGCAAGACAAAAGCTACTTGTTCACAAAATAAATCAAGAAAAAATATTTACAACATGTAACATGTTTGAAAATAAGTTTGATAAACACTTCCCAATAATTTAAATTCATTAAACTTACCGATTTCAAGTTGATTCAAGCATACCGTAATAATAATTTTTAATATAGAAATAATATGAAAAACTCATTAAAGCAAAACATAAGGCACACATTCTATAAAAACTCATTTAAGCAAAACATAAGGCACAAATTCTATAAAAAAATCTCATTTAAGAAAAACATAAGGCACAAATTCTTTAAAAAACTCGTTATTTAGCAAAACACAAGGCACAAATTCATTGGCAAAATCAAATTTCCAATAAAGTTAATGTACAAAACATTTAAAATTTTCCCATCCCAAAGAAACACAAAAAGTTACTCTTTTCATAATACCTCAATATGAGCAATAAATAGTATAGGCATATAAAAATAAATCTAACTACACAACTTATAACATTCTTTGTATAGACATATAAAAAGTAAGCATACTATACATATATCCAAAATATGGCATAATTTCATATAAAAAGGGTCATAAACATACAAAATAGGTATATAACTTAATTTGTTTTACGACATTCATCCCTAACAAGTTACAACTAGCTCTATTGTTGATTAGTGCCTCCAAATAAATTATGCTTCTTCCCCTTAGATGTAAAACTAGGGGTATTAGATATCCTAATATGAGGTAAGACCTTCCTCTCATCTAGTCATTTCTTTATGCATGATAAATTAAGACATAATTTTTGAATTGAAAACATGTAGAACTATTTGCTAATTTGCAAATTGCATCTTAATATCCATACCTTAAGTGCAATGCTTCTATCTTGTGCTTCTTGGCATCTTAGCTCATCTTAAAAAAGAGACATATTATAACATGTCAAAATTTTCCTACAAACATAAATAATATAATAAGATATGGTGAACACTCAATATATAACATTAGTAATAAATTATGGCCAACTTATAAAATGTTGGTTCAAGCTTATATATTTTGAACGTGTACTTGTGACATTGCAATAACAATAGATTTTGAAGGATACAATGTTATGGAGGTAAGGATGACAAGCTGTGAAGCATAAAATGTATTTAAAACAACCTCATAAAATGGATGAGATTTTACAATATAAAAAGTAGAAAATAATGCATTAAAATTATGTATAACAAATACTACACTTACTAAGAACAAAATTTTATAGCAGGGTAATTGTGGAATCACTCCATACGAGGAACTAACATGACAACCATAATATTTTCTATGGAGTGATTGTCAAAAATATAATAAATGATGGTGATTCCTATGGAGCATACATATATGATTAAATATGTGTCAAAAATCTAAATATATGAGGTAAAGTAACATTGCTTAAAGTTAAAAATATAATTAGATGTGTTCTCACTAGTATCCGTGCATGAATTAAGTGGAGGTAAGCTATTAGATCTTGGAACAAACCTACCTTAGAAAGTTCATTTGGTGTAGCTTTATGAAAATAAGACTACAATCCAAGTGGGGGTATCATTCATTACCCTTAAAAATATGTGATTATACTTGCTAGTTTCATCATTATTATCATTTGTAAATACATTCATAGCCTTAACATAAATAAATAAATTGTATAAGGATTATGGATATTTTCTTGATAAGTAAAATCTATGCAATAATGTGCAAGCCATTTGATATGGATCCTAGGACATGTATTTTTTTTTCAAATGTAACTTGTCACGCCCTATGTTTTGACCCAAAACCATGCAATTTTTTTTTGTTTTGGTGCGATGCTACGAAGCTAAGTAAAAGCTTGCTTGATTTGTGTTCCATCCTTGAACAAGGGCCATGCTAATCTTCTCTAAATTGTTTTAAATTTTATCGATCTCTCCGAAGAGACTTTACATTGCACTTCATTATATATATTAGAGTGTAAATGTTATTAATGTTATAATAATATTATATTATATATAATAATTTTTTTGCTTGAGTTACCTAGGGAGAGGGCCCTAGCCCTTTGTGGCATCACTAGCCCACACCGGCCGTGGATCCATCCAAGGATGGCAATTTAAGCTCTCGGTAAGCCCATAGATTAAACCACATTGTTGTGGTACCCCATCACTAGGGTATCCAAACCGACATAGTAGAGGTCGCCTTAACACGGAGCTGAGATTTGAACCTGGACCTCCTAATTACATGGAGACCTAAGAACCGTTACACCACTACTTGTTGGATATACTATATATAATACTAATATTATATATAATATATAATATATAACATGATAACCATTTTAAGCATTATAATAACTCGTTAAAACATTATAAACACTATAACATTATAATAACACAATTTATAATGTTATAAACATCGTAATAGTAATACTATGTTATATCTATAATAATATTATTATATATAATTATATAATATTATAAATAGTATAAACATTATCTATTCATTAAATACTATACTATATATCCTATTATATATATATATTATAATATAATATACATTACAATATAATAAATTATTCATTATGTAATAGTAAAATATAATAGTAAAATACACGCACCGATCGTGGGAATAACAACGGCTCTCATTTCCGCCTTGTGCAGATTACTATAGCAAAGAGTGGACTGGCTTTGGCAATCGGGTTGGGAATTAGTTACAAAAACCGTAAACAGAGAAGATGGGGGTCCTCCTTGTCAAATTGAGCCTAGTGTGGACCCAGATTGGAAAGACAATATTAAGTCATGGAACATTCTTAGCAAGGGTGGCATAACAAACTTCATGGAAAAAGTTCGGGGACATGACCAAAGCATCTATGTGCGCTTTGCAAAATATTGGAAGGAGAGGACAGTGGAGTATAGGGGGCAGAAGGTCTTAATCAATGAAGAGCTTATTGCTGAAGTGACCGGCCTTGGCAGAGGGCTTGATTCTTTAACAAAAGGGTTGATAGAGATTTGAAGAGAGAAGATTTGTTGAGGGAGAGGAGAAACCGACCCACTTAACAGGCGGGCCTGGGCCTTGTCGGCTCAATCCCTCCACCATATGATGAAGTAACCCGCATGATGATACGGTTCATCTCATTGGAAGGGAGGTTTGTCACTGTTCCTGCGAAGCACCTTATTTTTCTTAATCATTTTCGTAGGGATCGGCTGGTTTGTTTCCCCCATTACTTATTGAACTCTCTTGAACGCTCCATTCTTGAGTTTCAAAAGCATTCCCGGGCGGTTCCTTTGCACCAGGGGCTCATTTTGTTGCTACACAAATGCTGTCTTCTCAGGTTTCCTGGTCTCCCATCCTCCCCTAGCTCGATTCCTCCTTTGCCAAGCTCTGCTGCTGCCAGCCCTATTTCTCCTTTCTCTGTCCCCCGCCACCGCCATCGTCACACTCCCCATGCTTTGGCCATTCAGGCTTCTTCTCCCGTTCCCCCTTCTGAGGCTCCTGCCCCCCACTTGGCCTCTACCTCGCGGAGACCGGTTACCAGGGATTCTAGGAAGCTCAACCTCGAGACCCTTGCTGTGGAGAAGGGTTCTCAGGATTTTGAAATTGCTCATGACCTTCTGCATATCAGCAGTGCCAGCCCCCGGGAAGTGCAATTGGAAAGCCCTACTAAAAGGCTGGAAGCCTTAGAGGAAGATATGAAATTGTTAAAGGATGAAGTTAAAAACTTGACAAAACAGAAAGGAAAGAGGAAGGAGGAGGAGGAGGACGTGGACAACAGCCAAATTGAAGATATATACAAGAAATTACACTCCTTGGACTCTCGCTTAGGGAAGGCCAAGACTAGGCATGATTACAACATTGCCATCTTTAGGGCGATTGAGAATTTATCAACAAGACGTCGAAGTGTCTCCAACCTAAGCGGAGTGCCGGCAACTCTTTGGGGTACTGATAAAGAAAGAAAGAAGACCTTGGAGCAGCTGGATCCTAATGACGCTGCCCATATGACTACTTTGGGAATGTTTAATTCCGGAAGAATATCAAAACCATCTTAGACAAAGCTACTAGAAGAAGTAGGCAGCATGATTCATTGTCCTTGTTTGCTTTTTTTTTTGTTTTTATGCGGATCCTTTATCGCTTTTTTTTGCAGATTTTTGCCGCTCTGTCTCATTTTGGTAGCTATTTTTAGCTACTTTGAGCATCATTGTAACATTTGGATTTTGATCCTTTTCGCTCTGGTTTTCTTGCTCATCCTGGCTTTTAGGCCTTCTTTTGTATTCAAGGGTATAGTCCCTTTCAAAAAATTATTTGCCAATAATAAAAAATAAATAAATATAATAGCATTATATGATATGTTATTTTATAAAAATATACAATATAATATATTTAACCATATACCTAACACTAAACCTAACTACCTATGCCCTAATTCTATCTAAACACATTGCTTGTATTAGTTTTGTTTAGGTTTAGGTTTTGGTTTTTTGTTTGTTAGGACTTGGATGTGTTTGTAGGGGTAACGACTAAGGAGTGGAGACGAGGAGGTGTAAAATGGAGAGGAAGGAAGGGAAACTATGAGGAGGATGGGGTGGCATGGTAACGGGTGAGGGGCACGGCAGAGTGAGGGTGTGGGTGCCGAGTGTGGAGTGACATGGAAGGAAGGAGGGGTGTGAGAGGGTAGAGGTGAGGTGCGGCCGGTGGAGGGGCGACCATGGGGTAGAGGACTGGATGACATAAGGTGGATGTAGCCCAAAACACAATGTATTTTTTTATAAATAAGAAGATTCAGGGGTGGGTCGGCCTAACTACCTACCCTTGCTTATTTTTTATATATTAAAGAAATCAACGGGTGGTCTGCCTCGACCGCCCACCCTCTTTGATCATTTTTACATACATACATACACACACACAAAAAAAAAAACACACACACACATAAACACACACACACACACACATGTACCTCAAACATAAGCCCCAAATTGAATGTCAGGGTTGCCAGATATGCACAAAATGGGTTTGGAAGAGAAGGCCGTGAAATTTTAAATAAATTCAACTGACATGTTTTTATTTTAATTTTATGAGATTGGATGGTTTCTATGTCCATTGAATGAAAATATAGAACAATAAACCACTTATAATGGTCATCATTGAGTAAATCATTTCTAAATCTTAAATATTTTAGCTAAGCAAATTTATGTATATTGTGCATATTTTAAAATGATTTCAACCTCATGCATGTTTAATAATATTGATTCAAATATATAATACTAAAAGAGATAGGTGAATCCATAATTTACTCAAACTTCTACAATGTGATAAGAGTCTATTTTAAAGATAATGATGTTTTAAGGAGACAAGTTATAAGGTCTAATTAAATTATCATGGTGTTCTTCAAAAATGGTAATTTGATATGAAAATGGCATAAAAATGACATAAAAATTGGAAATGAAATTGTTTTAAACACTTGTAAGATCGAATACTAAGAAAGAAATGAAATATCCCCCATCTTAACAGCATACACATTTTTCAATCTATAAATTTATTCACATTCCCTAATGGTAAATTTCTTTCCATTTTCTAATGCCAAGGAATACAAAAAAACAATGTTACAAGTTTATTATGATGTAAAATAACAAGGGAATGAAATACTAGAGTGGTGCATCATGGATATGATCACCCTTTCATGCATTTTTATACATGAAAGGATGGCCATACCCATGTGTATCCCACCTAGTATGTGTCCACTTTACCAAGAAAGTGCACACATACTAGTTGGGATGGACCAACTAAAAGATTTGATTCTTAAACTATTTTATCAACACAATCACATTCCAAATATTTCAAATAACCACAATCTAACACACAAAAATTTCCCAAAATCCATTTATAATAAGAACTCATTACATAGTTGAATGGAATGGTTTTAAATTTCAAGGATGCACTAGTTCCTATTTCACAAATTTTACACAATGTTTCCATTATAACTTCCTTTTTACAAATGTACAAAAATCCTTCAAGACTGAACTTGTTTGTTTACATTACATTTGTTTCAAAATACATTCCTTTCAAGTTTACAATACATTTATCTCACGATACATCTCTTCTCAAGGTTAAAAACTTGGGACAAGTCAACATAAGGATAAAGAAGCTACTCCAATGAGTCCTAAAATTTTTGTCCATAACACACAAGGGGGAACCAAGCAACGCTCACTGCTAAACCATATCCAATGGGGAAGGGGAGCACTTCCCAATTGGCCCCCGAGCCCTAATACATGAACCATACAAGAACTAAAACCCCTTGAGCAACACCAAATAATTTACCTTGCTCCAATAGGCCCATCCAAAACACAATCAAACACGAATGGAACAAATCACAAGTAATAACACAATGGCTTGAATTCAAGCCAAGTGGGAGAGGGAGGGTTGAAAGTTGGTCTCCTTATCTCTCCACATGGGTAGTGAATTAGGCCTTGAAACCTCCATGAAACCATCCCTCTTTATCCCTCCACTATACCTTATACCTCCAATAAACACCCATTTTCACTCCACCAAATGTCTAATTCCCCTATACCCCATCTCTCTCCAAAAAAATCACAATAAGCAACCACATTCATAACAAGAATCCTAGTTTATTTTTCCTCCACCAAACCAACCTTTCATTATCCCCTCTAACACCAATCCTATGGTCTTCTACCCTTCCTAAACGAAAACACATTTCAACAAGGAAAAATATCCATAAGAGGGCTAAACAACAAGATGAAAAAAATAAATATACAAGCCAAAAAAACCTTTTATTCAAAGATAAATATAATGTAAAGTGCAAAATAATAAAATCAACCATGCACAAACAAGTGGGCTCAAGACCCCACCTTAGATTTGTAAAACTCTTCACTCGATCCAAATTCCCAAGCTACTCCAAGATCTCCTCGAAGCCCAAAGAATTCCCAAGAACTAAAATAGTGTGTAGCTAACCCCATTTTCAAAGCACACTTCTTATTTATAGATTTTGCAAAAAGAGAGGACGAGTTGGCTCTACATGGATGTCCAACTAGATGTCCTCTCTCCACCTCAACCAAGGGGTACACACCAATCTCCAAGGAAATTAATTTCTCCAAAATATTAGTTTTAACATCCATTACTGCACAAAACCCACAAGTACACAACAAAATCCAAGACAAAAAAATTCTAAAAGAGAAGTCAAGGAAGAAAGCTCAATTTCCATCCATCACTCAAAGAGTTCACATCAATATTTAAGGCAATAAAATCTCCAACAAGATTATTCAAGAAAGAAAACTCAAGTGTAATAAAAATCAAGAAAAATAGACAATAAATAGGTCAAAATCATGATAAATATTCAAAAACACTCCACCCCATGATGGGTTTGGGGTATGGGCTCATTTAAAGTGGTAAAGATAAGGTTAAGTGGTCCTTTGGCTGTCCAAAATCTTGCCCAAAGCCAAAATCCGACCCTTAATAATTTCCTTGAGTTTAGGGACCAATTAATATGATATCCACCTACCAAAAGTGTCCCAACAAGTATCACATCAAGACATGGGAAGAGGGAGAAATTAAATAATTTTCAATTTACAAAATTCAAGGGTAAATTTCCAAATGGGGCTCACAACATAGGAAAGGTAAATAATTCAAACAACCGCAAAAAAAAAAAAGGCTTAACCACGTTTACTAGCACCAACCAGTGTTGCTCAAGGTGGCCATGGGTTTTGGCCCATGCATCCTTCGTATGTTTGTCCCTTTGTCCCCATGTGCATTTTTTTAATTGAACCTATTCATCATTGCACACTCCTTGCACACATTAAGTCCATCCAAGAAAAATACAAAACCATACATTCACACATATAATTATCATCGTAAACTCAATGTTTTGTTTCTATAACAAATCATCATCACTACTAACATCCAAATCCATAATCAAGCACAATTTCATTAGTATAAAAGTTCACTATCTAAGAATTTCACAAAGGGTTCAAACATTAGAATATCATGATGATCATCATATAATCACAACCACAACTACAAGTTATAACATGGAAATGCTAAAATCTCTCGCATCACAAAAGTCAACATGATCCCCACACACACACATGAGACACACGAGACACACACATTTATACATACATCATTATCATCTAAAATGATCCCAACGTGAAGTGCCAAATCAATATTGTCCAAATGTAAAAATTTCAAGTATCATAATCCCTATCAAAATGTCTTAAAAGATAGATAAAATGTCCAATACAATTAATCTAGTAAAGTAAAAATGGTCTAAGGAAAGTGGAAATTACCACCATAGATAGGTTGCAGCAGAGCATATCTAGGAGATCATGAAGTTACACCCACCATCTTATTCTGAAGACACCATAGGTTTTCACACAGAGGCATGGCTTGTGAGCTTGACTAGATGTTTCAAGCTATGTTTGTGCTTGAGCAACACCAAGGCACATGTTGCTTTTCATTTACTTAGAGGTGAAGTGAGTACAATGAAGATCTCCGAGGAGAAGCTCATGGTGGATTCTAAGTCTATCTTTTGGGACATGTTCGAGGTGAGATTCAGTGGATAGATGTATATCTAAACACTTTATGTAGTCGAGCATTGATGAGTTTCATGACCCAAGGCCACAAAATATGATAGTGGCGGAGTATGAGGGTTGTTTCGAACTTATTGCAGTATGTGGATTACATGTGCGATGAGTAGGTCAGTGGTACACCGATTCATTAGAGTCATTAATTTGGATATTGGAGAATACTTCATGATGCATACTCCATAAACACTAGATGAGGCCATGGAGAAGCCCTAGATTACATAAACGAATAGGGGAAGGACACAATAGGATAGAGAGAAGGTGATATCTTTCCTTCAATAATTACAGGATAATAGGTCGAGAGGTACACCACCTCCCCCTCATGGTGGATTTAGACCCACATTTTCTACCTCTTGACCACCACAAGTAGTAGGCACGTCAGCCCGCAACAACAACATACATAGTAGAGGCCCTTGCCTCAACTAGACACACAGAGAGGTTATAGTGTGGGACCTCTACCTAGAGCATCACAGAGGACATAATTACCACCTATAACAAAGTCATTAGGAGGATGCCCGTAACAACCATTTAGGGCATGAATGAAAGCATCTTCCACTATGAGTACTAGGGGTCTTGGAGGTATATCGGGTAATGGAGGAATACCTCGGCTTGTTATGTTTGCAGAATCCCGATGCAATTAAGGCAAGGAAATCCCCATATTAGAGGCTACAATTAGTGATGTAGGATGTGCACATAGGATATATGCCTCAGTTGATAACCACCAAGTAGGGCATTAGGCTACCATGGTGGAGAAAACATGTAGTATCGAGGCATCCCCATTTCAATATTTATTGATTTTAGGTCTTCGAAATCATTTATATCTTCTTTGGTAGTGGATCATTATAGGTTGGTGGCAGTGAGACAGGGTCCCAGATGGGATGTAAAGGTAGCATCAGATGTCATACTTTTCACAAAATCCTTAGTAAGGAGTGTGTACTTGACATATGGTCCTTTTATACTACAATTGACCTTCACATTTTTCCATTAGGGTTTTATGATGTGATTTTGGACATGGACTGGTTATCATCTCATCGGTTTAGACTATATTGCCATCATAAGGTGATTGATTACAGAGGCAACACTAGATTAGAGAGGGTAGTGACACGTATTTAGAGACCCATATCCTATATCCACTATGTAGCTTGAGTAGAGTATGTGGAAGGGATGTCAGTTGTATGCCATTATGGTGAGTAATGTGATAGATGAGTCTTTAGGACCATCTTTGGATGATCACCCTATCCGACAAGAGTTTATAGATGTATTTCCTAAGGAGTTACGAAGTTTACCACCTTCACAAGAGATAGATTTCTATATTGATGTTGTAGACCAGAATCGAACCCATATCTTGAACACCCTACAAGATGACCACTTTTGAGCTTTATGAGCTCAAGTTATAGCTAGAGGGACTATTAGAGAAGGGCCTCATTCTCCCTAGTGTGTCACCATGGGGAGCACCAATTATATTTGTGAAGAAGAAGGATGGGTCCTTGAGATTTTGTATCGACTATAGAAAATCGCACAAGGTAACAATCAATAATCATTATCCTCTTCCGCGTATTGATGAACTATTTTATTAGATAAGAGGATCGACCATATTTTCTAAGATTGACCTAAAAATAAGATACCATAAATTGAGGATTGCAAAGGCGAATATACATAATATAGCCTTCTGTACTATATATGGACATTATGAGTTCACGATGGTTCCTTTTGGACTCACCAATGCCCCTGCAATGTTTATGAGTATGATGAATGGAGTATTCAGGACCTTCTTGGATAACTTTTTGTTGGTATTTATATATGATATTATTATCGATTCATAGACTCAAGAGGAGCACGGGATCACCTTCGTTAGGTTTTACAAGTTGCCTTATAGAGCAACCATTGTATGGTAACTTAGAGAAATGTGCTTTTTTCCAAAGTGAGGTACATTATTTAGGGCACATTATTTTAAGGGAGGGGATTACAAGATACCCTTCCAAGATTAGATCTATTCTTGAGTGGCCAACACCCACTAATGTTACAGAGGTTCATAGCTTCATGGGCCTAACATGATTTTACGGGAGGCTTGTCAGACAGGCTTATCCCACATTACACACCCCATTACATCCTTATAGCATAAGGGGAAGAATTTTGAGTGGACCGACAAGTGTGAGAAGGCCTTTAGAACGTTAAAAGGTCATCTCACTACGACTCCCATTTTTACAAAGATATGACCCTCAATAGGAGTTCATGTGTGTACAAATGCATCTTTAGCTGGTTTAAGTGGAGTATTGATGTAGGATAGATTGGTGATTGCATTTGAGTTTAAGAAGCTTAAGGACTATGAGCTCAATTATCCTACACATGATATCAAGTTAACAACAATTGTGTATGCAATTGTCGGATGGAGGCATTTTCACTCTTGGGTCAAAGATTCTTTTAAAGATGAATCATATGAGCCTAAGACATATTTTTACTCAACCTAAGTTGAGCGCCCACCAACAACATTAGATGAAGCTTTTGTGCGAGTATGACATGGAGGTGGAACATGTGAAGGGGAAAGAAAATGTTGTGGCTAATGTATTGAGTCACATGAGACATGGTTATGGCTACTTGAGTGGGAAAAAATTTGTGTCACCGAATGCTACAAAAGATTTCTCATGACATATGATATATTTTAGTTAGGGATGAGATTGATTTAGGGAAACCTTATGGGGAAGTTCATAGGGGTTGCACTTGAGTAAGATGGACTTATTAGACATAGAGGCATGATATACGTGTCTCCAAGGAGGGTGGCCGACGATAACTTATTTTGGTAGAGGCCCATCATGTACCTTACTCATCCTATCTCGAGGGTTAGGAAGATGCACGCTACTATGACACAACTATATTATTGTGTAGGATTACAAATATATATCACACAGGTATGTGGATCGATGTTTAGAGTGCTAAAGAGTGAAGGATGAGCACCGGTATCTCATATGCCTTCTCTACCCACAACATGTTCCAAAGGTGTGGAAATGGGACGTTATATCCATGGATTTATCCACATATCAACATGATGTGATCATGGTCACGGTTGACAAGTTGGCCAAGGTCCTCCATTTATATCCAGTGAAGACCACCTACACCACCAGAGCTATTGCATGAGTTTATTTGGATGAGATAGTGAGATTGCATGAAGTCCCGAAGAAGATCATATCTTATTGTGACCCTCTATACACTTCTAAATTCTAAACCACTTTCTTGGAGGAATTGGGTTCACAACTTAATTTCAGCATACAACTTATCACCTTGAGATAGATGGACAAAATAAGAGGGTGAAATAGGTATTAGAGGACATGCTATATATGTATGTGATGGATCAACAATCTAGATGGGAGGAATACCTCTACTTGGTTGAGTTTGCATATAATAAAAATTACCATAGTTGCATTGGCATGACACCTTTTAGGATCTTTATGACAGGGAGTACATAACTCCACTTAGTTGGGATAGGCTTGAGGATCAAGTAGTTATTGGACTTACCTTGGTACAAGAGATGGAACAATAGGTGACTTTCATTTGTTAAGCGGCTTCTTTAGGCACATGATAGAAAAAATAGGTATGTAGATGCAAAGATGACTAACAAGAGCTTCAAGGTTAGCTCGAAGGTGTTTTTAAGAGTTAGGTCACACAAGAACCCTATCCTCTATGGAAAAGTATCTAAGCAATCTCCACGGTTTATTGGACCATTTGAGATTCTAGAGCAAATTGGACCGTAGATTATCATCTCAATTTTCCATCCAACTTATCATGTATCCACGATGTTTTTCATGTATCCGTGTTGAGGATATATGTTCAGGACCCATCTCATGTGCTAGATTCGACCGCATTGTAGGGGCAGAAGGGAGGACATGTGTAGACATAAAATCATGCACTTTAGGCATTATTTAGCCTAGTCTTATACTACTATTTAGAGGGTTCTCAAGTGAATAAAGTACTAATTAATCCCACCTTTTGGTCATCTTATTTTACCCTTTATTTTGTCATTCCTACATATTTTCCTATGCATGTCCACCTATTTCGTAACTATCCCATCATTTTAGCCTAAAATGGGGTGCCTAGGGCCTCAGATCGGGGCGCCCCGGGGTGTTATGGTCCCACCTGGGGCACCCCGGTCCATGTTCTATTTTCTCGCCTCTTTTTGGACCTCTTATAGCCATTTTTCATTGTTATCTTTTTCCTAGTTGGCCATGTCAAGGTTAATTATGAAATTAGAGCAAGAGAACCCTATAAATATAAAGTTATGAGACCATAATGAGGGTCCTAATGTCACATACTACTATCACTCCATCTAGAGTTGCATCCATTACATCACTTGCATCCACATAGTGCCATGCATCAAGGCTAGGAGATCTGTATCAACACACACAACATAGGGGAGGATTCTATTCTATTTCATGCACACATGTTATTACATTTTCTATAGTTATTATTGCTCGCTACTTCACAAAGTGTGACTGACATAAGAGAACCTAGGGCACAACATGCACACACACACCAAAACTACATTTGGGTCCAAAATGTAGTGCAATGCTCAATTTAGTAAGCCCACTATTGTGGCAATTTGAGGTCACCTCGAGAATTTCATTTTGCATATTTTATTTTTAGGGTTTTGATAATTCTCTCTCTTGTGGGTCGTTACTTCATCTTCCATCACTGGAACATTCGACGAAGCTGCATGATCTAATGTGATGCATATGCAATATTCCAGATCATCTTACGACTCTGTTAAAACTAGATTATGAGTAGTTGTAGAGACCAGGGAACCTATTCTACAGACTAGGGTGCCTTGGGGTGCCCTAGTACCTTTGATGCAACCTAGAATTTACTATTAATAACCCAGCACCGACACATCAATCAAGCTAGATTGAGTGCTCACTCAGAGAGCGCGTAAAGGTACTGTGCCACTCTTTAGGGTTTCTTGTGCATGATCTTAACAAGATGAAGAGTTAATGTATTCAGATCCATAATTAGGATAACATTCTACAAAGCAAATTCCAGATCTAAATCTAAAGAGTATTAGATTTAAACCACAACCACAATGAATTATTCCATGCAAGATTTAGTCATAATCATGTTTAACACCTTGAATCCATCAATACAGTCCATTATATTAAACATAATAAATACACAGAAGCTTCTTACAATAATTAACACCATAATCCCATGCACACATTAGATTTGGTAGCATAACTTCACAATAACCTATATCCAGTTCTTACATAGTCCTCCTATACTACGCAGATCACTACATATTTATAAGGGTGGGGACTTTCCCTTCACCGCTTGCATAATTCCCAAAATAGGTCGCATGCTGAAAATAGCTATGTGCCTTTACAATAATAGACACATGCAAGTGCGCTAACAATAGATCTCTTCTGGTTAACTAGTAGTATAAACTCTATTATTAGCTTGAACCCATGCAAAGTGCTTGGCAGCCTGTTCTTCCAAAATAGCCTATGCGTGTCACGTAAGTCTTTATCCGGTTTGTGTGCTCTGCATGCTATCTCCAAAATAGCCCGTACTCCTAAAAATGGCTAAGTCCCGAATCTGTCCTTGTTTTTGTGCACGTGTCCTTCCCTATCCTTCCGTGCCTTTGAATGCACCCTATTCTCATGTGTGAACCTTATGTGTGCCTTCTGCTAAGTATCATACTTTGTCTGCTCAACATTACCCCACAAAACTGCATTGCCACCCCGGAAATGGTTGCCTCCTGATACTTTTAAAGAATAAAGAATAATGAATGGAATGAATGGAAAGTAAAGAATTTATGTACAAAGAATGACCTTCACCCTAGAACATCCTCTATTTTGACTGGAAGAATCAACTCTAGATATTCCTCTTTGATTTTAGCCTCTAAGGCTTGCTAATCACTTAGCGCGACTTCTACCTTTTCTAGAATATCTGATGCAATAAAGTATAACTCTTCTTGACCAATCTCTTCCTTCTCATTTTGTAATACGATAACAATGCTAGACATCGCAGTCACCCTTCCTTCTAAAAGATCCATCTTTGGGCTATAAGTTTCCCAATTGCATCCAGCCTGTCCTTGTAGGGGTCTTGGGCTGCTGCAAGGGCCTCACACTTCTATTTCACTAGCTCCAATCTCTCTGTGTGCCCCAATGTCTCATATTTTGTTTCCTTCAGGACTTCATTGTCTTCTAATACGGTCCCGATCCTTATTACTACCTATGGATTTACACATATGTTCAATGCCTGGTCTCGCTTTCTTCAGCTCCTCCTACAAGGTTTGAAGTAATGCCTCGTAGGATGAAATCTTCCTTACCACTGAATCCCTTTCTCTCTCTTCTTCCTGCTTAGGATCCTTTGGCTCTAGCATCCAAACTGGTCCATCCTCAAGCACCAAATCAACTAGGGTATGCACATAGTGCATAGCCGAAGGGAATTTTTGGGTACCTTGGGCTCCAAGTGCGGTCTTGCTTGCAGGACATGATCTCTAATCTCCTCTACCATGCCAATGAGAACCCCATTCTTCTTTTTCTCTAGGTCCTTCTCTCCTTTCGATGTATGATCTCTGCATCTTTGGCTTTGATCTCTTCTCTTAACACTTTGATAGTGGTAACTTTATCTATATTCCTGTGCACCACCTTTGTAGATATCTTCAATAAGGCATTGCTCACATGTTAATTAGTCATAATAGTTAGATTGATGGTTATGTGCCTATTTTGTGGTGCCTTCCTCATTCTCCTTGACACACATGACTCTTCACACACATCAAAATCAGGCTTGTCCATGTGAGTTTGCATGGACCATGACAACTATTTTCTCACGCATGTGGTTGTCATGTCGTGGTCCATCAACTCCCAAACTTTGAGGCCCATCGTATTCTGGAATCACGCGCGGATAAATTTACTTATGTCCTCTTCATAGCCCATGACTAGTGTAACATATTCCCACTTGCCTTCCTTGATTTTGGCCCTTAGAACTTGAGCGCCAAGGTTCGAGAGTTGGATCCTCTATTTCCTAAGTAGTATTTTGCTCTGTTTCTCCCGGCTTCTTTACTTTTTTTTCTTCATTCTTCATTTCTTCCTCCTTGGGCTCTTCCAAATCCCTTGGTTGTATAAGAGATCTAAGCACGCTTTGTTTAGACTCTTCCACCTCCTTGTTCAAATTCAATTTTCTCCTTCTCTTCTCAACTGTCTCCTTCTATGGAGAGAGTCATGGTGACCTTCGTACTAATTGTGGAGTAGCACCTTGAGTTCTTGTTCATCTGAACACCCTCTTAAAGTGACGTTCTTTAGGGTCTGTTCCTACTTCCAATTCTTCATCTCCTTCTTATGCTTGGGGTGGAGTACTTGCGCACTTAGCTTCTACCCTATCAATGTGTTTCCTTCATCCCCTATGATTTAAGCCACCGTTGTCCTCATGTTCTTCCACCTCATCATCTACCTCTACCATTTCTATGGGCTTTGGAGATAGTACATTCTCCAATGTATGCTTTCCCTTAGGCAGCCCTAGGAGCACGAATTCATTCTCTACATACTTGTTACCCCCAAACTTAGGTTTAAGTTGAAGGTATATAAGTGCATCTCCACTATCTCCAATCGCCAAACTCACAAGCTTCATGCTTATCATATATGAAATTAGCCTCTCAATATAGGCAGCCTAACCTAGATATACATACGTCTTCCTCAGTGTGTGGTAGTCATAGTCTACCTTGTTTACAACAAAATTCAGTGGCGCATCAATAAATCGATGGACTGATACCTGGAAGTAGTAGGTTGTGAAGGAATATGATAGTTTGCACCAGGGGCTCCAAGTCCCATCCTTCATTGTAAATCACGTAATGCAGAAGTGCTAATATACTATGAATTGACTGCTTTCCCACCACCAAAGGTAACTCCTTGGGGATGCGCCACTCCTCTTCAAATGCCACACGGAGCTGATCATACCACATCTCCGCCCTCTGCTTGAATGGCCCACTCATTGACCCTTCACACAAGTACTTGTCAAATCTTTTCGCAAGGGACTTGTTTTGCATGGGATACTCCTAGATCTTGTTCTTTGGCCCATTGGGCACTCCAATCTCCATAAATACAAGGGACAATAGGATAGCACTGAAACTGATTTTCTCACCTGTGCGTACTTCCTTGATGATAGTCTCTACAATGTAGCCTGATATGTTGTAAATTATTCCCTGTGACATTCTCCTTGTAATGTGTAGCCACATTGTATTCACCTGTGACCATCTCTCTTGATCATTCAATTTGGTCACTAGATGTGCAACTACATGTACCACTGGGTAATTCTTCAATTTGTCGATATCCATTCCACGTGAGACCATTAGTATACCCTAACTCTTTTTGCATCTCTAGGATTGCTGCTTTATTTGTCAAGTCACTATCCAGATCCACTCCTATGCCCTTTAATCTTGTTATTGTTGAAATCAATGCAGCTGTAATCCTTACCCTTCATCCGATGAAATAGAAAAAGTCTTCATGTACTCTGCTCATCAACCACTAGTACAAAGGTTTATACTTGCTGAAATACGGAGCTCGCATAACCGGTAGACTCTAATTTTCTTTAACAACTTCTCTCTAGTGTTATCATACTTTGGCATGTCCTCTATCATTGTGCGCTTATTTGTCTTCATAATAAACAACAAGTCGAATTCATTTTTATTATCTGATGTGTGGTGGTTGTAATCACTTATCTTTCACTTCTGAGACGTGAGAAATTCATTCTTGTCCCACTATCACGCTTTTTGGGTATTGATCTCCAAGAAATTACTTTGAGATCAATTTTAACCTCTACTTCCATTTTCTTCTTTCCCTTAGCTTCTACGGTGTGTACTTTCTTTGGTGTCATCGTAAATTACAACTTTTCTGTCCTTTGTAGTGTGTAAATGCTTTCCTTCCCTACCCTAGCTCAAATCGCATGCCCTATTTGAAATCACGTGCCCTATATCTTTCAAAATACCCCCGCTTTGCTCAAACCCTTCACCAATGGGGATGTAAGCTTCTCCTACACACACATCTGCTCTCCACATCTGGTTTCACACTCTCCACACCTTAACATGATTCACTCAACTCGTTTTGCACTTAGCTCGTTAAAAGTTTCATGATTACAATGGTAAAAATGAACTCGCATCCCATCCTTATATAGATTTTAAAACATTTAGTGCATTTATTTCTCCTTCACCCACCAAAAATCCTCTCATGAATTTACCATTTTCACAATTTTCGTGAGGTACATCATCACGCTTAAGCTATAACCTTTTAGCGTGCCTTCTCACATTCTCGCTACAAACTTCTCTTAAGTGTGTGTCCATGCGCCTGAGTACCTTGCCACTGTGCCTTCTCCTGGTAGTCTCCATGACCACTGCTTACCTCGCATTATACCGTTCCTTTGTTTATCTCCCTCTATGGTCCTTATTTGGAAGCAATATTTTGTCCACCAACTCTCCGAACTTGAATAACACCTGTAGCAGTTTGTTCCTTTATGTGTACCCATTTTTCAAAACCACCCCACACAAATGGTATGTACGAGTCCTCTGTGCATAAAAATAATACAAATGGTAATTAGCTTATGGCACGTAAACACACTTATTTCACAAAACACCAACTAAATTTACAAAGCATAATGACAAAGAAGGAAATACATTAAGGGAATACATAATTGAAATCCTAATCTAAATGGCAACACCGCCTTATTACAAACACCAAGAAGACTTATTTATAGTAGGGCTTCACTACTCCCGTTGAAGTAATGCAAGGGTAACCGTATTCCCTTAAGCATTTCTAACTCGACAAGCTCATGTTTCAAGTATGTAAGTGATAACATATGGTCCTAACTAGTGTACTTTGATTTTTCTGGATGACACAAAAACTTATAATCATAAAGGAGCACCATCTGCCCTATCTCAAGCTTTTTTCCTTCATGTGCATGTCATGCCATGCTTTCACTGGATTTTTCTCACTTCAATCCAACGTGCTATTGCTCATAGCTCATCCAACTTAATTAAATTTTCAATTAGTTCTTCTAAGGCTTGTTTATCGGCTAGACCTCCAACAAGACGCAATACGCAAAGAAGGTAACATGAATTCCATAGAAGAAGAAGCTGCTTGCGCCAACCACCAATTGAAAGGGTGTGGCCTTGTTCAATGACTTGTATGTTGTTCTATATTCCCAAAGTATCTGTGAGAAAATTTATCATCCCAATCCTTCCTTCCAACATCACAAATTATTTGTCAATTTCGACTCAAAATCTTGTTAAAAGCCTCAACAGTCCCATTTGCTCGAGGATGATAACGTGTAGTCTTATGGTGTGCAATCATGAACTCATCTAATAGAATTTGATTGTCTCATTCAAAAAATGTGTGCCCTATCATTTCTCAAACTCATCGAGGCATCCATACAATGCAATAAGATTTTCCCATATAAACCTAGCTCTTTGTCAGAGTTCTTGTATAATCCTTTGTCATCGTTGATTATGTCCACCTTATCATATAATCTATGCAAGTGATGATATGGCGTGATCCAGTCCTATGCACAGCTGGTGAAATAAGACCCACAAAATCTATAGCCCATTTCTCAAATGGTTCTGCACTAGGAATAGTTCTTAAAGGTATTTCATCTCTTTGTCCGGTTTGCCAAGGTGCTGACGGTGATCACAAGACTTGCAATATGCCTTACAATATTTATACAACGTCTCCCACCATAATCTAGTGAGTAGAATTTTGTGTGAAGTGGCGTCAGCTACATAGTGCCCACCTGCAATACCACCATGATCCTCCTCCATGATATCTGTGTGCTCATGTTCTAGTACACATTGACGTAATACTTCATCTCGGCCTAACTTATACAGGTCACCACTAATCAACATAAATGGTGTTGCGAATGGAAAGTTGTTTCTTCTCTAAGGATTTCATTCCTTTTGGCGCCATACCGGTACATAGAAAGACAACAATGTCCTCTAATTCTGATGTCATGCATTGTAACTTGTATAACTATGCATCGGGCATGGTATCTTCAATTGCTTGCGTGTCTTCTCCCGACTGTATTTTGGATAGATGGTCCGGTCCAGAATTACTTTTCCCTAGTTTTACCACAAATGTGAAATCAAATTCTTGGAATAAGAGTACCCATCGACATATGTGCCCTTGCAAAATAATCTTGTTTACCAAATACTCCAATGCCATGTGGTTGACATAAAATACAAATGGTGTTTCTAGCAGGTACTATATGAATTTATGTAGTGCACTGATCATTGACAAAGATTCGTGCTTTGTAGTTGTATAATTATGCTTGGCAGAGTCAAATTTCTACTAGCAAATAAAATAGGATGATCTATAATACCTTTTCAGTGAGCCAACACCATGCCAATGGCGCGTCGAGGCATCCACATGTACATGAAACGGTTGGTCCCATGAGGGAGAGCGCATAATAGGTGTTGTAGTAAGTTTCTCCTTTAATGTCTCAAATGTGCGTTGTTGTGGTTCTCCCCAATAGAACGTCCCTTTTCCTTTTAGCAACTCTTCTAAGGGTGCGTTAACCTTAGCATACCCTTTTATAAATTTTCTATAATACCTAGTGTGACTTAATAATTTACGCACTGACTTTGGTGGTAGGCTCTTCCAAGCCGATAATGACCGCAACCTTATTTGGATCAACCAACAAACCTTCCTGCGAGATGATGTGCCCTAATAGTGTGCCAAATGGTGTAGCAAATATACATTTATTAATGTTCAAAGAGATGCTTAACTGGAAACACCTTTCAAACATTAAGTGTAAATTATCACAATGATCCTTAGCAAGTCCATACACCATCCAGTCATCTAAATAAACCTGCAAGAATTTGTGAATAAAATCTTTGAATGCTTGGACAACTATGTGTGAAAATACAGCAATCATGTTTTTAGACCAAAAGGCATCACAATATAGGTAAAACTTCCCCATTCAGTAGTAAAATTAGTCTTTTCCTGATCCTCCTGTGCAATCCTAACTTGATGATACCCAAAGAATCCATCTGTAAAGGAATAGACCTCGTGCCATGCAATGCCTTATAATATTTCCTCGATGAATGACGTAGGAAAGGGATCAGTCACACATGCAACATTCAACTCCTTGTAGTCCACACAGATCCTAATTCGACCATCTTTCTTTATATTGATCACCATTGGGCTAACCCATTCTGACTCGTCCAGGGGCTTGATGATTCCAGACTTCAACATTTTTTCAATTTCTTCTTTGACCTTTTTGCACAAGTTGGGGTTCATCATGTAGGGTTGCTTCTTGACTAGGTGTGCACCTTCCTTAAGCTTTATCTTCATTTCTCCTAATGATTCATGTACGCCTTTGAGTTCATGGTATCCCCTAGGAAATAAGTCCTGATAATCTCATAGTAACTCAATGATTTTGGCCACTTTGAGTCGACCAATAATCCCCAATAATGGCCTCCTAAGGCTCAAAGATTTGATCCAATATTCACTTTCTTTATTTTCATAGGTTCATGATAGGCGCGCGGTCTTATCTGCACTGTCCAAAACCTCACGCCTACCTATTAAATGATCTACATCCAAATTTTCTACTTCTTCATCATCCACTAAGTAGACCATCTTTCCTTTTTCTTTCTCAAGGAAAGTGCGCTTAAGTAGTGTGGCATCTGTCTTTGTTTCTTCAAAAAATCACTCCTGAATCATTTCCATCAAATAACTCCAGAATGAATTCCTCCGCCTTGACACTATCTCTAATAGTTAAGCACTTTATAATCCTTAATGCATCTTCTATCGAGGTTTAGCAGAGAAATAATAAAACATCCGGATCATTCCCGTAATCAAATCCTACCAATTTCTAGTCTCTATGGAGCTCCGCATATACATACCAAACAAGCGCGTAGCCTTATAAAGTGGAATAAATTTTGTGCACCCAGAGTGAAGGTGGTAAAGCTTCCGCCCCTTTATACAGAGCCTCTCACAATGCCTTTGAACGTGGTCTTGAATAGGTTGATTACCATGATAAGTGAAAATTTGAGTAGGTGCATTGCTCTAGAAAAACGAGTAAAAAGAGTAATCTGATTTCATTCCATCCTATAAGTTTATCCTTGTGAACCACCCCACCACCAGGCATGGGCGGTCTTTGTCCCATGCAAGGTATATACTAGCATATTTTATCTCTCTAATTAGTCTATCCAATGTTCCTCTATGGTGCACAAAAATACCGTAGGGTCTCCTTCTCCAGTGTATCGAGGTATCAAGTTGTTACTTATTCTCCTAATACAATGAGGTCTCATTGTTCCACACAAATGTGCTTCTTACTTCACACCCTACCAACTCATAAGTACTATGAGCCTAATTATCACAAACAACACTTGTAGTATCGCTAATAGATTGTGCACCTTCCCACTAAAGGATTCCTTCTTTAGATGGCTTGATAACTTCTGGGTCTTAGATGACACGTACATAAATCCTATTCAGATCTTCCTCACTCAAAGGCTCAACATAGGGTGCATATTTTCCATCTATTAAAGGGATAATAACTCTTTCCTCCTTGTTTTCAAAACTGATATAACCCTTGTTGAACCAAAGATCAACATTATTTGCATAGCACCAAGGGCACCCAAGTAGAGATGGGAAGCTATCTGCCTCTGTAAGTGTTAAAACCTCAAAATCCCCAGTGAACTTGGATCCCTGTATAGTAATGGATGCATCTTTTAAACTCCGATGGGAGTGGACTTAGTTTAGTTAGCCATGGAAAATACATTCGAAGATGGTTGTAATGGAGGTCTCCCCATCTGTACCCATGCATCCAAAGTAAGAACATTGACTTTCACGCCCGTATCGGTCAATATTACTCAAAATCCATCCATCCACAACAACATTGAGTGATTTCCTTGTCGTAGTCTAAGCTATGAAGAGGGAGATTTACATGTAGGATCTGTTGTCCAGTCTCATGATTTGTGTGCGAGTGTTTCCCTTTAGCCAATTCCCTAAAAATGGAATGATATTCTCCTAGCGCAACATTTTGCACACTTCCTTCAAGTCATCAATATTAGATTGGACTGTCTCTGCTACTTTATTTTGTTCCATCTTCCGGGATTGCTCCTTTAAATATTATATTTCACCCTAAAGATTTTTAAGTACCTCCATGGTTTCCTAATATACTTCCTTTTGATGGACATGATCTCGGGTACCGTGCATGTAGAACCTCCTCCTTAGCGATGCTAGGCTTTTGCTTGCACAACACTTCTTTTGCGCGCGACTTCAACGGGGTAGTGATCTTTACAGAAATACCTCATATTTCGGTTCCAACTTGGGTATCCACCGATTTTTCACAACGCTCTATATCCTAACCATTCTATGCCTTTGTTTTCTTGTTTATGCTACTTACTAAGATGTTCATATAAGTCTGGGCATTTCTCATAGCTATGATTCTTTCCACATAAGGAACAAGTAATATTCTGAGGACATTTGTGCCTATAGTGGTCATGAGATCCACATGTATAACATGTTGTACTAGGAAACTCACCTCATCCACCACCATGGCCTCATCCTCTAAATCCACCACGGTATCCTCGACCTCTGCCATGACCTCCTTCAAAACACCCTTCATTTCGATCATAACGCACTTGATTGTGATCCCGATCCTAATGCTCATTCTTACCTTTAGAGTTATCTGAGACTCCTGTCTATCACACACCAATATCTATGGCATCATGGATCTGATTGATCAATCTACAGTCCTCTGTATTGTGAGTTATGGACCGAAAAATCTTACACTAACAGAGGCGTTCTTCCTTATTGCCCATTGCAATAATTGGTAGTGGCTAGCATCATGGTTCAAATGACATATCTCATAGTCCAATAATAATGAATGCATTGATATATGGGGACAACTATCCTTGTTGTGACCTTCTACTTCACAATCTGTACACCAAATCCCTGTGCACATCTCATGTGCTGATTTCACTGATAGTTTCTCCAACTATTTCGCCATAGCTGCAATCTGTGTTTCCAAAAATGGAGTGACCCCAATGTCTATACTCCCAACTACCTCAGCACGTAAAGCTGTTTCAAGTGCTTCACATGGATCAATATATGTCTTATGTGATAACACCCTTCTAAATGGTGCAATCAGACCTCTGACAAACCATTGTGCATGCTGGATTCTGTGAATACCATAAGAAAGCTTAGATAAAAGCATTTTAAAACATGTATCATACTCCTTGACACTCTCAGTAGTGCCTTGCTTAATATCCTTGAGCATGCTTATACTCTTATGCTCGAACTTAAGGATGTGAAACTCCTTAAGGAAAGCATCTTTTAACACTGCATAGTCTACGCAAGTCTGATCAAGGTCAAAATTTCTCGTGCAAATGTGTGCACGTCCTTGTAACATAGTGGAAAATTGACTTTCCCTGCGCTCAAAAGTCGTGATTCCCTTTGTGTGCCACAATATTTCACACATTTTCATGTGTTCAACAACATCTTCTATTCCCCTATATTATGGAAGATGAAGAGACATCTCCATGTAAATATTTTGGGGTTGGTGTGGACCTTTCCCACTTGATCCAAAACCTCCTGTGTTTCCTCTACCTCCGTAACCACCTATACCTCCTGATCCTCCACCTATAGCCAGAAGCGAACCATTGGATGTACTTCCATGTGTCCCAATAATACGTCCAATATAAGTGGAAATTAAGTACTCTAGAATATATCTATTCAGAATGCCACAAAACCAAGTATCCATAGTGTGTGTCCAATTCAAAGTAACATCATAGAGGGCCTGAAATTCTTCTCGCATCCAGATAGGTGCGTGATACCTCTAATACATTTTAGACGCATAAACAACCAGCCAAAGCGTTTTACGAAAAAAAATAGTGAAGAAGATCTCATACAAAGTGTCATACATATTCTCGCTCCACCCATGCACGTGCATTAAACTCGATCTCGGCCCCATGCGTACTCTTCTTATAGATCATGTATCCACTCCTCAACACTTGAGAGAGTCAACTGATATGTATTCATCACGAACCATCTTGAAAACAATTGAAAAAGAGGTCCTAGAAATAGAACCAGTGATGCAGCCTATAATTTACTTGTAATAACCCAAGCGTGGCCGGCACATCACTCGGCCTAGATTGAGCACTTACCCAAAGTGTGCAATGGTACTGCAGACCCCTCTTTAGGGTTGCTTGTGTAGGATGTTAGCAAGATGAAGAATTAATGTATTCAGATACATAATTAGTATAACATTCTACAAAGCATATTCCAGATCTAAATCTAAAGAGTAATATATTTAAGTCATAGCCATAATGATTTATTTTATGCAATATTTAGTTGTAATCATGTTTAACACCTTGAATCAGTCAATACACTCCATTATATTAAACACAATAAATACACATAAGCTTCTTATAATAATTAACACAATAATCCCATACACGCATCGATCCGACAACATAACTTCACAATAACCTATATCTAGTCCTTACATAGTCCTCCTATACTACAGATCATGACATATTTATAAGGGTGGGGAATTTCCCTTCACCACTTGCATAATTCCCAAAATAGGTCACATGCTGAAAATAGCTATGCGCCTTTACAATTATAGACACATGCAAGTGCGCTAATAATAGATCTCTTCAGGTTAACTGAAATAACAACTCTATTATTAGCTCGAACCCATGTAAAGCACTTGGTAGCCACTCTTCCAAAAATAGCCTATGCGTGTCGCACAATTATTTATTTGGTTTGTGTGCTTTGCACGCTATCTCCAACAAATAGGTCGACTCTGAAAATGGCTAAGTCCGGGTGAATTTTTCCTTATCTTTCGCGTGCGTGGCCTTCCCTATCCTTCTACACCTTTGAATGCACCTGTTCTCATGCGTGATCCTTCTATGTACCTTATGCTAAGTATTATACTTTGTCTTCTCAACAACCTTCATGGGCGCTGCAGTCCCCTTATATATTTTATATTTGACCTTTGTAGGACCCATGAGTGATCGTTCCTACTTCTAGGATCTACAGTCAGACTTATGACAACATGCGACAATCTCCAACAATTAGCTAAGTCCTTTCCTTTTACATCATTGCACATTTAGAGTTTTATTTAAGTTAGTATAATTATTTACAAATATTCTATATTGTCTTAGTGTAGTTTGCAACATTTTAGTCATCCTATATTATATTAACTTGTTGTTATTCTTCCCATAATTTAGCTCCATTTTAGTTAATTATTTTGGTAAACCCGACCGCTTTCACGCTTAGGATCCTTATTCTTCTTCTATCATGTTTCAAGTCTCTTTATTTGATTTACATAAGACAAATCCCACTTGTCAGTCTGTTTTCCAAAATATCTAGACACTACGTATTTTGATGACAATATGACACCACACAAATTAAGTTATGTACTTCATAGTTTCTTTATCGATCCTAGTCTTGATGAACCCGTATCTAATCAAACACTGTTAGACTCAATTCAATCCTTACATCCTTACATACATTATTTCAGGATAAATTTGCAACCCCCATAATCACCATTAAATCCTTTAGATTTGAAATCCAACAACTTAAGGATGCTTCACAATAACATGTTTGTTTTCCTTCGCCATCTCTTATTCAATATATGTCCACTGCATGTCATTTAGTTGAACCTCAAAATGTCACATTTCCCAAACCTCTCATATTTGAGAATAATACTAAGCAACATGACATTTTTATAGAGCTTCTTAGTCAACTACTATCCTCCTTATCGACTAAAAAGTATCAAGATCATCCATATTATAATTATCATCAAATCAATGGACATAATGACCATGATTTTTACTCTTTACAACATCGATTCAAGCATCTCAAGCATCAAGGATTTATTTCATTCACTAGAAAACATCCTATTACATGCCCACCTACAAATACTACACCCACATGGGCTCCTAAGTCTCTTTCTCCTTCGGTTAGTCAAGATCCATCTAAACAAGCTCTGCGGCTACTAGTGACCCTCCTTCTCATATTTCTAAGGAATTTCTTGATGATTCTCTTATTCGTTACATAAGTGATATTGAAAATCCCTCCCATGTGCATAGTGATGCTTCTCCTAGTCAAAAAAACACTTCACTCATTCCTGATGTTACTTCTTCTCTATCTAATGAGCATCAGGCTAGCATCACTCTAGCAACTCCTAAGCAACCACCTATCACAGTTAGTTTGCAAACCCCTCCTGCTAAGTCATCTCCTACATTACCAAATAAACCTAAACAATCTCCCCTGAGACTCCATGCAACTAGGCCTCCTCTAAAATCTAAGCTCCAACCAATTAAGTTTTTCAAAGAAACTAATCCTCCTCATAGTGTTTACGATACATTTTCACTTTCACAGCCACCACCTAGTTCTACTAAAAACTTTGTCCAACAAGGTCCCACCATGCGTAAACTTGGAATTTGGTAGGTGACTCTTGTTAATATACCCTCCTGATGACACACTCATATCCTTGGGGTTCTTATATGACTGTTGCGGGGTCTTTTACCATAAAGAACCTCATTTCATCTTACATTCCTCCATTACATCCCCACCTATACATACACACATATATAATACTTTAACACTCCTTACACATCATCAATTAAATGAAATCCCTCATGTTTCATCACCCCTATACATCATTTATTACATAATACATGTGTTATCATACACTTGGGGGAATAACATCCCACATTCCCCCCTAATCTTAGCATCCATGCATATTTTACTTTTGCATTCTCATACATCAATCTCATAGCATACACATACTCATCCCACATTTTAGCACCATCGTTACCCGATGACACACTCTTGTGCTTCAGTTCACACTTAACTGTTGAGGGATTACCATTACACTGAACCCCACACATTACACCCTAGGCATTATAAGTTACATTCCACTATATATTGTGTGTCATACACCATCCATTCTACGATTATTCTACATTATACTAGTCCTCATCTACACATTACATTCATTCTGATATCTACGCACTTCGTCACATTATACATTGCATATTTTCATATCATACATACTACACTAGTCATCATTACTTATGAGTCTAGTTTTACATTATACTAGCCCTTACCCTACACACCACATACATTATTAGGCTATCCTAGTATAACCTATACATAGTCATACTACACATTTCCACATACATTCTACATACTATGCTAGGTTCCATTATATATATGGGTCTAGCTTTACATTTTATCACTACATATTCTATTTCTATCTACACCTATCACCACATATTACATATTACATATTCTACACACCCTACACATCCTATATTGTATTGCCCACACCGTGCATTTACATACCCTATTCATCACTTGGTCGTTTATACTACATTTTCTTCTACGCACTTGTCATCACCACCCTATGACACACTTTAGTTCCTTAGTCCATACTTGACTACCAAGGGTTTACTAATCAAATGGACCTTACATTAACTATGCAACATTTCCAAGTGTTAGTGACATACACCTTAGGTTAAATTATCACCTATACTATCATCTTGTAGTGGTATACACCTTAGGTTACATCACCACTCCCTTATTATTCATCTCATAGTGACATACACCTTAGGTTAAATTGTCACCCATTCTATCATTTTATAGTGGTATACACCTTAGGTTACATCACCACTCCCTTCTTTCATCTTGTAGTGACATACACTTTAGGCTAAATCATCACCTATTTTTATCATCATGTAGTGACATACGCTTTAAGCTAAATCATCCCCATACTATCATCTTGTAGTGGTATACACCTTAGGTTACATCACCACTCCATCCCTTCATCATGTAATGATATATGCTTAGGGCTAAATCATCACTCCTCTTTATCATCTTGTAGTGGTATACACTTTAGGCTAAATCCTTACCCCATATTATTCATCTTATAGTAATCTACGCTTAGGATAAATCATCACTCATCCATTCATCAAGTCATAATATACACTATGGCTATAGGGTTCACACACATCTCTCCACATGTCACATCTCATCACCATTACACATACACATTCATCGCAACATGCTAGACACACAAAACACTACTTGACCATTTCTCGATGATGCAATCTCAGTTCATAATTCATTCTTGAGAGTATTGATGGGGAAAACAAAATGAACCTCATTACATATAATTCCATCCAATTGGGGGGTGCATTACTCCTATCATTCCATCTTGCATTCCATTCCATCCATCCACAACATACTACATTGTCTTGGGGGCATTTGATTTTTCTTGCTAGTGTTTTGCATAATCACCTTACTACACATTTTAGACTACTTTCTTATATGTCATTATCTATATCATCCACACATGCATGCTCACAAATTTGTTTAGTGTGATCATAGATAGAGGACTCTACATGCAACATGGATGCTCACCTTCTACCCTTCTTATACTGGTTGCTGGGGGCATCCAAATTTGTTTTATCCATGTGCTATTGTTTCATTTTATACTTAACATCTTATATTACTTGCTCATACATGCTTTGACATATGGGTTATTGTTCTAGCATGATAATGGGTGTTCCATGTGAAACACTTGTTTTACAGGATTATACGTCTCCATGACTCTGGGTTTCTTTGTTTTTACTTGTCTGCCATTGTTTGTTATTGTATGTGGGATTTTCCCTTTACTTGTGTACACACTTGTTTATTGTTTGCGGCCATGATGGCCTTGTGTGTCTTGCAACATCGTGAGTGATGTCCCATGTTTGTAACCTAATTTATGTGGCCTACTTGTTTTCTTACGTGTTTAAACTAATTTGTTTTGTAGTTACTACATTGTCTACGTATTTTACACTTGTCTTATTGCATGCATGTGTTTTTGGACTAACACTTGTTTTGGCTAGCCATCCCTTTTTGTGCATGCCTTGGTTTCTACCAAGTGTTTTCCATTTCCCCTTGTAGGGTAGAGTTATACATGTCAGAGTGTGGTGGTCCTCTTTTGGGGCCACATTCTCCTTTCAATGACGTCACATGTGCCCCCAAAGAGGGGGATCATTTATGGTTTCTACTAACACAATGTATTTACACTAGTTCAGTATAATGTACTTTCTGCCCTTGGCATTGTGGGTTTTATATACATAAGAAGTGAGTTTCAGACTATCTATGAAATCCATACATAGAAACATCTACAAGACATGGTGTCCTTTGGCATTTATACGTAGCAATTATAGGCTTGGAGGTTACAGTGGGTGTGCCTCTCTATACTACATTTCCCAAAGTGCCGTCGGATCACCAAAAAAACTAGGACAATATAGATATCTCTTCACTCATTTGAGTAGAAGTGGTTAAAGGTTGGAGGACACAGAGAATTTCCTCACTATAATTCTTCAGTTAGGGTGGCGTGAGATCACCCAAAAAACTTATGACAGTACATGATATCATTTTACACCCTTTTTTTCTTGAGATGGATCAGGTGTACATGTTCCATGCACACTTTGATTTTTGCGTATTTTACATTTACATACTTTATACATTTCTATACACATGCATATTTTACACAACATTTTTACATACACATATATTTGACTACTTGATTGTTTTCTTCTTGTAGGTCTAGCCGTATGAGAATCAAGAAGTCAAATTGGGGGCAACAACAACAACAACAATAATGACGAAAAAAAATGACAACACACCGTGATGACACTTGCTTTTACTAACCATGTAGGTACACTACACACTGCAACATTTACACATGATTTCACCCTAGGTTCACTCTCATCACTTTTTTATGTGCATTTTTAATCTTTATAATCCACGCTCCTCCAGAATTTTCTTTTTGTCATTCCATGCTTGAGTCTAGTCCATCAACATGTCTTCTACTACAATCTACATGGATATCAGGTACACATCTCTATCTACTTTATGTTACCGAGTGTTCCGCTCACCAACATAAAGTGGGGGAAAATGTAGACACAAAATCATGCACATTAGGCATTATTTAGCCTGGTCTTATACTACTATTTAAAGGGTTCTCAAGTGAAGAAAGTACTAATTAATCCCACCTTTTGGCCATCTTATTTTACTCTTTATTTCATCATTCATGCTTATTTTCCTATGCATGTCCACCTATTTCATAATTGTCTCATCATTTTAGCCTAAACTGGGGCACCTGAGCTTCAGATGTGTGGCACCCTGGTCCCACCTGGGCACCTCGGTCCATTTTATACTTTCTCACCTATGTTAGGGCCTCTTTTAGCCATTTTTCATCCTTATATTTTTCCTAGTTGACCATGTCGAGGTTAATTACAAAATTAGAGCAAGAGAACCCTATAAATATAAAGTTATGAGACCATAATGAGGGTCATAGCGTCACATACTACTATCACTCCATCTAGAGTTGCATCCATTGCATCACTTGCATCCACATAGTGCCATGCATCAAGGCTAAGATATCTACATCAACACACACAACATAGGGGGATTCTATTCTATTTCATGCACACATGCTATTACATTTTCTATAGTTATTATTGTTCACTACTTCACAAAGTGTGACTAGCACAAGAGCACCTAGGGCACGACATGCACACACACACCAACCATAACTACATCTAGGTCCAAAATGTAGTGCAACACTCAATTTAGTAAGCCCACTATTGGACAAAATTTGAGATTAATCGACCCATTCATTTTGCATATTTTATTTTTAGGTTTTGATACTTCTTTCTCTCTTTCAGGTCATTACTTCATTTTCCATCACTCGGCACATTTGATGCAACTTGACAAATCTAGTGCGATAGATAGGAAATACTCTAGATCATCTTATGAACCTTCAAAAACCAAATTTTGAGTAGTTATAGAGACCATGGCGCCTATTCGTCAGACTAGGTGCCTCGGGACACCTAATACCTTCCTAGGCAATGTAGTCCCCTTATATCTTCTACATCCGACCTCTGTTGGACCCTTGAGTGATCATTTCTACTTCCAAGATCTATAGTGAGACCTACGACAATCTCCAACGATCAGCCTAAGTTCTTTCCTTTTACAACATTGTAAATTTAGGGTTTTATTTCATTTAGTATAATTATTTACAAATAGTTTGTATTGTCTTAGCATATTTTGAAGCATTTTAGTCCTCCAATATTAGATTAACTAGTTGTTATTCTTCCCATAGTTTAGCTCCATTTTAGTTAATCAACATGTGATGATAGAGCAAGCACATATCATAGAGTGTAGGACCCTTGGTCTTCGGGGCCACGAGCTTGATAAGGTTAGAGTGCAATGGTATAGATTCAATGAATGTGTAGCTACATGGGAGGATGCATCCACTCTCCGAGTGTAGTACCCATATTTATTTGAGTGACTTCTAGGAGGAAGTCATGTTTAAGGGGAGGGGATGTAATGCCCACTTCCCTTAGACCATTTTTACTTCACTAGATTAGCTACATTAAACATTTTATCTATCTCCTAGGATATTTTGATAGGGATTATGATACTTGACATTTTGACATTTGGATAATATTGATTTGGCACTTCATGACATGATCATTTTGGATGATATTGATGTATATATATATCTTGTATATGTGGATCATGCTTTGACTTTTTTTTGATGCATGGATTTTAGCATTTCCATGTTATAATTAGTTGTGGATGTGATTATATGATGATGATGATGATGATATTATAACATTTGAACCCTTTTAAAATTATTAGATAGTGAATATTAATACTAATGAAATTGTGCTTGATTAGGGATTTGGATGTTAGTAGTGATGATGATTTTTATAAAAATGATGTTAATTATATGTGAGAATGTATGATTTTTCAATATTTCTTGGATGGATTTAATGTGTGTGTGGAGTGTGCAGTGATGAACATGTTAAATTAAATTAAATTAACACATGTGGGGCCAAAGGAGCAACACATAAAGGATGCATGGGCCAAAACCCATGACCACCTTGAGCAACATTGGTTGGGGTTAGGAAAAGTGGCTAAGCCCTTTTTGATTTTTGTGGTTGTTTGAATTATTTACCTTTCCTATGTTGTGAGCCCCACTTTAAAAATTACCCTTGAATTTTTAAAATTGAAATTTATTCAATCCCTCCCTCTTCCCATGTCTTGATGTGATACTTGTTGGGACACTTTTGGTAGGTGGATATCATATTTATGGGTCCCTAAATTCAAGGAAATTACTAGGGGATGGATTTTGGATTTGGGAAAAATTTTGGACAACCAAAGGACCACCTAACCTTAGCTTCAGAACTTTAAATGAGCCCAAACCCAAAATCCATCATAGGGTAGAGTATTTTTGAAGTTTAATTATGATTTTGACATTTTTATTGATCTTTATTGCACTTGAGTTTTCTTTCTTGAAAAATCTTATTGGAGATTTTATTGCCTTAAATATTGATGTGAATTCTTTGAGTGATGGATGGAAATTGAGATTTCTTGCTTGACTTATCTTTTGGAAATTTATTTTCTTGGATTTTGTTGTGTACTCATGGGTTTGGTGGAGTAATGGATGTTTGAATAATATTTTGGAGAAATTAATTTCCTTGGAGATTGGTGTGTACCCCTTGGTTGATGTGGAGAGAGGACATCTAGTTGGACATCCATGTGGAGCCAACTCATCCTCTCTTTTTACAAAATATATAAATAAAGAAGCGTGCTTTGAAAATGGGGTTTCTACACACACTATTTTGGTTCTTTGGAGTTCTTTGGGCTTGGAGGAGAGCTTGGAGTAGCTTGGGAATTTAGAGCAAGTGAAGATTTTTACAATGGATCCAAGGTAGG